>JAKWIY010003055.1:39731477-39825732 GCA_027704805.1 Solanum corneliomulleri | reverse complement strand
ATTGTGTCATATTTTCCTCATTCTTGTGTTAACTTCTCTTTTTCAGTTTTATTTTAGTTCTTTTAAGGTTTTCCTATATATATATATATATATATATATATATATATATATATATATATATATATATACTATATTTGCGATGATAAAAAAAGTTGAATTACAAATTATCTTTTATAGGTTGAATAGTCATTTGAGTATTTAATTAAACACCAATCTTTTAATTATTTGGATTAAAAAGTAAATATACCTATATATTAATAACATTTCATTAAAATGAAATACATTCTCACTCATTAGTTCATTCTATTCAATGTGATGGATTTTTTTTCATATTCCACAAATATTCAACCTTTAGAATTTCTTTTTAGTATTTTACATTTGTAAAAATTTTTGGTAGTAAATATATATTTTAATTATTAGCATTTAGGAAGTCCAACTGACGGACTTATCTATGTGGTCAAGAAATCATTTAACTTTTTCTTGTTGTTTTTGGATTTTCAATCATTTTAAACAATAGAAATAATGTAGATTTTTCTAGACAGATGCATTGGAAGAAATTCAAATGTCAATTTCTATTGTTGTGATTTGGACTACAAGAAAATCACTTCTCACCAAGTTCCAATAGAAAGTTGAACTTCTATACATAAAAGAGAGTGCAATTTGTTATACTATGAGACTAATAAATAATATAGAATCGCGGACTAGACTATTCTTTTTTTAATTAAATATCTCAATTTCGAGCTTTGATTATGATTTTGTGGTTCGTTAGAAAACCTTCTCCGAAATAAACTTTACGCGATACGAATTTAAATTAATCAGAGTCTAATACAGATATCAGACTTATTCTTTTTTTTTTAGTAAGATGAGAGGCCTATTACTCACCTGAGATTTCACATTTGTGGTTCCACATTTTTGATTAAAAAGACTATACCTTAATTTCACCAATCAAAATTTTTGAAAAAACACAAAATGAAATAAAAGTGGTTACTTTTGGCAAAAAAATATTATAAATTGTGGCTATTCTAACAACAATTATTCCACTAATCCACATATCATTCATTAGGAGTTAAGCACTTGGATAATTTTTAAGACTTTTGAATTTTGATTGGTTATAGGAGATGAGGTATCATCAAGAGCTCTATTCCTTATGTATTTCTTTTTAGTAGAAATTTTGTTGTAATTACAGTCTAAGAAGGATATGAATATTGTATTTGTTCATATATGTTTTATTTTTTTGTTTTCTTTACCGATTTATACTTCTTTAAGTTAATCTTCTATGAAATTATGAAAGTTATAAGTCTATTTTGATTAGTGCTAAAATTACTAATTTATGACCTTTATATTCGTTTTAAATGTACTTTTATAATATTTTCTTTCTTTTATCATTTTCTTGCTTATATGGGAGTGTAGACACAAAAATTGTATAAATTAGGTCCAATACAATTTAAGGGCCCACAATCAAATCTTGGTATTCTGCAGCATTGTTGGAACATGTGTCCCCTAGAACAAATGATAACGGTAAAATTATTTGTTCTGCATATATCAACACCACTCCTGCCCCTACTCCATCTCGGCGTGCAGATCCACCAAAGAACATTGTCCATGTAGACAACTCTTCAGTAAAAAAGCATTTTCATCAGGCAACTCATTTAAAGTTTACAATTTTCCCGGAAGAGGGTGATCAACAAGGAAATTAGCAATTGTTACTACCCACTAGACCTATCTTTTTGAAATCGATATAGAAGGTCCATGTGGTTGTCGAGCAAGATGTGTTTTTAAAAAAAAAATGCTTGACGCTACTACAAGAACATTATTGGTTGTGGCCCAGTTAGAATATGACAACAATAAACAACTACTCTTGAAGTCTCAACAATGAATTCATGAAGACTCCAACTTTGACTGTCAAATTCGGCAAGCCTACACGTAGAGAAGTCTCGAAAAAATGAATACATATTCATGAATACATAAACTCTCGTTGTCAAATTCGGCAAGCCTACACGTTGACAAGTCTCAAAAAAAAGGAAAACACATTCATGAATACTTCAAGTCTTGTCGCCAAACTTCGGCAAGCCTCCGCGTTGACATGTCTCGAAGTAAGGGGCATTTGTACACACATAAATTCTATTGAATAAAATTCATACAAAATTTGAATTAAATACATTTTAATTTGGGATAAATAATTAATTTTGGCTTTACAAATGATTAAGTCCATCTTATTAAATTCAAATCCAAGGTCCATTTCACCTTGAAGCCCAAAACCATGCCACGTGTCACAGTTACTAGTCATCCGTAACATACAAAGTGACGCCACATGTCTAAATGAGGTGGTAGTCCTTGTCAAATACAAGAATGAATTACAATGAGCCAAGTGTCAAAATGACATCCTTTAGATAATCATATGCAACCTTGTCCACCCCCTACAGTATAAATAGGGGATGTACATGACATTCTAGGGGAATCAAAAAAACTCTTCAAAAAGAATAAAATAAATTGGAGAAAGCTACAACATCAACCTCACAGCTCTTTGAAGGAGTGCTCAATAGAGTTCTTCACGAAGATAGACTTGAAACGACGAAGCGCTTTTGAACAATTCTAGAAATACTTTATTGAGGCTCTAGAATCTTGGAGAAACTTAGGGGAGAGAATCAAAAGAACAACGAAATTGTAGTAACAATGTTTCATTAATAAATATCACATTTTTCATTTATTTATTTTTCTTGCAGTCGATCTTTGCTCCTTATAAAATTTGTTATGGAGGCTGATGAGATATTATTAAGGATAATTCATATAGATATATTCATTGTATTAGAATTTGTAGTATCTTAATCAGTTTTCCATATTTTTTCGCTTGATGGACAATGTACTATTCGATTAATATGAATTTTATTGAATGAATAAATTATAATTGGATAAAAGTAATTTTTTTAATTTCAACATTTTCTATATAATAATAAAATTTTATATAATTGTATAGGACAAACGTGCAATGCACATTCCCAAGAACTACTATATATATTATAATATTAAATATATAGTATATCTATATAATATATATATTATATATATATATATTATTATTATATATATTATATATAGGAAAACCTTAGTGCCGCCTAAGTGGCGCCACCACCATCCAGAAAACCCGTTTAATTTAAAATATTCCAAAAAATACCCTTTCCTTTAGGAACCCCTACATTATACTACATTTAAACCCAAAGAACAAAAACACTCTAGTGTTGCCTCAACCCCAGCAATCACACCGTCTCAACAACGACACAAGTTATATGCGGAGCGACGCCTTTTAAGAATTGGAAACAACAGGTATTTACTCCCTTTTTGAGAAGGTACTGCATCGTTAATATTCCGTATATACAACATTAGGAATTTGGTTATTCCAAACTTTGTTGCACATTTACTTCTAACAGGGGACTTTGATGAACACGGTAATCTGGAAGAATCAAATTAACAAGTATAAAGAAAAAGTGAGCAAAGGTTATTGAATTATTATGAGAAACTTCAAAGTTTCAGAAATAACTGGTGAATACATATCAGTGTATTCAAACTTTTATATAACATTCTTGCGGATAACTTCCATCCTAAAACTACAGGATGATGTTGTTCAAATCCCTGTAAATGGTATCCAAGCAGTAATGATTCGCTCTAGGGTCAACAACAACATCGTCCTATCAGGTACATCCATTCCTGCCATTTATGTTGCACAAGATCTCCAACGTATACATTAAATAATATCCCTCCTTAACTTGTAGATGTAGTTTGATGCTTACTTGGAATCAGTTATATGGAGAGTATGAGTTCAAAGTTGAAGGAACGGGATATACAGTCTTATTGATCCGTAATATTTTCATCTCAATTACATTACATTCAAATTCATTCATAACAAAGAAGTTACAAATAATTATCATTTAGTTAGGCAATGACTATCAAAGCAAGAATAACTTTGTGGGTGGATCACGGTAAAGTATTTTACTCTTACGTATATCCCATCCACTTGGGACCATACATTTTGATCATTACTAATACTACTCTAAATGAATTCAGAGGTAACTATTTCTTCTAAACTTACTAAAAACTTTTAATAGTCACATATCTAGGACACTGACATTCAATTTTGTTTTTTCATAATAGGTGAACAGACATTTGCCACAACCGCAACAAGCAAAATTTATGTTAGTCTTAAAAAGAACAACATCACCTCGTTGCTTTATAATTTCTCAAAGAAGTCAGTTGATGTACATACTATTGAGAGTAAAAATGGAAGAAACGTTCCCATTGCAGAAGCTATGTTTTAAAATTGGTTGACTATTGCAGTTATTAGATTATAACTAGAGTACGGAACCAAAAAAGTTAAAAGTTGAATTACGATTTTACCCTTACTATAATTAGAATATTATAAAACATTTGACTATTTATTTCAAATATTAAATTGTTTCATTTTAATTTAAATGTTGATAGACTTTTGCATTTCCTTAGGTTAATTCCTAATTAAAATATATAACTTAATAATACCTATTTGCTATAATATATATACGTATATATTCTCTTTTTTGAGATTTTAAATGTCTAAATAATTTGATTAATGTTTTAATATCTATCTATAATTACTATGATTAAATTAAATTATATTAAATTTGTTAGTAAAAAGAGCAACCCTCCATCTCCCCATGTATAAGATCTGATTATTTCATTAAGTATACAAATTCTTCAACTTTTCATCTTCTCTTTTTATTATTAATAATACTCAGTTATGAGTTAATGTAGAATGGGAAGAATTGGGGGAAGAAAGGGAAACCCATTTCGAACCTTATACAGAAGGTTTTTCCGTACCAGCTCCTTTTACCTATACCGCAGTTGAAGCACCTAAAGGTTATCCATAAAGAGAAAGAAAGTTTTTTTCTAGTTCTGGCGAAAAAAAGAAGTACCGCACTTGAAGCACCTAAAGGTTATCCATAAAGAGAAAGAAAGTTTTTTTCTAGTTCTGGCGAAAAAAAGAAGCTAACTCTAACAAAGTGTTTCGTTACCATGCCCAAAAGCCCCATGCCTTTCTTGGTTGGATAACCAAATCCAATCTATGTACCCGATGAAAAAAATGGGATCACTTCTTATGGATTGGTTTAGAATGATTCTGATCTAGTTCATGGCCTATTATAAGTAGAGGGCGCTTTGGTGGGATCTTCACGGACAGAAAAAGATTGCAGTCAGTTTGATAATGATCGAGTGACATTGCTTCTTCAGCCCGAACCGAGGAATCCCTTAGATATGATGCAAAAGGTCTCTTGGTCTATCCTTGATCAGAGATTTCTCTATGAAAAATATGCTCGACGAAACAGAAAGTTTCAGCATGTTGAAAATGTAAGAAAATAGCATACACAGCGGAAGCATTCCAGAATCATACATCTTGCATGAATATAAATAACAATCACAAATAGTTATCACATAACAAGTATGCTGAAAATTAACTTAGGACTACCTCTTGAAGCGTGTGCAGATATCTTGAAGTAAATCAAACTCCAGTTCTATAGTCTTATACAGTGATCCCAATCAACAACTGAACTCTCTCAATACTTGGGTGGGCAAGTATTGTATAGAATTTTCTAACCATCTAGGTTAGAAGAATCCCTATTTATAGAGATGTCTTCCTAGTCCAAAGAGGAGAAGAAAGCAAATCTTTTTTTTTCAAGAAATATTGAAAAACACGTTTCTTCCATTCAAAAAAAACACATGCTACTTTTCCATCTTCTAGTAGAAAATATGATTCTAAGTTCTACTTAAATTGGGCACTGGAGGGACCACATAATTTATTACTGAGGCTTCCTATTATGGAAATAATTCTAAATAATTAATTTGAATTATTCTTACCATAATAAATTACAAATCATTCCACTAAAAATTCATAATTGAACTCCTCTATTTATTTCGAAATTCACCACTAAACACTTATTTGATTCCCCATGTTAAGATTACTGATACTAATCAATAAATTAAATTACTGACGAATTTAATTCATTGATTAACTTCTTTTAGAGCAATACTTAACTTATTTCATGTGCCAGATTCATAAATCTACCGGTCGGGTTTACACATGAAAACTTACAAGCTTCTCATAAAAGGTGTATCATCAATCTCTATACTGAGACATGGATTCCATCAACTAACTAATTATTTCACCAATATATATTATTATCATCCAATCTACCAGGCATATTGACCCATCTCAGAATCTTACCTTTAAATAAACCGAAATGATAATTAATATATACAGATCATAATCGTTATATAAAGATTAAGAATAAAAGTACATTTAATAGTTTAGAGAATATGTTTTTATCAGTCAGTCTAAAACAACTATCTCTGCTTGGTCCCGTTCAATACATACCAAAATGCACTAGCACGAGAAGTTAGAACTATGTCATTCTCATAATCAAGATAAATTACATTTAATCTCGTGCTACAATCTTTCTATTGATTTTGTCCAAATTTCCATTTATGAGAACTGATGATTTAATCTTCTGTGTATAAGCTTAAACTCTATACACCAAATCATCTACTATATAAGTTAAGGACACATATATGACAATTGATCTATTTAATGTAACACTTTATTTAATTGAATAAATAAATAAACAATTGTTCAATATTAATACTATATCAAAACGCATGGTTAATAGTATATCCTAACAATCTCCCACTTAGACTCATAACCATGCACCTACAACTCTAACACCCATTCCTTCAACATGTCTATCAAAAGACTTTTGCGGTAAAGCTTTTGTGAAAGGGTCTGCAAGGTTGTTCTCTTATGCAATCTTCGCCACCATCACATCCTCTCTCTGTACTATGTCTCGAATCAAATGGTATTTTTGCTCAATGTGTTTTGCCTTCTTATGACTTCGTGGTTCCTTTGAATTTGCAACCGCTCCACTATTATCACAAAACATTGTAAGTGGCATTTCTATTGTAGGAACAACTGCCAAGTCTTTCAGAAAGTTTCTGAGCCACACTGCCTCCTTAGCTGCTTCAGAAGCTGCTACATATTCGGCTTCCATGGTAGAATAAGCAACACAGGTTTGCTTGATGCTTCTCCAAACAATGGCTCCACCTCCCAAAGTAAACACATTTCCTGAGGTCGACTTTCTAGAGTCCATATCAGACTGGAAATCTGAGTCTGTGTACCCTATGGGCACCAACTCATCCGAATGATAGACTAGCATGTAATCCCTAGTCCTTTTCAGGTACTTGATTATACACTTAACTGCTGTCCAATGTTCTCGTCCAGGATTAGACTGATATCTGCTAACCATGCCTACGGCAAAACAAATGTCAGGTCTAGTGCATAACATGGCATACATGAGACTTCCTACTGCTGATGCATAAGGAACTGTCTTCATGCTTTCTGTTTCCTCATCTGTCTTAGGACATTGATCCTTAGATAAAGAAATTCCATGTCTAAAAGGAAGAAAACCTTTCTTTGAATCGTGCATGCTAAACCTGGTAAGAATTGTATAAATATAAAGAGCTTGAGATAAACCTAACATCCTTTTCTTGCGATCACGTAGAACCTTGATCCCAAGGATGTGAGCAGCTTCTCCCAAATCCTTCATATCAAAGTTTGTGGACAACCATTTCTTAACTGAATTCATCAAGCCCACATTATTTCCTATGAGCAAGATATCATCTACATATAATACCATAAACACCACTTTATCCCTATTCCACTTTTTGTACACACAAGACTCATCAAGACATTGCTCAAAACCAAAAGACTTGACTGCAGTGTCGAAGCAAGTGTTCCATGCCCTAGAAGCTTGCTTTAATCCATAAATAGATCTTTTAAGCTTGCACAACATGTGTTCTTTTCCTTTTTCTATGAAACCATCTGGTTGTCGCATAAATATGCTTTCATCAAGACTTCCATTAGGGAAAGCTGTCTTGACATCCGTTTGCCAAATCTCATAATCATAATGAGCAGAAATGGATAAGAGAATTCTAATAGACTTAAGCATGACTACTGGCGAAAAAGTTTCCTCATAGTCGACCCCTTCTTTCTGAGTAAACCCTTTTGCAACAAGTCTAGCTTTCTAAGTTTGCACTTGTCCATCTACTCCTCTCTTTTTCTTATATATCCACTTGCATCCAATGGGTTTGACTCCATCTAAAGGTGGTTCTACAAGATCCCAGACTTTGTTAGAGTACATAGACTCCATTTCTGATTTCATAGCAACAATCCAATTTTTCTGCATCTTTATCTTGTAGTACTTCGTCGTAATTCACAGGTTCGGTATTTGACTCTTCAGGGATTCTGTCAAAAGACTATCCCAAGAGTGCATACCGAAGTGGTTTTCTTATCACTGTCCCACTACGACGAGACACTACAGTTGCAGGGGTAGGTTCAGAGAGATTTGCATTATTATGATCTTGTGGTGGAACTACATCATTTTTAGGATCTTGAGTTTCCATGTTATCTTCAGTATCTTGCGGTGCAGAGATATCAACAATTTCTTCCTCTAATGCAATCTGCTCACTATTACTCCCACTACCTTGATGCAATGAATTTTCAAGATATTGTACTTGCAGAATTTTATGTTTGTTAACATCTCTCCCACTATTATAATGCAATGGTATGTAACTCTAACATGGGGTTTGAATTTTGTTTTCATTATTTTCAGTAGATTGATTTGTTTTCTCTTTGCTCAATTCCTATAAAACTAGTTTACTTCTAGGAATATGGTTTGTTAAAAAATCCGTTTCCAGAAGCTTGGCATTGGTAGACTCAATGACCTTCTTTTCTTTAGGATTATAAAACATACCACCTTTCGTTCCTTCAGGGTATCCAATAAAAACACATACTTCTGTTTTAGGTTCCAATTTTTCTGCCTTCCCTTTTAATACATGTGCTGAACATCCCCAAACCCGAATATGTCTCAAACTAGGTTTGTGCCCAGTCCACAGTTCAATGGGTGTCAAAGAGAACAGTTTTAGAAGGAACTAAGTTCAGAATGTTATTTGCAGTTTCTATGGCATATCCCCAAAACGAATGCGGCAAATCAGAGTAACTCATCATTGATCTAACCATTTCTAAAAGAGTTCTATTTCTTGTTTCTGCTACACCATTTTGTTGTGGCGTTCTAGGTGCAGACATTAGAGATGTAATTCCTTGTTCTGATAAGTAACTAATAAAATCATTAGAGAGGTATTCGCCACCACGATCAGATCGCAATGACTTGATATATATTCCATGTCGTTTCTCTGTTTCAGCCTTAAACTCGTTGAATTTATCAAAGCATTCAGACTTACGGCGTAACAAATATATATATCCATATTTTGAGTAGTCATCAATGAAGGTCACGAAGTACTCATACCCACCTCTTGCTTTAATGTTCATTGGGCCACACAAATAAGAATGAATTAACTCTAGTTTATCATTGACTCTATTTCCTTTTGAGGGAAAAGGTCTCTTAGTCATTTTTCCTTCTATATAAGATTCACATATTGGTAGTGCCTCCACTTTTAATGAACCTAAAGGTCCATCTCGAACCAACCTTGAAATCCTATCTAGATTTATATGACATAGACAAGTGCCATAGATAAGTCTCATTAATATCAGAAGAACGTTTTCTTTTACTTGAAAGGTTAACATTATTCAATTCTACGAATTATTGCAGTTCTGGAGAGACATTAATAATAAAAAGACCATCAATCAATGTACCAGCAGAGACAAAATGTTTATTATAACTAGTAACACAACCGTTAGCAAAAAAACTAGCATCATAACAATCTCTCAAAACTTTAGAAACTGAAATCAAATTTCTTCTAACAGCAGGTGCATATAGAACGTCTTTTAAAATTAAAACTCTACCACTATCAAACGAAAAAAATAATATTTCCAAATGCTAAAACGTGAGCTGCAGAGCCATCTGCTTGAAAAACGCTAACTTCATCTCTAATCAGCTTGCGCGTTTCATGAAACCCCTGCATAGTAGTGCAGATATGATCAGTGGCTCCTGAATCTACACACCATGAAGTGGTTGAAACAGCCGCTAAAAATGTTTCAACGACAAGTGAAAGTGAGTTACCTTGTTTGTTTTTCTTCTTGGCTAACAAAACTGGACAATGTGCCTTCCAATGACCTGACATCTTGCAATGAAAACACTTACCCTTAGACTTTTTCACTCCCCCAGTTGGAGGTGCAGTTGCCTTAGTTTTTTGAGCCTTTTTCTTCTTCTGTCCACCTTGCGGTTTAGAAGTAGAACCTTTCTCAACATTAAGTGCCATTGATGGTGAATGTTTTTTGACAAGGGTCTCTGCCGCTTGTAGCTCATTCAACAATTGTGCCAAAGATAGAATCATCTTATTTATATTATAATTTAGTCAAAATTGTTGAAAACTATCAGGCAGAGACTGCAATATCATCTCAACTTGGAAGTCATTGTCAATTTCAGCCCCCAAAACCTCTAGTTCATTCAGAAGACCTATCATCTTCAGAACATGGTCTCTTACAGGGGTGCCTTCAACCATCTTAGTGTTCATGAGAGTTCTCATGGCAGTCTGCTTAGCTGATCGACCCTAGTCTCCAAACATTTGTTTGAGATTCTCCAGAATTTCAAAAGCAGACAACATAGCTTGATGTTTATGTTGCAAAACATTTGACATTGAAGCCATAATGTAACATCGCGCCATCTCATCAGCTTTGCGCCATTTCTGATAAGCTAACTTATCCTCATCACTAGACTGATCATTTGGTTTCAATGGACATTCCTCATGAAGCACAAACTTATATTCTTCAGCAGTTAACACAATGTCAAGATTTCTCCTCCAGTCAACATAGTTAGAACCCTCTAGTTTGTTTTGACCCAAAATAGTACTAATGGGATTAAAAGGAGACATGTTGAATCTGAGATTAAAGAAATAGTTACAATAGATCAATAACATAGTCATATAACATTGAATATTTACATTCAAACTCATGATATACATATACATTCATGCATCTTAAATAGCCAATCCTTGGGATTGGAGAACTATTCATTCAATATACATATCTAATGACCGATTATTCACTCCATAAACTTATACCGACCTAACTCAGTTGGAGAGTCTACTGTTAGTTTAAGTCATGTGATAATCCTCTAGTTGCATTGATCCAATCATATATTACTCAGTTTAGGAGAGTTAATACAAATTATCAAACTAGATATTAAATACGTAATGACTTGTATTAAATTCATCCGATTGGGAGGAAGGTCTAAGCCAACACATAAACTTAATACTTCATTACTATTTAATCTCTTGGTAATTTAAAAAAAAATATACTCATCACCATTTTATTTCTTCGTAAATTATTGAAAGAACTTTCATCACTATATATATATATATATATATATATATATATATATATATATATATATATATATATATATATTTTATTTACAAGAAATTCCAGAAAAATTAAAACATAAACATCACTAGTTAAATTAATTCAACGAGCCATTTAATTCATACAACATAAATGTCACGACCCAAATCGGGGACGCGACTGGCACCCACATTTACCCTCCTATGTGAGCAAACCAACCCATCTAAACCTTAACATTTCAAGATATATCAACAGAAAATAATGCGGAAGACTTTAACTCATTAATAAAACAATTCAAAACTATTATTATTATCCCCAAAATCTGGAAGTCATCATCACAAGAACATCTATCCTCAAATTACTAAACTAAAACGTCTAAGAAGCTAAAACAAATAAAAGCTAGTCCATGCCGGAAGTTCAAGGAATCAAGACTTGAAGAAGAAGATCCAGTCCAAGCTAGACGCATTAGCTCACCCTGAATTTCCGAAGGTAGTGAAGACTGGCTAGATCTACTGTTGAGTTGAAGTTGACGGAACGTTTGCTGCATTCCACAATAACAAAGAAGAAAACATAAAAGTAGGGGGTCAATACAACCACAAGTACTGTGTAGATATCATCGGCCAACTCAAAATATAAAATAGTATATATCAGTTAATATTATAAATCAACTATAAACTCAACATGTAGCATCAACAAGTACCATCAAGTTCATCCATGAGGGCTCAAGCCTCAATACCATACTCATTTGGGAATTAAGTTTTTTAGATTGAGTATATTTATCATCTTTCAAGATTCATTATCTTTCTTCCTCTTGTGTCGGTACGTGACATTCCGATCCCCTACCACTATGTGTCGGTATGTGACACTCCGATCCCCTAATTCTACGTGTCGGTTCGTGACACCCGATCCCCTATATTTGTCGGTATGTGACACTCCGATCCCCTATATGTGTCGGAACGTGACACTTCGATCCCCTATATGTTTCGGTACGTGACACTCCGATCCCCTATATGTATCAGTACGTGACACTCCGATCCCCTAATTCTACGTGTCGGTTCGTGACACTCCGATCCACTAATCTCATTCTATCCATTCATCAAGCCTTCTCTATACCAAGGCATCATCAATCCCATTACTTTAATTCATCAAGCCTTCTTTTATACCAAGGCATCATCATTAATAAGTAGATTTAAGTTTCTTTCAAGATTTGGGATTCAATAGTTTTCATCATGCTTGTTTTACCAAAATCACATAATCATATTCATGCAAGCATACAATTAAGCATATAGACAGATTTACAATACTACCAATACATATCATTCACTATTAAGAGTTCACTACGAATATCATAAAAACTATAACCTACCTCCACCGAAGACTAGTGATCAAGCAAGAATTTTCCCAAAGCCTTGTTCTGCTTCTCGTTTCTCCTCTCCCAATTCGATCGACTCCTCTCTTTCTCTCTTGTTCTTTCTGTTTTCTTTTATTCAAAACCCTCTTTCTTTTACCCTAAGTAACATATAATTAAGTGTAAAAGAGGACAATAGAACCCACTAATTAACTTAAGGTTACCTCTTTTTACCCCCAAGTAATTAGACTTATTAATATTAACCCTCTAACTTTATAATTAAGGAAAGAATAGTCCAAAACGTCCCTTAAAACGTGTAAGAAATCCGATTCTGCCTGGGATTTGCGCACCCTGTGACGGCCCGTCGTGCCTGCGACGGTCCGTCACGCAGGTCGTCGTAAGGGCCAGAACCCCAGTTTTCACTAAGGAGTCTGTGACGGTCCGTCACACCTGTGACGGTCCGTCCTGCAAGTCCGTTACGAAGTTCAGAGAGTCGATTTTCAGTACCCAATTTCAGAATTTCTAAGTATATCGAAACGAGACCCTGTGACGGTCCGTCGTGCCTGTGACGGTCCGTCGTGGTGTCCGTGGTTTCAGCCAGTTTTCCAGAAATAAAATCTGCTGCTCCAAACGACTAAACAGGTCGTTACAATAGATACCAATTTACCCTTCGTTCATCCTCGAACGATCAAAAGAAGAAAATTAAGGGCGAGAAGGAGTACCTGAATCTGTAAATAGGTGTGGGTATTTTTCTCGCATATCTGCCTCCTTCTCCCAAGTGGCCTCTTCAACCGGTCGATTCTTCCATTGCACCTTGATGGATGCAATCTCCCTTGACCTAAACTTTCAAACTTCTCTATCTAAAATAGCAACGGTTCCTCCTCATAAGTCAAATTCTCATCAAGCAAAACTGAATCCCAACGGATGATGTAGTTTCCATCCCCATGGTATCTTTCCAACATGGACACATGGAATACCGGATGCACTCCGGACAGCCCTGGAGGTAAGGCTAATTCATAAGCCACCTCCCCTACTCGCTTTAGTACCTCAAATGGTCCAATATACCTTGGACTTAACTTACCTCTTTTGCCAAACCGCATCACCCCTTTCATGGGTGAAACCTTCAACAAGACTTGTTCACCCTCCATGAACTCCAAGTCTCTAACCTTTCGGTCTGCATACTCCTTTTGTCGACTTTGCGCCTCTAGAAGCTTTTCTTGAATAAACTTCACTTTCTCTAATGAATCCCTCAAAAGATCAGTACCCCAAGGTCTAACCTCAAATGCATCGAACCAACCAATGGGAGATCTACACCTCCTCCCATACAATGCTTCAAATGGAGCCATATCAATACTGGAGTGATAGCTATTATTGTATGAAAACTCTGCCAAAGGTAAAAAGTTATCCCAATGGCCACCACACTCTATCACGCATGCACGAAGCATATCCTCCAATACTTGAATCGTTCGCTCAGACTGACCATCGGTCTGGGGGTGAAATGCAGTACTAAGGTCCAACCTAGTACCCAATTCAGCATGCAATGTTTTCCAAAACTTAGAAGTAAACTGCGTACCTCTATCTGATATAATGGAGAGTGGGACTCCATGCAACCGAATGATTTCTGAGATATAGATCTTGGCTAACTTCTCGGCATTGTAAGTCACCTTAACCGGAATAAAATGAGCAGACTTAGTTAACCTATCAACAATCACCCAAATAGAGTCGTACTTACCCATTGTCTTCGGAAGACCAACCACGAAGTCCATCGCGATTCTCTCCCACTTCCATTCAGGGATGGGCATTCTCTGAAGCGTTCCTCTAGGCCTCTGGTGTTCATACTTTACTTGTTGACAATTTGGACATTTGGCAACAAAATCCACAATGTCACGCTTCATTCTGCTCCACAAAAAATGTTGTTTTAGGTCGCGGTACATTTTGATTGCACCAGGATGTATCGAATATCCGGAACTATGAGCCTCTGTCAGAATAGTGGTGATCAAATCATCGATGCGGGGTACACATACCCTTCCCTTAATCCTCAAAACACCTTCCTCGTCGATTGTTGCTTCTTTAGCCTCTCCTTGCAACACTTTATCTCGAATCCGGATCAATTTCTCATCATCAAACTGTCTTCCCTTGATCTTGTCAAGAAAAGAAGATCTTGCCTCTACACAAGCTAACAATCCTCCCTTCTCATTTATTTCTATCCTCATAAGGTCATTAGCCAAAATCTGCACTTCTCTAGCCAATGGGCGTCTAGAAGCTTGCAAATGAGCTAGACTTCCCATGCTTCCCTCCTTTCTACTTAAGGCATCTGCCACAACATTCACCTTCCCCGGATGATACAAAATAGTGATGTCGTAGTCCTTCAGTAGTTCCATCCATCTCCTTTGTCTCAAGTTCAAATCTTTCTGAGTAAAGACATACTGTAGACTACGATGATCCGTATAGACTTCACACTTAACCCCATATAGATAGTGCCTCCATTACTTTAATGCAAACACTACCGCGGCCAATTCCAAGTCATGAGTTGGATAGTTACGTTCATGCACTTTTAATTGTCTTGAAGCATAAGCAATCACGTTCTTCTCTTGTATTAGCACTGCACCCAAACCCGAATAGGATGCATCACAATAAACAATGAAGTTCTTACCCTCTACCGGCAAGGTGAGTATAGGTGCGGTAGTCAACAAAGTCTTGAGTTTCTGAAAACTTTCTTCGCACTTATCCGACCATACAAATGGAACATTCTGCTTAGTCAAGTTCGTCAATTGGGAAGCAATAGAATAGAATCCCTTGACAAAGCGGTGGTAGTAGCTAGCTAACCAAACAAAGCTTCTTATTTCTGATATATTAGTGGGTCTTACCCAATTCTTCACTGTCTCAATGTTAGAAGGATCCACCATCACTCCATCCTTAGAAACCACGTGCCCCAAGAAGGACACCGCATCTAACCAAAACTCACACTTAGAGAACTTGGCATAAAGCTTTTTCTCCCTCAACATTTCCAATACCATTCTCAAATGCTCCTCATGTTCCTTTTTACTTTAAGAGTATATCAGTATATCATCAATAAACACGATCACAAAGAGATCCAAATACGGCTTAAATATCCCGTTCATCAAGCTCATGAACGCAGCAGGGGCATTCGTAAGACCAAAGGACATCACTACAAATTCATAATGCCCATACCTAGTCCGAAAAGCAGTCTTTGGCACATCCGTTGCCCGTATTTTCAATTGATGATGACCGGATCTCAAATCAATCTTAGAGAAAACACACGCACCTTGTAATTGATCGAACAAATCATCAATGCGAGGAAGAGGATACTTATTCTTAATGGTTACCTTGTTCAACTGCCGATAGTCTTTGCACATCCGAAAACTCCCATCCTTCTTCTTCACAAACAAAACCGGAGCACCCCAATGAGATGCACTTGGTCTAATGAAGCCTTTGCTCAACAACTCTTGAAGTTGAGCCTTTAACTCTCTTAATTCGGCGGGAGCCGTTCTATAAGGGGGTATAGAAATGGGGCGGTACCCGGTTCAAGATCGATACAGAAGTCAATATCCCTATCTGGTGGCATACCAGGAAGATCTGCAGGGAACACATCCAAAAACTCACGGACTACCAAAATCAACTCAATTGAGGGTACTTGAGTAGTGTCATCCTTGAGATGTGCCAAGAAGGCTAAACACCCTTTACTAACCATTTTCTTAGCACGAAGAAAGGATATGATACACAGCGGATTGGAAGTGTAGTCACCCTCCCACACTAACAGATCTGTCTCAGGCTTGGCTAATGTTACCGTTTTAGCATTACAATCCAAGATCGCAAAATTCGAAGAAAGCCAAGTCATACCCAGAATTACATCAAAGTCAACCATTTGTAAGATAACCAAAGCTACATAAGTGTTACTCCCCACAAAATTCACCAAACAAGACCTATATACCTTTTTCAACTACCACGGACTCACCCACCGGAGTAGAAACACGAATAGGCATGTCAAGTAATTCACAATGCAAATTTAAACCATTAGCAAATGATGACGATACATAAGAAAATGTGGATCCGGGATCAAACAATACAGAAGCCATGCAATCACAAACCAGAAGATTACCTGTGATGACCGCATCTGATGTCTCCGCTTCGGATCTCCCAGGGAAAGCATAACAATGGGCCCTTTCATTTGTTTGTCCGTTCCCCCTACCATGTTGTGTTGTAGTGGCTCCGTTTTTCCCATCACCTCTGCCGTTTTGGTGACCACCATTACCTCGACCACCACGTCCTCCAGAAAAACGGCCTCTACCATGACCACCTCTACCTCTAGCTATTGGGGGTCTGTAACTCTGTTTTGGACAATTCCTCCTAATATGTCCAATCTCACCACATCCATAACACTCTTTGGAGTCAGGCATAGGTCTCTCGGAGTAGTGTTGACCGTTCTGAGGTGGAGCCCAACTACAGTCTGTAGTGAAGACTGAATCGGTCGAACTGGGTAACCTCCGGAACTCTGTCCTCTAGAGTAAGAACCATTAAACTCACCTCCCCTTCGAAACCTTTTTGATGTCGATGTCGTGGTGAAGTCATCTGGCTTCACTCCTTCCACCTCTATCACAAAGTCTACCACCTCTTGGAATGATTTTGCCGTAGCCGCTACCTGTAAGGCTGAAATCCGCAATTCTGACCTCAACCCCTTCACAAAACGGCGAATCCGTTCTTGTGGACTGAAACAAAGTTGGGTGGCATACCTGGATAATGCACGGAATTTGGCCTCATATGCGTAAACCGTCATCCTACCTTGCTCTAGACTCAAGAACTCATCCTTTTTTCTATCTCTCAAAGTCCTTGGGATATACTTTTCCATAACAAGCTGAGAACGATGCCCAAGTCATAGGTGGTGCCTCTGTTGGTTGACACTCAACATGTGACCGCCACCACATTTTGGTGTTCCCTTGAAACTGATAACTCACGAACTCCACGCCAAACCGTTCTACGATACCCATCTTTTGTAGTATCTCATGACAATCAACCAGGAAATTGTAAGCATCCTGAGATTCTGCACCCTTGAAGACTGAAGGTTTCAATTTTAAGAACTTACTGAAAAGTTCATGCTGATCATTTGTCATTATAGGCCCAGTAGTCAGACGTGGAAATGTGCCTATCTCCAATGATGCATCCATGCGGGGAGCCATAGCAGCCGCATGTCGTATCTCTGAAACCAGAGGTGTTGGTGCAGAAACCACTGGAGGTGCCTGACCCTGATCAGATATCCCGCTAAGATAAACAAGAACCTGATTGATCATCTCTGGGGTAGGTTGGGGTGGCAATTCCTCATTTTGCACTTGTTCGTTCTCCCCTTCCTCACCCTCTCTTATCACCTCCTCGGTCGGTGGAGGAGTCACTGCCCTAGTATCAGATGGGCTAGGGGCTCGTCCTCTTCCTCTAGAAGACGTCCTCCCACGACCTCTTCCACGGCCTCTTGCCACTGCTCTTCCTCGAGCCACAGCCCCTGTGGCTGGCTCAGACGTTTCTTGCCGTGCCGCTGTTGCTGCTGGTGCGGTCGTTGCTCTAGTTCTAACCATCTGCGAAATAGAGTGAAGATGGTCAGATACCTATTCGTATCACCTAGATACCAATTGGACTCAAGTAGTAGCACGAAAGAAAGAATGAAAGAATGGAATTTTCCTAAAGTCCTATAGCCTCTCAAAGAAAAGTAAAGGCGTCCCCCTACCGTTCCTTAAGACTCTACTAGACTCGTTCTTGTGTGATGAGACCAATGAACCTAATGCTCTGATACCAAGTTTGTCACGACCCAAATCAGGGACGCGACTGGCACCCACATTTACCCTCCTATATGAGCGAACCAACCCATCTAAACCTTAACATTTCAAGATATATCAACAGAAAATAATGCGGAAGACTTAAACTCATTAATAAAACAATTCAAAACTATTATTATCATCCCCAAAATCTGGAAGTCATCATCACAAGAACATCTATCCTCAAATTACTAAACTAAAACGTCTAAGAAGCTAAAACAAATAAAAGCTAGTCCATGCCGGAAGTTCAAGGCATCAAGACTTGAAGAAGAAGATCCAGTCCAAGCTAGACGCATTAGCTCACCCTGAATTTCCGAAGGTAGTGAAGACTGGCTAGATCTACTGTTGAGTTGAAGTTGACGGAACGTTTGCTGCATTCCACAATAACAAAGAAGAAAACATAAAAGTAGGGGGTCAGTACAACCACAAGTACTGAGTAGATATCATCGGCCAACTCAAAATAGAAAACAGTATATATCAGTTAATATTATAAATCAACTATAAACTCAACATGTAGCATCAACAAGTACCATCAAGTTCATCCATGAGGGCTCAAGCCTCAATACCATACTCATTTGGGAATTAAGTTTATTAGATTGAGTATATTCATCATCTTTCAAGATTCATTATCTTTCTTCCTCTTGTGTAGGTACGTGACACTCCGATCCCCTACCACTATGTGTCGGTGCGTGACACTCTGATCCCCTTATTCTACGTGTCGGTTCGTGACACCCGATCCCCTATATGTGTCGGTACGTGACACTCGGATCCCCTATATGTGTCGGTACGTGACACTCTGATCCCCTAATTCTACGTGTCGATTCGTGACACCCGTCCCACTAATACTATATGTCGGAACGTGACACTCCGATCCACTAATCTCATTCTATCCGTTCATCAAGCCTTCTCTATACCAAGGCATCATCAATCCCATTACTTTAATTCATCAAGCCTTCTTTTATACCAAGGCATCGTCATTAATAAGTAGATTAAAGTTTCTTTCAAGATTTGGGATTCAATAGTTTTCATCATGCTTGTTTTACCAAAATCACATAATCATATTCATGCAAGCATACAATTAAGCATATAGACAGGTTTACAATACTACCAATACATATCATTCACTATTAAGAGTTCACTACGAATATCGTAAAAACCATAACCTACCTCCACCGAAGACTAGTGATCAAGCAAGAATTTTCCCAAAGCCTTGTTCTGCTTCTTGTTTCTCCTCTCTCAATTCGATCGACTCCTCTCTTTCTCTCTTGTTCTTTCTGTTTTCTTTTATTCAAACCCTCTTTCTTTTACCCTAATTAACATATAATTAAGTGTAAAAGAGGACAATAGAACCCACTAATTAACTTAAGGTTACCTCTTTTTACCCCCCTAGTAATTAGACTTATTAATATTAACCCTGTAACTTTATAATTAAGGAAAGAATAGTACAAAACATCCCTTAAAACGTGTAAGAAATCCGATTCTGCCTGGGAATTGCGCACCCTGTGACGGCCCGTCATGCCTGCGACGGTCCGTCACGCAGGTCGTCGTAAGGGCCAGAACCCCAGTTTTCACTAAGGAGTCTGTGACGGTCCGTCACACCTGTGACGGTCCGTCCTGCAAGTCCGTTACGAAGTTCAGAGAGTCGATTTTCAGTACCCAATTTCAGAATTTCTAAGTATATCGAAACGAGACCCTGTGACGGTCCATCGTGCCTATGACGGTCCGTCGTGGGGTCCGTGGTTTCAGCCAGTTTTCTAGAAATAAAATCTGCTGCTCCAAACGACTAAACAGGTCGTTACAATAAACAATATCCTCTATCATGGGACACCTCAATATCTCACACATATGAACAATTACATGCATATGAGTACTATAGTTTACTGTAAAAAAAATTGTGGCCTTATAGAATTAGTATCAACATGCATTACTAAAAGAAATCATTCATTGGTCCCACTACCAACTTTTACTATTCTATCTATTGTTAATCAAAAAAAAATCCAGCAATTACATAATGAGAACAAATTCCAGCCAACACTTAAAAATTCATCTCATAAAATAGTCTACTCCTCTTTTCTTAATATATTAGAAAACAACCAGCCAGCATTAAAAAATTCATCTCATAAAACAGCCTTCTCTTTTCTTAATATATTAGAAAAAAACCAGCCAACATTAAAATGAGAAAAATTTGTGAGCTCTCTTGCAAAATTGCCGCAAAAAAAAAGAAAAAAAAACGAGCATCCATTAAATTTCTTTTTCATTTTTTATTTATTTTTTTAATTTAACTTACATGACATTATGTAAGATGTCATGAAAATTCTATCAAACCTTAGTGGATAATTTTCAAGACATTATTACAGTATGCACTATACAAAATAAAACAATTCATGTTTTATACATTTTGTTCTCTCTTTTTTTTTCACGATGCATACATTCACTTGCACATATACATATTTTCAATTGTTTATAAAATTGCGAGTATGGATCTTGATGCCAATTGTAAGAAAATAGCATACACAGCGGAAGCATTCCAGAATCATACATCTTGCATGAATATAAATAACAATCACAAATAGTTATCACATACAAAGTATGCTGAAAATTAATTTAGGATTACCTCTTGAAGCGTGTGCAAATATCTTGAAGTAAATCCAACTCCAGTTCTATAGTCTTCTACAGTGATCCCAATCAACAACTGAACTCTCTCAATACTTGGGTGGGCAAGTATTGTATAGAATTCTCTGATCCATCTAGGTTAGAAGAATCCCTATTTATAGAGATGTCTTCCTAGTCCAAAGAGGAGAAGAAAGCAAATTTTTTTTTCAAGAAATATTGAAATACACGTTTCTTCCCTTCAAAAAAAAAAAAAAACACAGGCTACTTTTCCATCTTCTGCTAGAAAATAGGATTCTGAGTTCTAGTTAAATTGGGCACTGGAGGGACCACAGAATTTATTACTGAGGCTTCCTATTATGGAAATAATTCTAAATATTTAATTTGAATTATTCTTACCATAATAAATTACAAATCATTCCACTAAAAATTCGTAATTGAACTCCTCTATTTATTTCGAAATTCACCACTAAACACTTATTTGATTCCCCATGTTAAGATTACCGATACTAATCAATATATTAAATTACTGACGAATTTAATTCATTGATTAACTTCTTTTAGAGCAATACTTAACTTATTTCATGTGCCAGATTCATAAATCTACCGGCTGGGTTTACACATGAAAACTCACAAGCTTCTCATAAAAGGTGTATCATCAATCTCTATACTGAGACATGGATTTCATCAACAAACTAATTATTTGACCAGTATATATTATTATCATCCAATCTACCAGGCATATTGACCATCTCAGAATCTTACCTTTTAATAAACCAAAATGATAATTAATATATACAGATCATAATTGTTATATCAAGATTAATAATTTAAGTACATTTAATAGTTTAGAGAATATGTTTTTATCAGTCAGTCTAAAACAACTATTTCTGCTTGATCCCGTTCAATATATACCAAATGCACTAGAACGAGAAGTTAGAACTATGTCATTCTCATAATCAAGATAAATTACATTTAATCTGGTGCTACAATCTTTCTGATGATTTTGTCCAAATTTCCATCTATGATTGTGACCTATAAATTTTAACTTATAAGAACTGATGATTTAATCTTCTATGTATAAGCTTAAACTCTATACATCAAATAATCTATTATATAAGTTAAGGACACATATATGAAAATTGATCTATTTAATGTAACACTTTATTGAATTGAATAAATAAATAATCAATTGTTCAATATTAATACTATACCAAAACGCATGGTTAATAGTATATCCTAACAGAAAATGGGGTTAATTTTTTTTTTTTTAACTCTACTGGGGTGACGATACTGTAGGGGAGGTCCTGCGGAAAAATAGCTCGACGCCAGGATGATAAAAAGCTTAACACCTCTCATTCTTATTACTTTTTCAATATGAAAACGAAAAAAAAAAATGAAAAAGAAAAAGGTCGTTTTATTCAAAACCCCAATTGTGACATCCCTTCTCTCCCACTTCACACCTCGGAACGCACCCTTCTTATAGACTTATAGAGATAAACGCGCTTTCACATCTTCATAACCCGAAGTGGCTGGGGAGAGGAAAGGTTCCTTTTTTGAGTGTACTCCCGGGAACAGATCCAGTGGAGACGGGGTGGGGCCTGTAGCTCAGAGGATTAGAGCCCGTGGCTACGAACCGATTGGTCGTAGGTTCGAATCCTACTTGGGGAGATTTGATTGATTCTGAATTCTTTAATTCAGAATAAGAATAAAAGGTCTCTCTTTGCCCGTTAAGAGTAGGTAAACCGTTCCCTGTCTTTGTTTCTATTGCATTCTATCTCATCGTATCACATTCTGTTCTCCGATATTAGAAAATCACCATCAATACCTCGGTCTAGGTCCGAGATAATCCTTTATTGCATAGCCCTGGGGCTATTTACAACTAGCCAATTCAGAACTCTCAGATGTACTAGCACTACATTTTTGATGCAGTCATCGATTCTCCCGAGAGGTCACAATTGCCGCGAGCAAAGATATTAATAACGAGGAAGGATTTTTTGTTATGCTACTAATACTTGCTCTGCTATTATGCCCAAGCCTGACTGAGGAAGAGTTACGCCAATCGGGCATATTTTATGTAATGATTCCCCCATTCACGATAAATAAAAAGATAAAAAACCATTCCATTTCGACAAAAGACCTAGACCCATGTTCCATAGCTTTTGGTTCGCTATCCCGATAATGATTTTCCTACCCCAAGAGGGAAAGGTACTTCCCTTTTGGGCCGGTTGTGGGCGAGGAGGGATTCAAACGCAAGGGACACCCGATAGTATTTATCGTAAGGCGCCTCTGATCGTTCACCTCTAATGTGACATGTTCCCTCCCAGTTATAGGGTCAACGGGATCAGTCGGCTAGAGAGCGGGGCTATTCTTCTTCCGGGGATACATCGCCACTCCCCACGCTTGTAAGAAAGGGGTCTACTAAAGTACGGGAAAGAAATAGCTCACATGAACAAGTAAGAGAGTTGACGAGAGTTGTTGAAACTAGCATATTGGAAGATCAACATTAATAGTCTTCAATTTCTTATCTTAATATCATTTGTAGAGGTAAAGTTATGGTCTCCATTTATAATTCCTATAAATATTTTTTTAAAAAACTAAATGGTGAGTCTCGTAAGCTTCTTTTATATAAATCTCTAACTAATGGACAAATATTTTTTGTTCACCAATTACAATTTATGTTCACTTCTCTTTAATATTATTTTATATTTAGATTCAATTTCATAACAGATAAGCTACTTTTTAATACTTGTTTGAGCTCAAATTAGCCATTTGTGTCTTTATTAAAAGTTTGCTAACTATTAACCAAAGTTTAAAAGTTATAGTATTAAATATCAAAATGTGCCCCTCATTGGTGTTTTATGGTTATATTATTAAACATTTATTTATAATTTTTGTATTATATTATTCATTGCATGTTGTTTAGACACTATATGTTTTCATTGCATTTTAGTCATTCTAACATGTCACCACCCAAAACGAGCCGCGAGTGGCACCCACACTTATCCTACTATATGAGCGAACCAACCAATCCAAACCCCAACATTCAACCATAATAAACAGAATATTAAGAGGAGACTTAAACCTCATTACTGAAAATCGATTAAGTAACTTCTAAAAACTCAATACTTATTATTCCCAAAATCTGGAAGTCATCACCACAAGAACATCTATCCTCAAATTTCTAAATGTAAGAGTATCTAAGAAGCTAAAATAAATAAAAAGCTAGTCCATGAGGAATTTCAAGGCATCAAGACATGAAGAGGAAGATCCAGTCCAAGCTAGAAGCAATAGCTCACCCTGAAATCTGGCTTGATGAAGACTGGCTAGAGTTGCGGTTGAGTTGAAGACGGTGACATGTTTGCTGCACTCCACAATTAACAAAGAAAAACAAATACAAGTAGGGGTCAGTACAAGGCACAAGTACTGAGTAGGTATCATCGGCCAACTCAAAATAAAAAGCAGTATATATCAAATAATAACATAAAATCAACTAATATTCTTAACAAGCGACCACAACAATTACCATAACCCTTGGTCACAACACCAAGCACATCAATGAGGACTCAAGCCTCCCCATCATACTCATTTGGGAATTAGTTCTTTAAATTGAGCATATTAACGTATTTCAAGATTAATTCTCTTTACTATCCTGGTGTCGGAACGTGACACTCCGATCCATATACTATCTTGGTGTCGGAACGTGACACTCCGATCAATATACTATCCTGGTGTCGGAACGTGACACTCCGATCCCTATACTATCCTGGTGTCGGAATGTGACACTCCGATCCATATACTATCCTGGTGTCGAAACGTGACACTCCGATCCATATACTATCCTGGTGTCGGAACGTGACACTCCGATCCATATACTATCCTGGTGTCGGAACGTGACACCCGATCCTCTATTACTATCCTAATTTCGGAACGTGACACCCGATCCTCTAATCTCATTACTTTAGTTCATCAAGCCTTCTTTTATACCAAGGCATCATCATTAACAAAGTAAATTTAGTATTTAAGATTCAACAGCCTCATCATGCTAGTTCATCACAATTAGATAATCATATCATGCAAGCACACAATTAAGCATATAGAAAACTTTATTATACTAGCCAATACATATCATTCGCTATTTAGTGTTTACTATCAGATAGCATAAACCATAACCTACCTCCACCGAAGAATCGTGATAAAGCAATCTACTTCCCAAGCCTTTTTGTTTTCCTATTCGTTCTCCCTTCTCTCGTTCGTTTGTCTCTCTCTCTCTGTTCTTTCTGTTTTTCTTATTCAAACACTCTTTCTTTTACCCTAATTGTCATATAATTAAGTATAAAAGATGATAACAATAACCCACTAATTATTTCAAGGTTATCTCCTTTAACCCCCAAGTAATTGAATTATTAACATTAATCCCCTAACTTTATAGTTATAAGCATGAACAGTCCAAAACGCCCCTTAAAACTTTTAATAGAAATCCGACCCAGTCAAGGTTACGCAACCTGTGATGGCCCGTCATGCCTGCGACAGTCCATCCTGCTGCTTCCGTCACAAAGTTCAGAGACTCAATTCATTAAAGAGTTTGAGACGGCCCGTCATGTCTGAGACGGCCCGTCCTGCCATTTCGTCGCGAAGTTCAGAGAGTCGATCTCAGTACCCAAATTTCTAAATTCTATGTGTTTTGGAACGAGACCCCCTCGACGGTCCGTTGTGCCCATGATGGTCCGTCATGGGATCCGTCGACTCAGCCAGTTATTTACCAGAAATACTCTACTGCTTTAAAGGACTAAACAGGTCGTTAAAATAGATACCAATTTACCCATCGTTCGTCCTCGAACGATCACAAGAAGAAAAACAAGGGCGAAAAGGATTACCTTAATCTGTGAACAGGTGTGGGTATCTTTCTTGTATATCAGTCTCCTTCTCCCAAGTGGACTCTTCAACCGGCCGATTCTTCCATTGAACCTTGACGGATGCAATATCCCTTGATCTCAACTTGCGGATTTCTCTATCTAGAATGGCAACAGGCTCCTCCTCATAAGTCAAATTCTCATCAAGCAGAACTGAATCCCAACGAATGATGTAGTTTCCATCCCCGTGGTATCTTTTCAACATAGACACATGAAATACCGGATGCACTCCTGACAGCCCTGGAGGCAAGGCTAATTCATAAGCCACCTCCCCTACTCGCTTAAGTACTTCAAATGGTCCAATATACCTTGGGCTTAGCTTACCTCTTTTACCATACCGCATCACCCCTTTCATGGGCGAAACCTTCAGCAAGACTTGCTCACCCTCCATAAACTCCAAGTCTCTAACCTTTCAATATGCATATTCCTTTTGCCTACTTTGCGCCGCTAAAAGCTTTTCTTGAATAGATTTCACTTTCTCCAATGAATCCCTCAAATGGTCAGTACCCCAAGGTCTAACCTCAAATGCATCAAACCAACCAATGGGAGACCTACATCTCCTCCCATACAATGCTTCAAATGGGACCATGTCAATACTTGAGTGATAGCTATTATTGTATGAATACTCCGCTAAGGGTAAGAAGTAATCCCAATGACCACCAAATTCTATCACACATGCACGAAGCATATCTTCCAATACCTGAATCGTTCGCTCAGACTGACCATCGGTCTGAGGGTGAAATGCAGTACTAAGGTCCAACCTAGTACCTAATTCCACATGCAATGTTCTCCAAAACTTAGAAGTAAACTGCGTACCTCTATATGATATGATGGAAAGTGGAACTCCATGCAATCGAACAATTTCTGAGATATAGAGTTTGGCTAACTTCTCTGCATTGTAGGTCACCTTGACCGGAAAGAAGTGAGCAGACTTAGTTAATCTGTCCACAATTACCTAAATAGAATCAAACTTTCCCAATGTCTTTGGAAGACCAACCACGAAGTCCATTGCAATTCTCTCCCATTTCCATTCAGGAATGGGCATTCTGTGAAGTGTTCCTCCGAGCCTCTGCTGTTCATACTTTACTTGCTGACAATTTGGACATTTGGCAACAAAATCAACAATATCGCGCTTCATTCTACTCCACCAAAAGTATTGCTTTAGGTCACGGTACATCTTGGTTGCACCAGGATGTATAGAATATCCGGAACTATGAGCCTCTGTAAGAATAGTGTGGATCAAATCATCAACACGGGGCACACATACCCTTCCCTTAATCCTCAAAACACTTCCTCATCAATTATTTCCTCTTTAGCCTCTCCTCGCAACACCATATCCCAATTCGGCTTAGTTTCTCATCATCAAACTGTTTTCCCTTGATCTTGTCAAGAAAAGAAGATCTCGCTTCCACACGGGCCAAAAATCCTCCCTTCTCATTTACTTCTAGCCTCATAAAGTCATTAGCCATGTTTTGGATTTCTCTAGCCAACGGGCGTCTAGAAACTTGTAAGTGGGCTAAATTACCCATGCTTCCTGCTTTTCTACTTAAGGCATCTGCCACAACATTAGCCTTTCCTGGGTGATACAAGATGGTAACATCATAGTCCTTCAGTAGTTCCATCCACCTCCTCTGTCTCAAATTCAAATCCCTCTGAGTAAAAACATATTGTAGGCTACGATGATCCGTATAACTTCACACTTAACCCCATATAGATAGTGTCCCATTTCTTTAATGCAAACGCTACCACCGCAGCCACTCCAATCATGGGTCGGATAGTTACGTTCATGCACCTTTAATTGCCTCGAAGCATAAGTAATTACATTTTTCTCTTGCATTAGCACTGCACCCAAACAAGAATAGGATGCATCACAATAAACAATGAAGTTCTTACCCTCTACTGGCAAGGTAAGGATAGGTGCAGTAGTCAGCAAGGTCTTGAGTTTCTGAAAGCTTTCCTCACATTCATCCGACCATACAAATGGAACATTCTGCTTAGTCAAGTTCGTCAATTGCGAAGCAATAGAAAAGAATCCCTTGACAAATCGACGGTAGTAGCTGGCTAAACCAACAAAGCTCCTTATTTCTGACACATTAGTAGGTCTTACCCAATTCTTCACTGTCTCAATCTTAGAAGGATCCACTATCACTCCATCCTTAGAAACCACGTGCCCGAAGAAGGACACTGAATCTAGCCAAAACTCACACTTGGAGAATTTGGCATAAAGCCTTTTCTCCCTTAATACTTCCAGCACAATTCTCAAATGCTCCTCATGTTCTTTCTTACACTTGGAGTATATCAGTATATCATCAATAAATACGATCACAAAGAGATCCAGATATGGCTTAGAAATCCCGTTCATCAAGCTCATGAAAGCAGCAGGGGCATTTGTAAGACCAAAAGACATTACTACAAATTCGTAGTGCCTATACCTGGTTCAAAAATCAGTCTTTGGCACATCCGTTGCCCGTATTTTCAATTGATGATAACCGGATCTCAAGTCAATCTTAGAGAAGACACAAGCACCTTGTAACTGATCAAACAAGTCATCAATGCGAGGAATGGGATACTTGTTCTTAATAGTTACCTTCTTCAACTTCCGGTAGTCTATGCACATCCGAAAACTCTCATCCTTCTTCTTCACAAATAACACCGGAGCACCCCAAGGGGATGCACTTGGTCTAATGAAGACTTTACTTAACAACTCTTGAAGTTGGGCCTTTAATTCCCTTAACTCCGCTGGGGCCATCCTATAAGGAGGTATGGAAATGGGGCGAGTACCCGGCTCCAGATCAATGCAAAAGTCGATATCCCTATCCGGCGGCATACCAGGAAGGTCTGCAGGGAACACATCCAGAAACTCACGGACTATCGGAACCGACTCAATTGAAGGTACTTGGGTAGTATCATCCCTGAGGTGTGTCAAGAACGCTAAACACCCTTTACTAACCATTCTCTTAGTATGAATAAAGGAGATGATACGAACTGGAGTGGAAGTGTAGTCACCCTCCCATACTAACGGATCTGTCCCAGGCTTGGCCAACGTTCAGATTTAGCATTACAATCTAAGATTGCAAAATTTGGAGAAAGCGAAGTCATACCCAGAATTACATCGAAATCAACCATCTCTAAAATAACCAAGTCTATATGAGTATTACTCCCCACAAAAGTCACCAGACAAGACCTATATACCTTTTCAACTACCACAGACTCACCCACCGGAGTAGAAACACGAATAGGCATGTCAAGCATTTCACAATGTAAATTAAGACCAGTAGCAAAGGAGGAAGAAACATATGAAAATGTGGAGCCAGGATCAAATAATACAGAAGCCATGCAATCACAAACCAAAGATTACCTGTGATAACAGCATCAGATGTCTCTGCTTCAGACCGCCTGGGGAAAGCGTAACAATGGGCCCTATCACCTGTCTGCCCGTTGCCCCTACCATGTGGTGTTGTAGTAGCTCTAGTTTGCCCATCACCACGGCCATTTTGGTGATCGCCATTACCTCGGCCACCACGTCCTCCAGAATGACGGCCTCTTCCATGACCACCTCTACCTCTGACTACTGGGGGTCTGTAACTCTATTTTGGACAATACCTCTTAATGTGTCCAGTATCCCCACATCCATAACACTCTCTTGATTCAAGAATAGGTCTCTGTGAGAATGACGAAGTCTGGGGATAACCTCCAAACTCGGAGAAGTGTTGACTGGTCTGCGGTGGACCCCCAACTACAGTCTGCAGTGAAGACTGAATAGGTCAGGCTGGATAACCTCCTGAACCTTGCCCTCTGGAGTAAGAACCATTAAACTCACCTCCCTTACGAAACCTTTTAGATGTCGATGCCATGGTGAAGTCATCTGACTTCACTCCCTCCACCTCTATCACGAAGTCTACCACTTCCTAAAAGGATTTTGCTGTAGCCTCTACCTGTAGGGCTGAAATCCGCAAATCTGACCTCAACCCCTTCACAAAACGGCGAATCCGCTCTTGTGGACTGAAACAAAGCTGGGTGGCATACCTGGATAATGCACGAAACTTAGCCTCATACGCAGTCACCGACATTTTGCCTTTCTCTAGGCTCAAGAACTCATCTCTCCTCCTATCCCTCAAGGTCCGGGGGATATACTTCTCCATAAATAAGCTAGAGTATGACGCCCAAGTCATAGGTGGTGCCTGTGCGGGTTGACACTCAACTGTGACCGCCACCACATTTTTGCATTTCCCTGAAACTGATAGGTTACAAACTCACGCCAAATCGTTCCACTATGCTCATTTTATGTAGTAACTCATGACAGTCAACCCAAAAATCGTAAGCATCCTCAGATTTAGCACCCTTGAAGACTGGATGTTTCAATTTCAAGAACTTACTGAAAAGTTCATGCTGATCACTTGTCATTATGGGCCCTGTAGTCAACGAGGGAAACGTGCCTATTTCCAATGAGGCATCCATGCGGGGAGGCCTCAGCAGCGGCCTGTCGTACTTCCGGAACCTGAGGTGCTGGTGGAGAAAACACTGGAGGTGTCTGGCCTTGATCAGATAACCCGCTAAGATAGGCAAGAACCTGATTAATCATCTCTGGGGTAGGTTGGGGTGGTAATTCCTTATTCTGCACATGCTCACTTTCCCCTTCCTCACCCTCTCTCACTACTTCCTCAGTCGGTGGAGGAGTCACCGCCCTAGTATAGATGGGCCAGGTGCTTGTCCTCTTCCTCGAGAAGACGTCCTCCCGCGACCTCTACCACGGCCTCTCTCCACTACTCCTCTTCAAGCTACAGCCCCAGTGGCTGGCTCAGTTGCATCTTGTCTTGCCGGTGTTGGTGTTGGCGCCACTGTTGCTCTAGGTCTAACCATCTGCGAAATAGAGTGAAGATGGTCAGATACCAATTTGTATCACACCTAGATACCAATTGGATCCAAGTAATAGCACGAAAGAAAGAAAGAAGAATGGAATTTTCCTAAAGTCTTATAGACTCTCAAAGAAAAGTAAAGGCGTCCCCCTACCGTTCCTTAAGACTCTACTAGACTTGTTCTTTTATGATGAGACCAACGAACCTAATGCTCTGATACCAAGTTTGTTACGACCCAAAACGAGCCGCGAGTGGCACCCACACTTATCCTACTATGTGAGCGAACCAACCAATCCAACCCCAACTTTCAACCAACATAAAAAGAATATAATGCGGAAGACTTAAATCTCATTAATGAAAATCGATTAAGTAACTTCTAAAAACTCAATACTTATTATTTCCAAAATCTGGAAGTCATCACCACAAGAACATCTATCCTCAAATCACTAAATCTAAGAGTATCTAAGAAGCCAAAATAAATAAAAAGCTAGTCCATGCCGGAATTTCAATGCGTCAAGACATGAAGAGGAAGATCCGGTCCAAGCTAGAAGCAATAGCTCACCCTGAAATCTAGCTTGATGAAGACTGGCTAGAGTTGCGGTTGAGTTGAAGACGGTGGTACGTTTGCTGCACTCCACAATTAACAAAGAAAAACAAATACAAGTAAGGGTCAGTACAAGGCACAAGTACTGAGTAGGTATCATCGACCAACTCAAAATAGAAAGCAATATATATCAGATAATAACATAAAATCAACTAATATTCTTAAAAGGCGACCAGAACAATTACCATAACCCTTGGTCACAACACCAAGCACATCAATGAGGACTCAAGCCTCCCCATCATACTCATTTGGGAATTAATCTTTAAATTGAGCATATTAACATATTTCAAGATTCATTCTCTTTGCTATCCTGGTGTCGGAACGTGACACTCCGATCCATATATTATCGTGGAGTCGGAACGTGACACTCCGATCCATATACTATCCTGTTGTCGGAACGTGACACTCCGATCCCTATACTATCCTCGTGTCGGAACGTGACACTCCGATCCATATACTATCCTGGTGTCGGAACGTGACACTCCGATCCATATATTATCCTGGTGTCGGAACGTGACACTCCGATTGATATACTATCCTGGTGTCAGAACGTGACACCCGATCCTCTATTACTATCCAGGTGTCGGAACGTGAAACCCCGATCCTCTAATCTCATTACTTTTGTTCATCAAGCCTTCTTTTATACCAAGGCATCATCATTAACAAAGTAAATTTAGGATTTAAGATTCAACAACCTCATCATGCTAATTCATCACAATTAGATAATCATATCATGCAAGCACACAATTAAGCATATAGAAAACTTTATAATACTACCCAATACATATCATTCGCTATTTAGAGTTTACTATCAGATAGCATAAACCATAACCTACCTCCACCGAAGAATCGTGATAAAGCAATTACTTCCCATCCTTTTGTTTTCCTCTTTGTTCTCCCTCTCTCGTTCGTTCTCCTCTCTCTCTCTCTCTGTTTTTCTGCTTTTCTTATTCAAACCCTCTTTCTTTTACCCTAATTGTCATATAATTAAGTATAAAAGATGATAACAATAACCCACTAATTATTTCAAGGTTATCTCCTTCAACCCCCAAGTAATTGAATTATCAACATTAATCCCCTAACTTTATAGTTATAAGCATGAATAGTCCAAAACGCCCCTTAAAACTTTTAATAGAAATCCGACCCAGTCAGGGTTACGCAACCTGTGACAGCCCGTCGTGCCTGCGACAGTGCGTCCTGCTGCTTCCATCACAAAGTTCAGAGACTCAATTCATTAAAGAGTTTGTGACGGCCCGTCATGTCTGCGATGGTCCGTCCTGTCATTTCGTCGCGAAGTTCAGAGAGTCGATCTCAGTACCCAAATTTCTAAATTCTAAGTGTTTTGGAACGAGACCCCCTCGACGGTCCGTTGTGCCCATGATGGTCCGTCGTGGGATCCGTCGACTCAGCCAGTTATTTACCAGAAATACTCTACTGCTCAAAACGACTAAACAGGTCGTTACATAACATATCTAGGAACACACGTGCAAAGCATGTGTCCAGAAACTAGTATTTACAATATCACAAAAGGCAATAGTTGAAATTGTGATTTACCCTATGCTCTTGAATATTATTCTTAATAGGTGTGCTTTGCCTTATGAATTACACTTAGTATGGAAATATAAGGAGTATAATGAAAAGATTATAGAAAAATATTATATGTAAAAATACTAGGTAAAATGGTTTGGTGGACCGTTGTACTTGTATGAGTTTGTATTGTGAACCCTTCTACTTACTCATTTGTCATATGGACCCTTGAACCCAGCTAAACTCAACATATTAAACACCTTTTTTACCCTTTAATTGTTAAAGTACCACAAATGTGTGACACGTAATTTTAAAAATAATTATAAAATGACATGTGTATATATATACCACTTCATATCATCTTGACATTTTTATAATATTTAATAAATGCATTTATGATTTTACTTTACCTTTTGCCACCAAACCCACCACTTTCCCTACAATCTTATTTCATTTCTCTTTCATCTTCCTTACACTTGTTTTAGCAACATTTTCTACTCTTTTTATTGAAGAAAAAACACGAGAATCAATGAAGGAATTCATCTTTGTTTTCATCAAAATAAAAAACGCACAGCGTGTTAACATCGTCGTAGACATTTACCTATGTGAGGCTATCTATACCTACACTTTTTCTTTCTCTTTTTTTCTTCATTCCCACAAAATTTCTTGAGTATTTTTGTTGATTTTATTTGATTTTTAGTTTATGTATATAAGTGTTGTGACTTATGTTTCTATTTGTATGTTGTTTAGTCTAGCTTTCATCTTCTATTTATCTCTCTGTTTAATTTTAAGGTTTTTAGCTGATTAAATTGATTTTCTTGAAATTCTTTGGCGATTCTATTTTTATGCTCTCAATTACATGTTTCATGATGATAGGATTCTAAGAAAAACAACTTTCCTGGTGATGTAGAAAACTATAATAGGATTAACCAAAAAAAGAAGCAAACAATTAACTGGAAATGCATAGAAATAAAAGAGGATTAAAACAATGAAATAAATGGACAAGAAATTTGGAGAAAGAAGATAAAAAAAGAGGCAAGAAAAAGCTTAAATTTTTCAATAATGGTGTTAAATGTGAATGGGAAATAAGACTTTATAAAACCCTAATATGTCTATTAGACCCTTATAACCACATTTCACTCTCCTCAGGTTTGTATATCACATGTCCCTTGGTTGTATCTGCCACAAAGGAGGCCAAGTCAAAAAACGTTTGAGTGTAGATGGGTTCAGGGGTCGAGATAACAAAAGTATTAGTAAAAGGGTTCACAATAGAAACTTACACAAGTTCAAGGGTTCACTAGACCCTTTTGCCATAATAATATAACTCCATGTTAACACTTTTTTCTTTTCTACTAATTAGGATGGTTTTTTAAGTATATAGTCATGTTTTCTTTGGTTAGATTGAGATTATACTACAATTTAATCTTATTTTAATTAATCAATCTTATGATATATCAATGTTTAAATACTAATCCTAGACTTTGCGCTCTACACCTTACACGTTCTTTTTATCATGAAATTTAGTTGATTTTATCTGACTTGAATCATCATAGGTTGTTTTTAAGTAAGGAGTGAGACATGACTTTCTAGAAATTGAACCAATAGGCTCAAGGGATTGTCCCGTATCTGTTGCAAGAGAATACTCTTTTTGACACATATATTAGACCCTAGAGCAAGATTATATTGCTCTGGCCCCCTAACAAAGAAAAGAAGGATTCATGGGCAAATGAATTCATGCTTCAAGAGAATCCCCTTTTTCACTTGGTTATGGGACTGGAGAAATATATGTATATAAGAACCATGATTTTTCCTCTTTTAAACAAAAGTGCTAAAATAAAAATTTTGAGTCATATGCAATAATTCATGCGTAATCCTTATTGAATGACTTTTTCTAATTTCAAATCATAAGTACTAAAATCAAAATTTTAAATATACACACATTAAATGCTACGAAGTGAATGGATACCTTGTTGTAGTTTGAATCAAAGGAGTCTCCATCGAAAATAAATAAATATAGAATAATTGTTAGCCTCTATATCGAGTTGTTGTAGATCCTTCCATTCTTTTGTTGTTGTAGTTGTTTGTGGAACACATACTACTGTTGTTATTGATGGAGGAAAAGAGGTTTGTTGGATAAATTGAGATGGTTGATTTGGATGTAATTACAACTGTTGATTACCATTTTGTTTCATGTTTATGACTTGATCATCTGGTTTTTCCTAGTGAGCAGTTATCAAAATCTAAAGAGAAAATTTCAGATAAACCATTTAAATTAGTCATGTCAGGAGCAAAAAAGTCATCGAAAGAATTCCAAACACATTTAAAGAAGTTCAAGTATAACTTCGGACCTACAACATTGTCAGGTTATTAATATTTTAACTTCTTACGATCGCACCTATATCCCAATGATGATCATTCATTCTAAATCTATATAAAATGATATCTAGTTCAATGTAAAAAAATAAAAAATGATCTTATAAGAGAAACTAATGATGTTTTCTACTGAAATAGAGAGAGAGAGAAAAATGATCCAAAGAGGGGTTTTCTAATGGAGGAAGTAGATGATCAAAGAAACGTTTAGTGGGTATGACATTATAACTCAAAGGTTGAGATGAAGAAAAGTGAATTAATTTCAAAAATATATTGACAAAATTAAATTTCTATATACCTACCGGCGCATCCACATTTACATTATAGTTTATGCACAATAATTTTTCTACAGTAGAGTGAGTGGGATTAGCAACAAAAGAGAAGTTAAGGATAGTAACGCGTACATTTTGTTTAATATCATACATCTCATATCATATTATAATGACTCGAGAGCACCCCCTAGTCGTAACATGGCATATTCGATCTCTAAGATATCTTATACAAGCCCTTAGCATTCATTCATTAGAATATATGGAAGAATTTAAAACTGAACTCAAAAAAGTATTTCATAAAAGAGGAAGTCTTTCTAACATTATTGTGTCAAACCATCTATGAATGAAATGAATAAAGTCACGGGACACAGCACATAAAGTCTAAAACATAAAAGTAAATGGTATGAAGGTAAATGGATGTTGTCCTCAAAAACCCGAGGACTCACGGAGATCTTCAATCTTCTAAATTCTTGAAACTCTACCCTCAAAGAGAAACTCAAAGATCCAACCCTACATTTGGTCAGAATGTAGGAAATATGCGTTAGTACAAAGGTACTAAGTATGGAAGCTAACATAACATTATAGGATCATCTCAAATGGTTAGACAACATAAAACATAAACATAAGAGGTAATAACATATGAAGCATATCATAAAAAGTCAACATAAGACATAATCATAATTTAATACTTCAACCATTTGTCCTTTATACTTAAGTGAACTACGTCCCAAGCCACCGTTAAATATACTTGTGCAAGGCTAAGGTTGTATACCATACTATTATCTACGCTAAGTACCTCTCTTTCGTTATTCTTGGTGATATACCACATTTATACTTATGTAGAGCACTATACCCCTAGGAAACCTCAAGGCACACTTGTCCAATGCATTTGGGGCATCCCATTCTTCCTCACACACTAAGCATATCATGAAGTCACCCTATTCACGTGTTACCCCCTTTGAAGTGTTCCTAAGGGCCTACATTAATATTAGATAAGCAACTAGAATCTTATGTCAATATTAAAATGGAAGGATACTATACCAACTACCCAAGGTAAGCATACTTCATAAGAGGATATTTCATAAGTAGCGTCAGGTCATACTTCTGCCATGTATGAATGACATCCCATTCTACCATTCACACTAAGTAGTCATATAGGCTATCTTTATAAATGTTAACTATCTTTCATACTAGTCTATCAACAATATCATACTATCATACTAGCCTAATTACCATGGAAAGCATCATATCATGCGATCAAAGCTATCATAGGAAGGTTGTAAGTATACCCACCTAGCAACCATGCACCCACTCATCAATATGTAATCTATCCATATTGGAGTATAAATCCTCAAACCTAAGCTTCCATGAGTAATGTAACTCAACTTATTGGATGAATTGCACCTTTCATGCAAGCCAAGCTATCATTATGAGAGTATAAATTATCTATCTTAAAGCTACCATGAAATGGTTTTGGCCTAACCAAGTCAAGTTATTATAAGACAATCTTATCATGCTAATTCAAGTTAACTTGAGGAGAGTTCATTTATCAATCCCAAGCTACCATGGGAATCACAGTAGAAAACAAAAGCATGTTGTGAACTCTGAATGTATACAAATAATATCTGAGGTGTATGTAAAAATACAAATAATTGATGTATGTGAAAATACAATACTTATATGGGATATTCGTTAATAGACAACCATCATTTAAAAGCTATTGTGATGCTATGAGGATACTCGGCCTAGGTTGCCTGACAATCCTAACTTTGCTAGAGTATAGGCCTGAAATCCCTAATGAAACCACTAGTAAACTATAAAAAGGGTTCATCTTAAAAGTATGATCCTTTTCTACGAATGATGGAAATATGGTTTATTTGGCAACTTGAGTTACTCTAAACTCGTATCCCTACAGTGCTCAATACTACTTTCAATAATAAATATATATATATATATATATATATATATATAGATATATATATATATATATATATATATATATATATATATATATATATATTATCACACACACACATATATATTGGCTCTTATGTTTTTTAAAACATATGATTCTGTTATTTGAGATAAGTGCACAAAACATAGCTCTTTTAAAAAGATCTTTTGGAAATGATAATTTCCTCTTTCTTCTATTAAAGCTATCCATAGGCTTTGTGGAAGTCTAGCTTCCTTTCTTTGAAGAGATAAGAATTCATTGGAGGATATACCTTGGAAGGACCTTAAAGGGCTAAAAAACAAAATTGGACGAAAAACGTCGGGTCGAGCGTACTGGTGGCGCGCCGCGCCAGCCTAAGTTTATTGAGGCCTGATTCTGGCGCACTAGTGGCATGCCACGCGAGGCGTTTGTTGACTAAGTCAAATTTCTGGTGCATTTCAGGTGTGTCACGCCTTCCTCTACCTCGGTGCGTCAAACAAACTTTTCAACTAGTTTTACATCTCTACATTCTCCAAAACATCCTACATCTTTCACTAAACGATTGGGACCATTGGTACTATCAATAACTACTGAATTCAACTCAAAATAACTCTAATTAACAAGTATCTAATCAACAATGACTTCCAACAATCCAATCAACAAGAAATCAAACGTTCTTTAACGAACTCAACTCCTAACATGAAATAAATCCTCAATTTTGCTGAACTGAAACAAAATGATGTGTGGTTGAAGTAACCCAACACAAAATATCCGACATACCTCAAAGGGATCACCTCAAAAAATCCACGCAATGAATTCTTCGAGTTCTTGCGTCTTCTTCTCCATTCTCCTCTTTTCTCCTTTCTTTCAAAGCCCTAACTTATTTTCTAATTGTCAAAACTTATTGGGATCAGCTTAGACACTATTTATTATTCTTAAAACAAAATTAATAATTTATTTAGGAAAAGACAAAAACACCCTTAACAAATCCAGATTTGGGATTTCCTCTGCCCAAAAACACAACTTCTGAAAGTCATATCTCCCTCATACGACCTCAAAAGTTTTCAAACTTGGCATCGTTGTAAAAATATTCTAACGTGATCTCTATTCATATAAATAAATCACTAAAACACCTCCTGAGCTAGAAGTTATGGTCGTTCGAAAATGACTAAAACTCACTTTTGAAATATGGAAAATTTTCCAGATTTCCTTACATATTTCCAAATTTGATGATTCTTATTTTTATTATCTTAAACATAGTTAATTCTAAATACGAGATGTTACAATATCTCCCCCTTGAGAACATTCGTCCTTGAATGAAAATTCTTTCACTAAGCTAAAGGTAGTAAAATCATTTCAGCACTCACAAACAAAAGCAAGTAATAACATGCATATACACAATCTTATAAAGTGATAAGAAGAGAATTTAGTACCTTGATCTGCATTCTCTCTGGATTCAAAAGAGATGTGGATATCTCTTCTTCATATCATTCTCAGCTTCCCAAGTCGTTTCTTCAACGAATTGGTTCCTCTAAAGGACATTGAGTGAAACAACTTCCTTTTTCCTCAACTTATGAACTTCATGATCCAAAATCTGCATTGGGATGATAAAAAATGTTGAATTACAAATTATCTTTTATACGTTGAATAATCATTAAAGTATTTAATTAAACACCAATCTTTTAATTATTGGTACTAAAAAGTAAATTTACCTATATATTAATAATATTTCATTAAAATGAAATACATTCTCACTCATTAGTTCATTCAAATAAATGTGGTGGATTTGTTTTCATATTCCACAAATATTCAACCTTTAGAATTTCTTTTTAGTATTTTATATTTGTAAAAGTTTTTGGTAATAAATATAAATTTTAACTATTAGCATTTAGGAAGTCCAACTGACGGACATATCTATGTTGTCAAGAAATCATTTAACTTTTTCTTGCTCTTTTTGGATTTTCAATTATTTTAGATTTTATATGCTCTGTATCATTCATTAGGAGTCAAGCACTTGTATCATTATTGAGACTTTTTAATTTTGATTGGTTATAGTAGAGGAGGTATCATCAAGAACTCTATTCCTTATGTATTTCTTTTTAAAAGAAATATTGTTATAATTACAGTCTTAGAAGGATATGAATAGGGTATTTGTTTTATTTTTTTGTAATCATTACCGTTTATACTTATTTAATTTAATCTTCTATGAAATTATGAAAGCTATAAGTCTATTTTTATTAGTGCTAAAATTACTAATTTATGACCTTTATATTCATTTTTAAACGTACTTTTATTTTATTTTCTTTCTTTTATCATTTTCTTGCTGATATGGGAGTGTAGACACATAAATTGTATAAATTAGATCCAATACAATTTCAAGGCCCACAATCAAATTTTGGTATTTTGCAGCATTTTTTTGAACATATTTCACCTAGAACAAATGAGAATGGTAAAATTATTTCTTCTGCATGTATCAATACCACTCCTGCCCCTGCTTCGTCTCGGCGTGCAAATCCACCAAAGAAAATGTCAATGTCGCCAACACTTCCGTAAAAAAGGCATATTCATTAGGCAACTCATTTAAAGTTTACCATTTTCCCGGAACAGGGTGATCAACAAGGAAATTAGCACATGCTACTACCCACTAGACCTATCTTTTTGAAATCGATATAGAAGGTCCATGTGGTTATCGAGCAAGAAGTTATCTTTAAAAAAATGATTGTCGCTACTAGAAGAAAATTATTGGTGGTGGCCTAGTTAGAATATGACAACAAAACAACTACTCTTGAAGTCTCAACAATGAATTTATGAAGGCTCCAACTTTAACAGTCAAATACGGTAAGCCTACACGTAGAGAAGTCTCGTAATAATGAATACATATTCATGAAGACATAAACTCTCGTTGTCAAATTCGGCAAGCCTAAATTTTGAAAAGTCTCAAAAAAATAAGGAAAAAACATTCATGACTACTTCAAGTCTTGTCGCCAAACATCGACAGGCCTCCACGTTGACAAGTCTCGAAGTAAGGGGCATTTGTAGACACATAAATTCTATTGATTCTAACTCATACCAAATTTGAATTAAATCCATTTTCATTTGAGATGAATAATTAATTTGGGCTCTACAAATGATTAAGTCCATCCAATTAAATTCAAATCCAAGGTCTATTTCACGTTGAAGCCCAAACCCATGCCACGTGTCACAGTCACTAGTAATCCGTAACCAACAAAGTGACGCCACATGTCTAAATGAGGTGGTAGTCCCTGTCAAATACAACAATTAATCTCAATGAGCCAAGTGTCAAAATGACATCCTTTAGGCAATCATATGAACCCTTGTCCACCCCCTACAACTATAAATTGGGGATGTACATGACATTCTAGGGGAATCAAGAAAACTCTTCAAAAAGAATTAAGCAAATTTGAGAAAGCTACAAAATCAACCTCATAGATCTTTGAAGGAGTGGTCAACACAGTTCTTCACGGAGATCGACTTGAAATGACGAAGCGCTTTCGGATGTCCGGAGATACACAACATCTCAGGAAGGTCTACATCATCAAACAATCTGATAAATACTTTATTGAAGGATCTAGAATCACGGAGAAACTTAGAAGAGAGAATCAAGAGAACAAGAGAATGGTAGTCACAATGTTTCATTAATAAAAATAACATTTTTCATTTCTTTATTTTGCTTGCAGTCAATTTTTACTCCTTAGAAAATTTACAGTGGTACTCTAAGCAATATGTGATTAAGGATAATTCATATAAATATATTCATATTATTAGAATCTATAGTATCTTATTTAGTTTTCCATATTTTTCGCTTGATGGTCAATGTACTATTCGATTACTATGAATTTATTGAATGAATAAAATATAAATGGATAAAAGTAATTTTTTTTAATTTCGACATTTTCTATATAATATTTAAAGTTTATATAATTATATGTGACAAACGTGCAATGCACATTCCCAAGAACTACTATATATATATATAGGAAAACCTTTGTGCCGCCTAAGTGGCGCCACCACCATCCAGAAAACCCTTTTAATTTAAAATATTCCCAAAACTACCCTTTCCGTTAAGAACCCCTACATTAAACTACATTGCAACACAAACACACTACTGTTGCCTCAGACACAAAAATCACACCGTCTCAAGAGCGTTACAACTTATATGCGGAGCGACGCCTTTTAAGAATTGGAAACAACAAGTATTTACTCCCTTTTGGAGAAGGTACTGCATCGTTCATATTCCGTTTATACAACATTATGAATTTGGTTATTCCAAACTTTCATGCACATTTACTTCTAACAGGGGACTTCGATGAACACAGTAATCTGGAAGAATCAAATTAACATGTTTCGACAAAAGTTGAGCAAAGGTTATTGAATCATTATGAGAAATTTCAAAGTGTCAGAAATAACTGGTGAATACATATTAGTGTATTCAAACTTTTAAATAACATTCTTGCGGATAACTTCCATCCAAAAACTATAGGATCATATTGTTCAAATTCTTGTAAATGGTATACAAGCAGTAATGATTCCCTCTAGGGTCAACAACAACATCGTCCTATCAGGCACATCCATTCCTGCCATTTATGTTACACATGGTCTACAACGTATACAGTAAATAATATCCCTCCTTAACTCGTAGGTGTAGTTTTATTCTTACTTGGAATCGGTTATATGGAGAGTATGAGTTCAAAGTGGAAGAAACGCGACATACACAGTGTTATTGATCCGTAATATTCTAATCTCAATTACATTACATTCAAATTCACTCATATCAAAGAAGCTACATATAATTATCATTTAGTTATGACATGACTATCAAAGCAAGAATAACTTTTTGGGTGGATCAGGGTAAAGTGTTTTACTCTTACGTATATTCACATCCACTTGGGACCATACATTTTGATCATTACTACTGCTGCTCTAAATGAATTCAGAGGTAACTATTTCTTCTCAACTTAGTGGAAACTTTTAATAGTCAAATATCTAGGACATTGACATTCAATTTTGTTTTTTTCATGATAGGTGAACTGTCTTTTGTCACCACCGCAACAAGCAGAATTTATGTTAGTCTTAAAATGGACAACATCACCCCGTTGCTCCATAAGTTCTCAAAGAAGTCAGTTGATGTACATACTATTAAGAGTGAAAATGCAAGTAATGTTCCCATTGCAGAAGCCATGTTTTAAAATTTGTTGACTACTGCAGAGTTAGTAGATTTTAACTAGAGTACGAACATAGAGGTAAGTACTATAATAAACCTTCACATCATAAGCACAACGCTTGATGGGGTTGTAGAGAAACTTCTTGATACTTTTGGTCACAAGTTGGTTAACATATTTTCGAAAGTGAGACTAATGTACCGTCCCATATTTGCAGTATATGCAGGATGGACTTTGTCTTCAAACTTAAAATGAGCAATTTAAATGTGAAATAGGGGTGGTAGAACTATACAGTCAGAATAGTGTATGTGCCGGATCAAAAATTAGAATGCAACATCGCATAAACAAAGACCAGAAGGCGAAGTGCTACAATGTTATTGAGCTTCTAATACATATTATCTCTATATGTACATCATTCATCTTCCGGAAAATCTATTTAACATACATAAACATTAATTACTTTTACGTTCAGGTTAAAAGAAAGTAGAAGATTCACTTGAACCAATAGAGTTTAATGGGGGAGGATCAAACACAGAATTCTCAAAAGAAATTTCTAATGAATAGGAGACTTCAATTTACAAACAGGAGAATTTATTCGAGAAAGTCTAAGAAAAAGAAGAAACTTATTCATAGATGACAACGAAGAGAGTGATGTAGATACCATATAAACGACAAAGTAGAGTCTTTTTCTATTCTACGGACCTTAATATTATTAGTTTTATCAAGTAGTGTCTATTTTGTTATTTGCGAAATTTTACATGTCCAACAGTGGCTAATTGTATATCATATGTTGTTGATGTCTGTTATGGTAGCGGATTTGGTTTTATCTAATGCCAAAAAAACATTGCATACTAAATATGTACATGTCTATAAAAGTTTGGTTGTTTATGTGCCATATGTCAATCCACACTTTTGCTCTTACCGTTATATGCTACCTACCCCTACTAACCAGGATTTGAATAACTCATTCAACCAACGACATTTTAAAACTCCAGAACAACCTAATACGCCGCGACATTACATATGTCTAACTAAAAATATTAAATTTTAACACTTATTTAACAACTTCACTAAAACTACAAAAAAAATAGTCAACCAAATTTGCAAATAAGGGAGTCGCGTGAAGCGCAGGCAATTTCCGAGTGAAGAAATATAAAATAAAGCACAAGTTAAATTTTAAATTAAAGAGAGATGATAGAAAAAAGTTTGAGAGTATTTGATTTTTTATTTCTAGTCTTTTATGTTACATTATTATCAATAACATATGTAACATGTTAATAATTGTTTTTGTTTATGATGATTAATTAATATTGATTTGACATTCATGATATAGATTATTTCTAATTTTAAATAGCGTATACTTAATTTTGTATTTGGTATCCCTACAGATTTTTTAGCGGTATGATATGAATCATTATGAGTGAATGTGTTTATATATGTTAAACATTAAAATGTAGTAAATAAATGTAGTGGATTGTAAGTGATACATACAACAAATGGGTAGAAAGTGATATATTAAACATTTGGTATCTCTAATGTGAGGGTATTACTCATTTTTATAAAACATATCAGACTAGTGATGTGAATATGATACATAAAAATGTATTTTAATGGTGTATCAAATAGTTATAGTGATCATTGATATGGATGATACATTAACATATATAATTTTTTACATATTATGACTCATTGTAGCATCATATATGTATTTTGTGTATGCATTAATACGATCAAACAATTATACAACTATGTGTCAATGTGTTTTTCAAATTATTTTGTCTAGAGTTTGAAGGCTTAGTGAAGGAAAAACTCAGACAAAGTGAGATACTTTAATAGTGAACATATGTATCAATTGAGGATTAGGTAATAACAAAACTACAAGAAATAATTGGTTTGTCAATAGTGTGACTGTTCCTAAATTGGTCTACCATAAGAGAATTCACATTTCGAAAGATGTATTTCGGGATGCTAGAGAATTCTATGGGGATTGAGATGTCTTACTAGAAAACATGACGTGCTAATGAACGTACATAAGAAATGATATGGGGCAAGCAAACCAGCATATGGACATAGGCAGATGCAAAGATACATATAAATGCTAAGTATTGCGTATCTTAAATTATATATAATGACAAACAAGTCGTAGAAAGATGAATTCATGTATCTTTTCATAGCCTTGAGACCATTGATGGATATCGGTAGTTATTGTCGACGCTGTAAATTTAGTCGAGCTTACAAAAGGATATTTATATGAACAATCACACTGCATGGGGTATATATATGTTTTTCTGATGGTGAACTTGCTTTTTTTGTAAAATAACTTATACATAGTGTTAATGTTATATCTAACAAAAATACCATGTGTGTTGATTTGTGATAGGTTTCATATTTTCATTCACAGATGCAGTTGTAGACATAGAAAATGATTGTTCATGGACATGGTTCTTTGAACAATTTAAAAATATATTTGGAAAGCGTGAAAGAATATGTTTTGTATTACATAAAAATTAAAGTATTATAAAGAGTGTAAGCAATGTGCTTCAAATGTACCTCATTATGCATGCACGTGGCTTGTTTGGAAGAATGTCCCTACAAAATTCATCAGGAGCAGAATCACCCTATGTTATTTATTCTGCTCTATGGCTAAGATTTATTGAGAAGAATTATTTTGATAAATTAATGGCTAAGGTGGAAAAGGTTGATCATAGAGTTAAGGAGTAACTAGAGGATGCTAGGTATGAGCAGTGGTTGAGAGTTCATTCAACTGTAAAACAGAGGTAGAATGACAATTCGAGTTAATGACTGCCTTGTTGAGGCACGCAAAATGCTATCATAATATTTTCAAAAGAGGCTAGAATTCAATTTGGTTCTCACAACTGTAAAAATAGAGAAATATCATCACATCCAAAGGATACATTGTGGAGAATATTTGAGGAGTATTGATTTTAAATGCACCTAAATGTTCAAAGATGAGGGTATGTATAAAGATTGCTAAGTATATATATTTTGTGCATTTGATATGGATCATTCGGATTTTTTATCAACATTAGTTTGAAAAAATAGAAAATAGTGGAATTTCATATAACATATGAATAACATTTTTAATGTTTGCAGATTGTTCCATCATCTAAGTTTGTTTTCTCAATTTATGAATTTTGAAGAGGACATATTATTTTGCCTTCAGCGGAGAGTATGCACTTATGGAATATTTCAATTAGACGAGATACATTGCACACACACAATCATTGTTTTAAAGAGCAAGCATATTAAAAATATATATCCTTACTACTCTTATTACTACAAGCCTGATGCATTAGAAAACTCCTATGAGGTTTAAATGGTTCCATTTCTGGATAAGGAGGATTTTTCCATTCGAGACAAGGTTTTAGATGAAATTGAGTTTCCACCTAGATACAAAACGATACGAAGAAAATAATGCATATGAAAAGATAAAAAATAAACACAAATCATTGTGGGCAAGCCTCCCTTAAATAAATAATTAGAAATATAATTTAGTAAGAATAATTAATTGACAACTTTTTTTGTTTGATAATACGGCTCTTTAGGGTCACCATATTACTTGCGCAATCACGTACAGTTGTATGTGCAATTGGAAGCAACAATATTTTGTACAGAGTCTGTAATGCACTCCATGATGAGATTAAAAATTTGAATGGTTGAATAATACAAAAATATGACAATTAAAAATAATCGAATTTTATTCAAGGAAGATATAATGGCTACAATGGGGTGAACTGAATCAATGATTATATTATCAGGAAAGAAGTTAATCCACAAGGATAAAATAAAGATCTCGGAGCAATGAAGAAGTTATCTAAAGATTAGACTTAACTTTATTTGTTCTTGTAAAATAAGGATCACTACTACTCCTTTTTCAAAGATAAAAGCTTTTGGGTTTCCATATCTTCATCTAGAAAATACAAGTCTCAACATCTCAACACTATATGAAAGCGTCTGCTAAAGAGAATATGCACACGAGTCTAAAAATATTGTTGGTAAGGCTTCGTTCAAAAGAAAATAGAAAGAAAAAAACGTTGAATGTAGATATAGGAACTATATTCAAAACTTGTATTTAGTACAAATTTCATAAAACTATAAGACAACACTCTTGCAACCCAATGAAATTGGATATAAGATCTACATTGGATCTAATGTGGTATAAGTTTATCTTTCACACTTTCAATTCTCTTTGTTTATTCCTGAATAACAAAAGTTCACCAGCGACTCTTCTAGGTCAACTATTCGAAGAAGAATATCGAAAAAAAATTCACCCCTATTTAACTTATGGATCATACTACCCAAACTACAACATAATTCTACGACCATGAAACCTAGCTCAAGTATGGAATAAAATAGGGAAGTTAAAAATGATGGATGTAGATCCTATGCATTGCGCGGATCATTTACACACATTTGTGTATAAGTACCAATTGCATTACCAGTCCATAATCATATCTTTATAGGTCGCCGCTTACAAAGCCTTGTCTATGAAGGAAATAGTATATATACTCTGTACCAAATGTGGTGTCTTTGGAAAAACTAATACCACTTGCAAAAAGGAAAATCTAATTAAAAAATGAGCCAGAATATAGCACCACTCCAACACAAGATGAAGCACCTACCAATTGTTGCAAATGGTATTATTTAAAGAGAAAAGGAATCATGAAAAACGTCCAACCTTAGATGCTAGCTCAAATGATAAAAGTCTTAGCGTTAATTAATTCGATGCTAATACAAGTAAGTTTCTTGACTCTAAAATCTACAAATAATGGAAAGTCCTCATCAAAATCGAGCTATCTCGAAGGGGTCTGAATCCACAACATTCCCTAAAAAGAGATTAAAGCAATGTATAGACTAATACATTCCCAATGTTATGACAAAGGATGTCAACAATATAATTAAATTAAACAAAAATAAAGATAAAACTAACTCCGCCACAACGATTGTAAATAGTAAGGTGGGAGACAAAAAACCTACACTACTAGTATCATTGGCGGACTTATGTTATGAAGTATGGGTTCTTAAGCACCTACAACCTTTTCTGATAACACACTCTTATTTGTGTACAATATCTAATAACTTATTAAAACATATTAACTAAGCACCTGTTCTATACAATAACTTTTAAATAGAGCATAATTGAGTACCAATGATAAATAGATTTCTAGATCTTCCATTACCTACTATAACCCCTAAAAAACCTCTACCTTATCTTTTGCAGTAACTCCTCCTTCACCATCAAAATCTACTGAAGATACACTTTTAAACAATACCAATCTTTTCGAAATCTTATCAAAATATAATTTCAAATTATTACATAATGTATGAAATATTTCAAGGGAAAACTTAGAAACAATTAAAAACAACTATTAAGATGCATTAGGTAATAGGGGTAATATTAATAAAAACTATTGCGAAATACAGATGTCACGACCCAAAACGATCCGCGAGTGGCATCCACACTTATCCTCCTATGTGATCTAACCAACAAAACTAAACCCCAAAATTTTACAATATTTCAACCATAATGAATAAAATAAAATGCGGAAGACCCAAAACTTATTAATATAACCATTGAATAAGCTTCTAAAGTTTATCAATTATTATCCCCAAAATCTGGAAGTCAACACACCAACAAAATCTATCCTCAAATTTCTAAATCTAAGAGTATTTAAGAAGCTAAAATAAGTAAACAGATGGTCCATGTTTGAACTTCAAGGACATCAAGACGTGAATGAGAGAATCCAGTCCGAGCTACGAACAATAGCTCACCGTGAAATCTGATATGCTGGAGACTGGCTAGAGTTGAGGGCGAGTCGAAGTCGATGGCACGCTTGCTGCACTCCACAAATAACAAAGAAGAAAATTACAAGTAGGGGTCAGTACAAGGAACACGTACTGAGTAGATATCATCGGCCAACTCAAAATAGAAAGCAATATATACTGAATAATAATATAAAAGCAACTACAATACTTAGCAGGTGGTAACAACAAGTACAAGAAACATTGACAACAACACCAGGCACACCTATGAGGACTCAAGCCTCCACACCATACTCATTAGAGAAATAGGTTCTTCGAATTTTTGTATATTAACATAATTCATGATTACTTCTCTTTATTTTTATCATGTCGGAACGTGACACTCCGATCCATTATTACTACCATGTCGGAACGTGACACTCCGATCCATTATTGCTACCGTGTCGGAACGTGACACTCCGATCCCCTAATACTACGTGTCGGAACGTGACACTCCGATCCCCTAATACTACGTGTCAGAACGTGACACTCCGATCCCCTAATACTACCTTGTCGGAATGTGACACTCCGATCCCCTAATACTACGTGTCGGAACGTGACACTCCGATCCATTTATCTCATTGTTTTAGTTCATCAAGCCTTCTTTATGTCAAGGCATCATCTTAATAGAGGGGATTTAAGATTGAAGATTCAACAGTCTCATCATTCTGACCACCAGAATTACACCATCACAACATACAAACACACAATCAAGCATATAGAAGACTTTACAATACCACCCAATACATATTGATCGCTATTTAGAGTTTATCTATCACATAGAATTAAACCATAACCTACCTCCACCGAAGAATCGTGATCAAGCAAGCTACTTCCCCAATGCCTCTGATTTCCTCTTCGTTCTCTCTCTCTCTTGCTCGTTCTCCCCTCTCTGTCTTTTTCTTTTTCTTCTCAACATTCTTTTTCTTTTACCCTAATTATCATATAATTCATTATGATAAAAGTAACCCATTATTTATTTTAAAGTTATCTCCTTTAACCCCCAAGTAGATAAATTATTAAACTTAACCCACTAATTTCATAATTATAATCATGAATAGTCCAAACCACCCTTTAAAACATTTAGAAGAAATCCGACCCAGTTGGGGTTACGCAACTTGTGACGGCCCGTCGTATCTGCGACGGTCCATCCTGCAGGTCAGTCACAAAGTTCAGAGAGTCAAATTTAGTAGAGAGGTTTGTGACGGTCTTTCGTATCTACGACGGTCCGTGCTGTAGTTCCATCGTGAAGTTCAGAGAGTCGATCTCAGTACCTAGATTACAGAGTTGAAGTGTTTTGGAACGAAGATACTCGATGGACCATTGTGCCTATGACGGTTCGTCCTACTTGTCGTCGAGGGTAATGAGGAGAGAAGCAGAAGAATTACACAAGTATGGGACGACGGAGTCCATCACGGTCCGTCGTGACCATGACGGTCCGTCGCGTGATCCATCGACCTAGTCAGTTTTTATCAAAAATAATTCTACTGCTCGAAACGACTAAACAGGTTGTTACAATAGATACCAATTTACCCATCGTTCATCCTCGAACGATCACAAGAAGAAAAACAAGGGCGAGAAAGAGTACCTGAATCTGTAAAAAGATGTGGATATCTTTCCTGCATATTAGCCTCCTTCTCTCAAGTGGACTTTTAAACTGGCTGAAAGTTCCACTGAACCTTGATGGATGCAAGCTCCTTTGATCTCAACTTGCGGACTTCTCTATCTAAAATAGCAACAGGCTCCTCCTCATAAGACAAATTCTCATCAAGAAGAACTGAATCCCAACGAATAATGTAGTTTCCATCCCCATGGTATTTTTTCAGCATAGAAACATGAAATACCGGGTGCACTCCTGAGAGTCCTGGAGGCAATCCCAATTCATAAGCCACCTCCCCTACGCTCTTCAGAACATCAAATGGACCAATATACCTCGGACTAAGCTTACCTCGCTTACCTAACCGCATCACCCCTTTCATGGGTGAAACCTTCAGCATGACTTGTTCACCCTCCATAAAATCCATGTCGCTAACCTTTCGATCTGCATATTCTTTCTGGCTGTTCTGAGCTGCTAGAAGCTTCTCATGAATGAATTTTACTTTATCTAACGATTCCCGCAAAAGATCGGTAACCCATGGTCTCACCTCAAATGCATCAAACCAACCAATGGGAGACCTACATCTCCTCCCATACAGTGCCTCAAATGGGGCCATATTAATACTTGAGTGATAGCTATTATTGTATGAAAACTCTTCTAAGGGTAAGAAGTTATCCCAATGACCACCAAATTCTATCACACATGCACGAAGCATATCCTCCAAAAGCTGAATCGTTCGCTCAGACTGACCATCGGTCTGAGGGTGAAATGCAGTACTAAGATCCAACCTAGTACCTAATTCAGCATGCAATGTTCTCCAAAACTTAGAAGTAAATTGCGTACCTCTATCTGATATGATGGAAAGTGGAACTCCATGCAGTCGAACAAAATCTGAGATATAGTGTTTGGCTAACTTCTCTGCATTGTAAGTCACCTTGACCGGAATGAAGTGAGCAGACTTAGTCAATCTGTCAACAATTACCCAAACAGATTCAAACTTACCCAATGTCCTTGGAAGACAAACCACAAAATCAATTGCAATTCTTTCCCATTTCCATTCAGCAATAGGCATTTTCTGAAGTGTTCCTACGGGCCTCTGGTGTTCATACTTTACCTTCTGACAATTCAGGCATTGGGCAACAAAATAAGCAATGTCACGCTTCATCCTACTCCACCAAAAATGTTGCTTTAGGTCACGATACATCTTGGTTGCACCAGGATGTATATAATACCTTGAACTATGAGCTTGTGTAAGAATAGTGTGAATCAAATCATCAACACGGGGCACACATACCCTCCCCTTAATTCTCAAAACGCCTTCCTCATCAATTTTTGCCTCTTTAGCCTCTCTTCGTAATACCGTCTCCCGAATTCGACTCTGCTTCTCATCAGCAAACTGCCTTCCCTTAATCGTGTCAAGAAAAGAAGATCTTGCCTCCAAACAGGCCAAAAATCCTCCCTTCTTTAGTACTTCCAGCCTCAAAAAGTCATTAGCCAGAGTCTGAACTTCTCTAGCCAATGGGCGTCTAGAAACCCGTAAGTGGGCTAGACTTCCCATGCTCCCTGCTTTTCTACTTAAAGCATCTGCCACAACATTAGCTTTTCCTGGGTTATACAAGATAGTAATATCATAGTCCTTCAGTAGTTCCATCCACCTCCTCTGCCTCAAATTAAAATCTTTCTGAGTAAAAACATACTATAAACTACAATGATCTGTATAGACTTCACACTTGACCCCGTATAGATAATGTCTCCATTGCTTTAATGCAAACACAACTGCAGCCAACTCCAAATCATGGGTCGGATAGTTACGTTCATGCACCTTTAATTGCCTCGAAGCATAAGCAATTACATTTTTCTCTTGCATTAGCACTGCACCCAAACCAGAATAAGATGCATCACAATAAACAATGAAATTCTTACCTTCCACTGGCAAGGTAAGAATTGGTGCAGTAGTCAACAAAGTCTTAAGGTTCTGGAAGCTTTCTTCACATTCGTCCGACCATACAAATGGAACATTCTGCTTAGTCAAATTTTTCAATTGGGACGCAACAGAAGAAAATCCCTTGACAAATCGACGGTAGTATCAAGCTAAACCAACAAAGCTCCTTACCTCTGTAACATTAGTAGGTCTTACCCAACACTTCACTGCTTCAATCTTAGAAGGATCCACTATCACTCCATCCTTAGAAACCACGTGCCCCAAGAAGGACACTGAATCTAGCAAAAACTCACACTTGGAGAATTTGGCATAAAGCCTTTTCTCCCTCAACACTTCCAATACAATTCTCAAATGCTCCTTATGGTCTTTCCTACAATTTGAGTATATCAGTATATCATCAATGAACACAATGACAAAGAGATCCAGATATGGCTTAAAAATCCCGTTCATTAGGCTCATGAAAGCAGCAGGGGCATTCGTTAGCCCAAAAGACATTACTAAGAATTCATAATGTCCATACCTGGTTCGAAAAGCAGTCTTTGGCACATCTGCTGCCCGTATTTTCAATTGATGATAACCAGATCTCAAGTCAATTTTTGAGAAGGTACAAGCACCTTGTAACTGATCGAACAAATCATCAATGCGAGGAAGAGGATAGTTGTTCTTAATAGTTACCTTATTCAGTTTCCTGTAGTCTATGCACATCCGAAAACTTCCATCCTTCTTCTTCACAAATAAAACAGGAGCACCCCAATGGAATGCACTTGGTTTAATAAAGCCTTTACCTAACAACTCTTGAAGTTGGACCTTTAACTCCCTTAACTCAGCTGGAGTCATTCTATAAGGGGGTATGGAAATGGGGAGAGTACCCGGCTCTAGATCAATAAAAAAATTAATATCCCTATCCGGTGGCATACCAGGAAGGTCTGCAGGAAACACATCCAGAAACTCACGGACTATCGAAACAGACTCAATCGAGGGTACTTGGGATGTATCATCCCTGAGATGTCCAAGAAAGCTAAACAACCCTTACTAACCATTCTCTTACCACGAAGAAAGGAGATGATATGAACCGGAGTGGAGGTATAGTCACCCTCCCACACTAGCGGATCTGTCCCAGGCTTGGCCAATGTCACAGTTTTAGCATTACAATCTAAGATTGTAAAATTTGGAGAAAGCCAAGTCATACCCAGAATTACATCTAATAAACCATCTTTAGAATAATCAAGCCTACATGAGTATTGCTCCCCACAAAAGTCACAAGACAATAACTATACACCTTTTCAACTATCACAGACTCACCCACAAGAGTAGAGACACGAATAGGCATGTGAAGCAAATCACAATCTAAATCAAGACCAGTAGCAAATGAGAAAGATACATATGAAAATATGGATCCGGGATCAAAAAATACAGAAGCCATGCAATCACAGACCAAAATATTACCTGTGATAACAACATTAGATGTCTCTGCTTCAGACCTCCCGGGGAAAGCATAACAATGGGCCCTATCACCTGTCTGCCCGTTGCCCCTACCATGGTGCGCTGCAGTAGTTCCAGCTTGCCCGCCACCCCGGCTGATTTGGTGATCACCATTACCTTGGCCACCACGTCCTCCAGAATAGCGGCCTCTCCCATGACCACCTCTACCTCTAACTATTGGGGGTCTGTAACTCTGTTTTGGACAATACCTCCTAATATGTCAAGTCTCTCCACATCCATAATAGTCTCTGGAGTCAAGCATAGGTCTTTGTGAGAATGACGAAGTCTGGGGATAACCTCCAAACTCAGAGAAATATTGACTAGTCTGCGATGGAAACCCAGCTACAGCCTGCAGTAAAGACTGAATAGGTCGGGCTGGGTAACCTCCTGAACTCTGCCCTTTGGAGTAAGAACCACTAAACTCACCTCCCTTACGGAACTTCTTAGATGTCTATTCCATGGTGAAGTCGTCTGGCTTCACCCCCTCCACCTCTATCACAATATCAACCACTTCCTGAAAGGATTTTGCTGCCGCAACTACCTGTAAGGTTGGAATCTGCAAATCTGACCTCAATCCTTTCACAAAACGGCGAATCCGCTCTTGTGGACTGAAGCAAAGCTGGGTGGCATACCTGGATAGTGCACGAAATTTAGCCTCATAAGCAGTAACAAATATCCTGCCTTGCTCTAGGCATAGGAACTCATCTCTCCTCTTGTCCCTCAAAGTCCGAGATATATATTTCTCCAAAAATAAGCTAGAGAATGATGCCCAAGTCATAGGTGGTGCCTGTGCTGGTTGACACTCAACATACGACCTCCACCATATTTTGGCATTCCCCTGAAGCTGATAGGTCACAAACTCAACACCGAATCGTTCTACTATGGCCATCTTATGTAGCAGCTCATGACAATCAACCAGAAAATCATAGGCATCCTCAGATTCACCACCCTTGAAGACTGGAGGTGTCAACTTCATGAATGTAGTGAAAAGTTCATACGGATCACTTGTCATTATAGGCCCTGTAGTCAATCGAGGAAACGTGCCTTCTTCCAATGAGGCATCCATGGGGGGAGCCACAGCACATGCATGTGGTACTCCCGGAACCTGAGTTGCTGGTGCAGAAAACACTGGAGGTGTTCGACCCTTATCAGATAACCCGCTAAGATAAGTAAGAACCTGGTTAATCATCTCTGGGGTAGGTTGGGGTGGTAATTCCTCATCTTGGACCTGCTCATTTTCCCCTTCCTCACCCTCTCTTACTACCTCATCTGTCGGTGGAGGAGTCACCGCACTATTATTAGCGGGACCAGGTGTTTGTCCTCTACCTCTAGAGGATGTCCTCCTGCGACCTCTACCACGGCCTCTTGCCACTGCTCCTCCTCGAGCTACAGCCCCAGTGGTTGGCTCAGACGCACCCTGTCTTGCCGGTGTAGGTGTTGGCACAGTTGTTGCTCTACTCCTAACCATCTGCGAAATAGAGTGAGGATGTCAGATACCAATTTGTATCACCTAGATACCAATTGGATCCAAGTAATAGCACGAAAGAAAGAAAGAATGGAATTTTCTTAAAGTCCTATAGCCTCTCAAAGAAAAGTAAGGGCGTCCCCCTACCGTTCCTCAAGTCTATACTAGACTCGTTCTTGTGTGATGAGACCAACGAACCTAACGCTCTGATACCAAGTTTGTCACGACCCAAAATGAGCCGCGAGTGGCACCCACACTTATCCTCTTTTGGAGCGAACCAACAAATCTAAACCCCAACATTTTACCAATATTTCAACCACAATGAACAATATAAAATGCGGAAGACCCAAAACATATTAATATAACAATAAATAAGCTTCTAAAGTTTATCAATTATTATCGCCAAAATCTGGAAGTCATCACACCAAGAAAATCAGTCCTCAAATTTCTAAATCTAAGAGTATTTAAGTAGCTTAAATAAGTAAACAGATGGTCCATGTCGAACTTCAAGGACATCAAGACGTGAATGAGAGAATCCAGTCCGAGCTAGGAACAATAGCTCACCCTGAAATCTGATATGCTGGAGACTGGCTAGAGTTGAGGGCGAGTCGACGTCGATGGCACGCTTGCTGCACTCCACAAATAACAAAGAAGAAAATTACAAGTAGGGGTTAGTACAAGGAACACGTACTGAGTAGGTATCATCGGCCAACTCAAAATAGAAAGCAATATATACTGAATAATAATATAAAAGCAACTACAATACTTAGCAGGTGGAAAGAACAAGTACAAGAAACATTGACATCAACACTAGGCAGACATATGAGGACTCAAGCCTCCACACCATACTCATTTGGGAAATAGGTTCTTCGAATTTGAGTATATTAACATAATTCATGATTACTTCTCTTTATTATTATCGTGTCGGAATGTGACACTCCGATCCATTATTACTACCGTGTCGAAACGTGACACACCGATCCATTATTACTACCGTGTCGGAACGTGACACTCCGATCCCCTAATACTACGTGTCGAAACGTGACACTCTGATCCCCTAATACTATGTGTCGGAACGTGACACTCCGATCCCCTAATACTACGTGTCGGAACGAGACACTCCGATCCCCTAATACTATGTGTCGGAACGTGACACTCCGATCCATTTATCTCATTGTTGATTTCATCAAGCCTTCTTTATGTCAAGGCATCATCTTAATAGAGGGGATTTAAGATTGAACATTCAACAGTCTCATCATTCTGACCACCACAATTACGCCATCACAACATACAAACACACAATCAAGCATATAAAAGACATTACAATACCACCCAATACATATCGATCGCTCTTTAGAGTTTATCTATCACATAGAATTAAACCATAACCTACCTCCACCGAAGAATCGTGATCAAGCAAGCTACTTCCCCAATGCCTTTGATTTCCTCTTCGTTCTCTCTCTCTCGCTCGTTCTCCCCTCTCTGTCTTTTTCTTTTGCTTCTCCAGATTCTTTTTCTTTTACCCTAATTATCATATAATTCATTATGATAAAAGTAACCCGTTATTTATTTTAAAGTTATCTCCTTTAACCCCCAAGTAATAAATTATTAAACTTACCCCACTAATTTCATAATTATAATCATGAATAGTCCAAAACACCCTTTAAAACATTTAGAAGAAATCCGACCTAGTTGGGGTTACACAACTTGTGACGGCCCGTCGTATCTGCGATGGTCCGTCCTGCAGGTCCGTCACAAAGTTCAAAGAGTCAAATTCAGTAGAGAGGTTTCTGACGGTCCGTCGTATCTACGACGGTTCGTGCTGCAGTTTCGTCGTGAAGTTCAGAGAGTCGATCTCAGTACCCAGATTTCAGAGTTGAAGTGTTTTTCAAATGAAGATGCTCGACAGACCATGGTGCCTATGACGGTTCGTCCTACTTGTCGTCGAGGGTAATGAGGAGAGCAGAAGAAGAATTACATAAGTATGGGACGACGGAGTCCATCACAGTCCGTCGTGACCATGACGGTCCATCGCGTGATCCTTCGACCCAGTCAGTTTTTATCAAAAATAATTCTACTGCTCGAAACGACTAAACAGGTTATTACAACAGATAAAGTTGGAAGTAGGCCTATTATCAATTCTTAGGTAAATGACTTTTGAGATGTGATTACACTACATCAAAAATGACATTTAGCGGAAATTAATTGATTATTGCTGCTAAATATATATATTTAGCTGTAACTAGCACTCTTTGTATATGTTCCTAAAAGATTTAGTTATATTGGATCAAATGCCACTTAACTAATGTCAGTAAAGACTTTAACACTCTTTGTTAATGTGTTTATCTATTGCCGCTAAAAGTTATTTTCATTGTAGTATTAGTTACTATGAGATGATTGAATTAGGTTTAAAAGGCAGCAAATACCTGGTACAATAAGTGCATAAAGATAGACTAAGTCTTTTTTTGAAAACCTATACAAATTTTCAAAAAATGTAAAGTGTTTTTGTAGTTGTCGAGATGCACAAGTACACACCTACCTCATAGGCATTAGGATCATTGTCCCATTCTAATATCGCTTTTCCCACATAAAATTAAGCATAACAACAATATATTTTGCTTTGAACTCATGTGGACTTCACAACCCGAGTTACCAAATCTAATCTCCTTCAACTGTCTTAACTAGGCAAACATATATAAGGTAATCTCTTCTTTTTAATAAAATGTTACCATCTGCAATAATATAACTTTTGGCAACATTTGTAATTAAAAAAAAAGAAAACTCCTCCGAGGAATTGAGGGTAACCAAAATCATCGAATTATACTACAACACATTCCTATCAAAACAATAAGTTGACCTGATTGAAAAATATAACCTTATATTTATACTAGAGGAAAATTTCTAGAAACTAAAAATATAGAGTCAACAGGCTCGGTGTAGCTGAATCTAACACCATGTTCTTCCATATAACATCTCTCAGCCTAAGTAGAAGAAATAAAATTGTTGCCCTCAAAATCCAAAAGGGTTCCTGGTTGTACCACCTGCTGGACATCAAATCCCAAAAACATTATAATCATTAAAGAAATAATTACTCACATCCACCAAATGAATGGAGATTGTGCAACTAATATCATCAAATTAGATCTCGAAAAGTATTTGAATGGTAAAACGGAGTATTTAAACTAAACACAAACGAATCATTCAAAATAGAATCAGGAAAATGAGGCATATGAGGTGTCATTCATGATACAAAAGGGAATTGGATATCAAGATTCATGGGGAATATCTTCAAAGGTACAACAACCCAAACAAGTTGTGGCCTTTTATAGGAGCTAAAATTGCACTAGATAAAATGTTGATTCCATTATAAAATTAACATAGATTTTAAGAAAATTACACATTTTTTGCAAAATGATTTTCCTGCTCTATCTAACATCTTAAATGATTGCAGTGCACTATTTTTTCAGCTAGGGAATCCACTAGCTAGAGTAGATATCAAGTGGAGAACCAAGTGACTTGTGCTCTAGCTAAGTAGGTGGTCTAATCTATCAACAATCATTTATCTTATGCACTAGGTAGTTCAACCTCTGTTTGTGTCCAAGAATAAAAAAGCAAACAAGGAGGGAACTATTTTTTTAGGCTAACAAAGTAATCTGCTACTCGTGTCTTTTGAAATATACTATATTACACCTCTATCCTCATACTAAACAACAATTTAACAATAATCCATGTAATGATGAATATTATGTCTTATTAATATGATATTTGTTTTTACCAACAAAGGAAAAATAAAGATACTCTCATATAATATAATATACGTGATTAGTTTAAATAATATTAAGTTGTTTGTTATAATTTAATTATTTATAGGCAAGTAGTACTCTATCTTTTGTGTGTTTGTGTGTGTGTGTGTGTTTACTCATGACTAAAGAATTAATTGAATAGAAAATTTAATATATTTGACGATAACTAACACAAATCGATCTATATATATATATATATATATATATATATATATTATACTTGTTCATAATCCATCATCAACAAAGAGGGTAGTCGATGATTGTTGGTAAAGTTCTTTAGCTCTTACAACAATTAAAAATTAATTAGAAATAATAATGAATGAATTGAATAACAATGGTTGAGAACTAATAATAATATAATAGATGAACTCAAGAATTATTATATCATTGGAGAGTAAGTTGTTTGATGTATGACCTAAAAATTTTATTAAGAAGGTGGTGTGAAGATGAAAAGTATAGATTTTATAAGGGAATAAATTTAATTATTTTATTTTAAATCGTGTAATTTAATCTTTAAAGATGGAAAAAACAATTTGCAATTTCAGATTTTGAGGGTGAGATGTTAGTCTTTTAAGGTTCTGTTAGAAGAAAATATTATATATTATTTAAGAACTAGCTATAAAGTTCACAATTTTTTTACTTTAAAAGATAAATAGTGTTTTTGCACCAAAAAGTAAGACTTGGAGCTAGTTTGCCAATTGTGTTTTGAAAATGTCCTTTTTAGCAAAGTTAGTACAAAATCTTAAAGAAACCCTAGAGTCTCTTTTTTTTATTTTATATATATACTTGTATTTTACAAGTCTCATCACATTTTACTCTATGTCTTCCATATTCATTGTTTTGTGTTAAAAATGAAGTTAAATTCTCTAAATTCTAAATTTCTCCTTAGATTCAAGAAAGCCCTTTTAACCTAAAAAATATCTTAAATTTATTATTGGGTAACAGGGATAAGACCTGGTCTTTCCATTTCACAAAGGTGTATTTATTCATCATTAGTAAAATATTTATTTATAAATCAACTATATCTCAAGAAATAATAGAAGGTAGCATCACAATATCTGTAATCATTGTTTTCATTTCAACTTCTCATAGATTATTTTACCCTTCACCTATATAGAAGTGAACCAATGTTTTTCATCTTGTATAACTGTAACACGAATCTAGATAATCCAAGTTTCACCTAAGTGTAGCGTTTGGGTTTGCCTGATATGTGTTATCCTGTTATGGTAACATAGGATTGAAAATGTTATTGCTAATCTATGTTAAGCTTGAATAAAAAGAATTAAATTATAATTGTAAAATATGTTTTTTATAATAAGTAGGTAAGAGAAGGTTCCTAGAATGCTATTGGATGAATATGAAATCTCGTTGGAGTTTCATCAACAATAGCATGTTTTCTTGCTCCACTGCATATAATGGCTTTAGAAATAATGGTACCATGTCTTCTATCCTTAACAATTTATGGATTAAGAAGATTTATTTTAAAGTATTCTTTCTTATATTAGAGTTTCTTGGCAAAAAGTATTGCGTTTGAATAATGTCAGAATTAACTCATTTGTAAAGTTGTTATTGTCGCATGAATACATCATAAAAAAAATAGAAAAGTACCTTACTCTATATCTCTCTGCTTCTTTTAAACATTCTTCTACCCACAGGAGCAAAAAAATACAAATGCATGGTCTAGTAATATCGTAATTTGTGAATATATGATGATAAAATGTCTTAAATGCCAACAGATTATGTTATCGCCTCCTCCTATTTTATCTTCCCTTACCCTAAAAGTAAAAATAAAAAAGGAACAAGGTGATCAATGGATTGAGTCAAAAATGTATTGACCCATATTTATACACATTATCATGTACAAATCAAAATCTACTTTAGAATTCAATATTCAAAAAAAGTTAAATTTTTTTTATTTTTGGAAAATGAATGTGATTTGATTCAAGAACGTCAAACATGAACTCATTTTATTTCACGTTAACTCAATTTTTTAATCTCTTTTCATTGTATAAAATATTTGAATTATTCAAAGTTCAAGATAGATTTTTGAAATATTTTTTCTTGACTCATATATTTTCTAGGAGATGAGTTCAGCACTTACAAAGTTATATTTCTAATGTCACAAGGATACTAATGGAAATTATTGTTTATATTATCTTCTTAAAAATAATTTAATAGGTGTGCATTGACTCACAAATTACACCTCTTAGGAATATAGGGAGTATCATGAAAAGATTAAAAAATAATATTACGTATACTAATCATATAATTCTTTTTGTTTACTCCTTCTGCTTTTTCTACTTGAGATGGTGTTTTCACTATATGATCATGGTTTCATTAGTTAAATTGATATTAGACTCTATAATCCAAGAGTATAGTAATATAATAAATATTATGCTACATCAATGTTTAAACGCTAATCATAAGCTTAAGACTATACACTCTTCATGTTTTTATCAAGAACTTCAATTATTTTGTTTAACTTAAAATATATTATACAAATTTCAGTGATGTGTGCATGAATTTTTTAAAGCAATTCTAAAAGATCATATTGGAAGGAAAGGTTGTCATTAAGAAAACATTTTTTTGAGAGTTTTGGTTATTCTTGGCATAATTGAGATGCTTCATTATAAATTTAGTTCGTTGATCAGTGTCATCAAGGACTTCATAACACATTTGTGTCGAAAGAGAGATTGTTGAGGATTTATGTAATTATTTCTATTGGGTATGTAGCAAGAATTGATGGGAAATAGTGGGAAGGAGAGGAATTTGAGAAGTTTAGAACTTGAAAGGTTGGGAACTTGAAAAGTCCTCTAATGCTTTAATGAAAAAGGCAATTGTCCCTCATCGGTAATGGAAATTAATATAGGAGAGTTTAAATAAATAAATACTCCTATTAATCGTTAAAAGGGTTGGAAAGAGGGACCCCCTCGCGCCGTCGTCGTCGTCGCTCGCTTCGGCTTCGGCTACGGCTACGGCTACGGCTTTGGCAAATGATCGATTGAGAGCTAATTTTTTGGACAAATTTATTTTAATTATTTATAAATTCCCGCAATGACTGTTCTGAAAGGTTGCAACTTTCAGGAACAATCAATACCATTTGAAAGTTTGCAACCTTTCATTAATGGTCGTGTCAATTCTGAAAGGGTTGTAATGTTTCAGAATATATTCTTTTTGTATATAAATACCATTCAGTCTTCAAAATATTTCTCTACGAATTTTCTGATCTTCCATCTTTTTAAAAACACATATTTCTTTGTGTACTTTGCTGATGTGGATTGATTCGCTGACAGTAGAGTTTTTGGTATCTATACTCTACTGATTAAGATCATTTTACCCTGGGAAGTTATATTCCAAATCAAACCTCGGATACTAGAGGGGAATAATATCCTTAAGGGGACACTGTGAATTCAGTGGACTTGATTTTGTTCCTAAATTATTAAAAAGAGTATTCCAGATTCTTGTAAGTTTTTACAGATTCAATTATTTTTTACAAATAAATTTCTGTTCATCTTACTAAATGGTTCTAAAAATCTCAATTACTTCGTGATTCTGAATGATTTATTACAATAAGTAATTTCTGATTTTTTATAACCCAGATTGGAAACAATTTCTTCTTCCATGTGAACTCCCATAGAAACATCAACATCCATATTAGTTATTTCTTCTAAAGACTTCACAACTTTCTTCCCTGCAATGAAAGATTATGTTTACAAAGAGGCGGATCCCAAATCTTGAGTTTATAGATCTGGATTCTACAAAAGGTTACCTACTTAAATTCAAACGATTTACCTTTTAAGAATTTCATAACACCATAAATTGAAGATTATGGATTCACCTCCAGGAAAGGGAAGAGAGTTGTGAAGAATTCAGAGGAAATAAGTCATAACTTAAATGGATGTTGTTCTAACTACGTGAATTCACTAAGAAGAATAAATAATTAAGGAATTACGCAACAAACTCTCTTTAAAGCTAAATGTGTTTTTTCTGTGTTGGATTACATTTATCAATGAACCTTCCTTTATTATGAAACATCTCAATCATGCAAAAATAATCAAAATTCCAAAAAGATCCTTCTTAAGGATAACCTTTCTTTCCAATATGATCTTTCTTTGAAATATTATAGTCTATTAATGAATTTAACGTACACATATCAACACAATTTACAGAATCATAAAATTAGTAATATAAATATTATTTAGAAATAAAGGTACAACCTCTCCTATCCTTTTATTATATATGGGTCAAGAAGATTTATATTAAAGTTTTCTTTCTTAGGTGAATAATGTTATATCTAGGTTTAGGATTATTTCATTTTAAGAGTTGTTTTTGTTGCATGAATCCAACATAAAAAAAAAAAGTTAATCATCTTTTTGTAGATAGTAACTTATAGCAATAGAAACTTACTCTAAGGTTGTGTTTGGCATGAAGGAAAATGTTTAACTTGAAATAAGTAGATATTTGATTACTGTTTAATGTTTTGTTGGTGGGTAGAAAATATTTTCCTGTAATATATTTTAGTGTTTGATTTTTGAGTGAAATATATTTTTGATATCTTTTATTTTTTATTAGAGTAAAAATAATTTTTGAAGTTGAATTTTTTTTAAAAAAAGATAACAAAATTAAAATTTTTCATTGGTGTGGGGTTGGGGGGGTTGGGGTTAAGATTTTAGGGTGAAAAATTAAAATATGAACTTAAATTTTTTTAGGGATTGGGGGGGCTGGTAGGGTGTATGGATGGGTGGGGGGCTGGTAGGGTGTATGGGTGGGTGAGGGGCTTGTAGAGGATGAGTTGGGGGCTTGTAGGATGGGGTGGGGTGGGTTCGGGGCTGGTCGGGTGTGTGGATTGTTGGTAGGGGCTTGGTTGGGGCTCAGGGTGGGGTAGGTTGGGCGGAGGTTGGAAGAGAGTTTTGGAAAATCATTTCCTTAAGTTTTGAAGGGAAGTCATTTTCTTTAAATTTGAGGAAAATGAGTTGATTTGGAAAAAAATTTCCAAAATATTTGACTCAACCAAACATGATAAAATTAGAAAATATTTTCAGTAAAATGTTTTTCTTCATACCAAACACACCCAAAATCATTTTGCTTCTTAAATTTAAATAATCTCTTACGCAGAAAAGCAAAAAATACAAATGCTTGGAGTAGTTATATTGTAGTTTGTGAATATATACGATAATAATAATACATTTAATTCCAAGAACTATGTTTTTCTTTTTCTTTTGATTTCTCATCCTATATCCAATATTCACATAAGAGAATCTTAGTAGCTTAATTGATTGGCTATATAAATTTTTACCGGGTGTAGATTAAATCTCCACAATGTACTATCCTCCCCCATTTCATCTTTCTTACCCCAAAAAATATATTTTAAAAAACGAACTAGATAACCAATGGATTGGATTAAAAATAGATCGACCCATATTGTAATGTGATTTGTTAAGTATATAATGTGTGTGAAACGTACTAATTCTATTCCAAATTAAGTGAATTTTGAAGCTTTTTTCATCATCAAAAATAGTTGAATTTTTCAAAGTTCGATATAGGTATTTGAATTTTTTTCCATGTATGGGTTTTCGCGTATTGAAGTTTTCTATCTTCTAGGGGATCAATTCAACACTTACAAAGTTATATTTATGGAAGATGCACAAGAACCCTCTGAACTATTACTGAAGTTACAAAGATCACCTTAAGTTATATTGGACTTATTTTTTTTGTAATTTTGTGAACCTTTTGTCTAATGTGCCACGTTCCGTAAAAACAATAGAGGTGAATGGGAGATACTTGGATGACATGTAATCCCATAAAGTGCAAAAAATTACCAAAAAAAGAAGTTCAAGGGGGTAATAGCACCTTAGTTTGGTTTAGGTGTGACTTTGAGATTTCGGTCATAGTCTAGGGAGCTATTTGTGCATTATTTCCCCTTATCATATACTAGTAAAACTATCAGAGCTTTGCGCGGGAATTAAATATCACAAATTTTATAAAGTATTACATAAAGTATATCCGGCATTATCACTAAAAAACTATATTATCTTACATGCAAGATTACGTAATAACAAACATTAACAATGTAAAGGAAAATGAAAATTATTACATCTTCCCATTATCCTTAATTACATAAGTAGAAATTAATGATTGATAAAAGACATATCATTGTAACGACCTGTTTAGTCGTTTTGAGGAGTAGAGTTTATTTCTTGTAATTACTGTCTGGGTCGACGGATCCCACGACGGATCGTCATGGGCACGACGGACCGTCGAGGGGGTCTCGTTCCAAAACACTTAGATTCTGAAATTTGGGTACTCAGATCGACTCTCTAAACTTCGTGACGGAACTGGAGGACGGACCGTCGTAGGCACGACGGACCGTCACAAACCTTTCCACAGAAATTAACTCTCTGAACTTTGTGACGGACCTGCCGGACAGACTTTCACAATCATGACGGACCGTCACAGGCTGCGTAACCTCGACTGGGTCGGAGTTCTGTTAAAAGTTTTTAAGGGGTGTTTTCGACTATTCATGATTATAATTATAAAGTTAGTGGTTAATGTTATAAGTTATTTAGTTGAGGATTAAAGAGGGTATCATGGAAATAAATAATGGGTTATTTTCATCATAATGAATTATATTGGTATTTAGGGTAAAACAAAGAGAAATCTGGAAAAAGGAGAAAATCAGAAAGAAAAAGAGAGAGAACGAGCGTGAGAAAGAGAAGAACGCAGCTTTGGGAAAGTAGATTGCTTGATCACGATTCTTCGGTGGAGGTAGGTTATGGTTTATGCTATTTCATAGTAAACTTTTAATAGCGATTGATATGTATTGGGTGGTATTGTAAAGTCTTCTATATGCTTAATTGTGTTGTTGCATGTTCTGATTATGTAAATGGTGATGGATTGTAATGATGATACTGTAGAATCTTAAAAACCTTTAATCCACTCTATTAATGATGATACCTTGACAAAAAGGAAGGTTGATGAACTGGAAAAATAATGAGATTAGGGGATCGGGTGTCACGAACCGACACGTAGTATTAGGGGATCGAGTGTCACAAACCGACACGTAGAATTACAGGATCAGAGTGTCACGTACTGACACCAGGAATTAGGGGATCGGGTGTAACGAACCGACACGTAGAATTAGGGTATCGGAGTGTCACGTACCGACACCTGGAATTAGGGGATCGGGTGTCACGAACCGACACATAGTATTAGGGGATCCAGTGTCACAAACTGACATGTAGAATTAGGGGATCGGAGTGTCACATACCGATACCAGGAATTAGGTGATAGGGTGTCACGAACCAACACGTAGAATTAGGGGATCGGAGTGTCACGTACCGACACCAGGAATTAGAGGATCGGGTGTCACGTACCGACACGTAGTAGTAGGGGATCGGAGTGTCACGTTTCGACACAAGGATAATAAAGAGAATGAATCTTGAGGGGATCGGAGTGTCACGTTCCGACACAAAGATGATAAAGAGAATGAATCTTGAATTATGTTATTATACTCAAATTTAAAGAACCTATCTCCCGAATGAGTATGGTGAGGAGGCTTGAGTCCTCATTGATGTGCCTGGGTTGTGGCCAATGATTATGGTACTTGTTATTGTCACCCGTTGAGTATAGTAGTCGATTTTATGTTATTATTAGATATATACTGCTTTTTATTTTGAGTTGGCCGATGATACCTACTTAGTACGTGTCCTTGTACTGACCCCTACTTGTATTCTTTTTCTTTGTTATTTGTGGAGTGCAGCAACAAGCCATCAACTTCGACTCGTCTGCAACTCTAGCCAGTCTTCAGCATATCAGATTTAAGGGTGAGCTATTATTCCTAGCTCGGACTGGATACTCTCTCATTCGTGTGTTGATGTCCTTGAAGTTCGGAGATGGACCATCTGTTTACTTATCGTTCATCCTATTTCGCAGATGGTTAGACTAGAGCAACAACTGTGCCTACACCAACACCGGCAAGACAGGGTGCGTCTGAGCCAGATACTGGGGCTGTCGCTTGAGGAAGAGCAGTGGCAAGAGGCCGTGGTAGAGGTCACGGGAGGACGTCCTCTTGAGGTAGAGAACAAACACCTGGTCCAGCTAGTACTAGGGCAGTGACTCCTCCACTGACTGATGAGGTAGTAAGAGAGGGTGAGGAAGGGGAAAATGAGCAAGTGCAGAATAAGGATGTCCTTGAAGTTCGGACATGGACCATCTGTTTACTTATTTTATCTTCTTAGATACTCTTAGATTTAGTAATTTGAGGATAGATGTTCCTGTGGTGATGACTTCCAGATTTTGGAATAATAAGTATTAAATTTTAGAAGTTATTTATTGGTTCTATTAATGAGTTTTAAGTCTTCCGCATTGTATTTTGTTCATTATGGTTCAATTATTGGTAAATGATTTGCGGTTTAGATTGGTTGGTTCGCTCACATAGGAGGATAAATGTGGGTTCCACTCGCGGCTCGTTTTGGGTCGTGACAAACTTGTTATCAGAGCAGTAGGTTTCTTGGTCTCATCACACAAAAACGAGTCTAGTAGAGTCTTGAGGAACGGTAGGGGCATGCCTTTACTTTTCTTTGAGAGGCTATAGGACTTTAAGAAAATTCCATTCTTTCTTTCTTTCGTGCTATTACTTGGATCCAATTGGTATCTAGGTGATACAAATTGGTATCTGACAATCTTCACTCTATTTCGCAGATGGTTAGACTAGAGCAACAACTGTGCCAACACCAACACCGGCAAGACAGGGTGCGTCTGAGCCAGCTACTAGGGCTGTAGCTCGAGGAAGAGCAGTGGCAAGAGGCCGTGGTAGAGGTCACGGGAGGACGTCCTCTAGAGGTAGAGAACAAACACCTGGTCCAGCTAGTACTAGGGCAGTGACTCCTCCACCGACTTATGAGGTAGTAAGAGAGGGTGAGGAAGGGGAAAATGAGCAAGTGCAGAATAAGGGTGTTTAGGTCACACAGATTTTTAGCGGTATGATATGAATCATTATGAGTGAATGTGTTTATATATGGCAAACCTTAAAATGTAGTAAGTAAATGTAGTGGATTGTAAGTGATACATACAACAAATGGGCAGAAAGTGATATATTATACATTTGGTATCTCTAATGTGAGGGTATTACTCATTTTTATTAAACATATAAGTCTAGTAATGTGTATATGATACACAAAAATGTGTTATTTAAGGTGTATCAAATAGTTATAGTGATCATTGATATGGATGATACATTAATATATATATCATTCTTGAATATTGTGACTCATTGTAGCATCATATATGTATTTTGGGTATGCACTAATATGATCAAAACAATTGTACAATTATGTGTCAGTGTGCTTTTCGAATTATTTTGGCTAGGGTTTGAAGGCTTCGTGAAGGAAAAACACAGACAAAGTGAGATACTTCAATAGTGAACATATGTATCCATTGAGGATTAGGTAATAACAAAACTCCAAAAAATAATTGGGTTTGTCAGTAGTTTGATTGTTCCTAAATTGGTCTACCATAAGAGAATTCATATTTCGAAAGATGTAATTCAGGATGTTAGAGAGTTCTATGGGGATTAAGATGTCTCAAAAGAAAACATGACATGCTAATGAACATACATAAGAAATGATAAGGGGAAAACCTGCATATGGATATAGGCAGATGCCAAGATACATATAAATGTAAAGTATTGTGTATCTTAAATAATATATAACGATGAACAAGTCGTAGAAAGATGAATTCATGTATCTTCACATAGCCTTGAGACCATTGATGAGGGGGGTCAATAAGTTTAGCAGATCGATTGTTATTGTCGACGCTGCACATTTTAGTCGAGCTTACAAAAGGACATTTATATGAGCAATCACAATGCATGGGGGGTATATGTATTTTTTTGATGGTGAACTTGTTTTTTTTTGTATAATAACTTATACATAGTGTTAATGTTATATCAAACAAAAATATCATGTGTGTTGATTTGTGATAGGTTTCATATTTTCATTGACAGATGGAGTTGTAGACATAGAAAATGATTGTTCATGGACATTATTCTTTGAACAATTCAAAAATACGTTTGGCAATAGTGAAAAAATATGTGTTGTATTACATAAAAATTAAAGTAGTATGAAGAGTGTAAGCAATGTGCTTTAAATGTACTTCATTATGCATGCACGTGGCATCTTTGGAAGAATGTCCCTACAATCTTCATTAGGAGCAGAATCACCCTTTGTGATCTATTCTACTCTATGGCTAAGACTTATTGAGAATAAATATTTTGATAAATTAATGACTAAGGTGTGAAACGGTTGATCATAGAGTTAAGGAGTAACTAGAGGATGCTTGGTACGAGAAGTGGTTGAGAGTTCATTCAACAGTAAACAGAGGTAGAATGACGCTTCGAGTTAATGACTGCCTTGTTGAGGCACACCAATTCTCTATCATAATATTTTTGAAAGAGGCTAGAACGTAATTTGGTTCTTGAAACTGTAAAAATATAGAAATACTTTCACATACAAAGGATATATTGTGGAAAATATTTGAGGAGGTATTGATTGTAAATGCACCTAAATGTTCAAAGATGAGGGTACGTATAAAGATAGCTAACTATATATATTTTATGCGTTTGATATGGATCATTTTGATTTTTTATCAACATTAGTTTGAAAAAAAAAAAGAAAATAGTGGCATTTCATATAACATATCAATAACTTTTTTAATGTTTGCAGATTGTTCCACCGTCTAAATTTGTTTTCTCAAATTATGAATCTGGAAGAGGACATATTATTTTTCCTTGAGCGGAAAGCATACACTTGTGGAATATTTCGTTGGACAAGATACCTTGCGCACACACAATTGTTGTTTTAAAGAGCAAGAATATTACAAATATATATCCTTACTGCACTTATTACTACAAGCCTGATGCATTAGCAAAATCCTATGCGGTTTAAATGGCTCCATTTTTGGATAAGGAGGATTGTTCGGTTTGAGACAAGGTTTTAGATGAAATTCTATTTCCACCTAGATACAAAACGATACGAAGAAAAAAAACGCATATGAAAAGATAAAAAATAAACAAAATTTATTGTGGGCAAGCCTCCCTTAAATAAATAATTAGAAATATAATTTAGTAAGAATATTCAATTGACAATTATTTTTGTTTGATAATGCGGCTCTTTATGGTCACTATATTATTTGCGCAACCATGTACACTTGCTTGTGCAATTGGAAGCAACAATATTTTGTACAGAGTCTGTAATGCACTCAATGATGATATTAAAAATGTAAATGGTTGAATAATAAAAAAATATTACAATTAAAAAGAATCTTATTTGATTCAAGGAAGATATAAGGGCTACAATCAGGTGAACCAAATCAATGATTATTTCATCAGGAAAGAAGTTAATCGACAAGGATAAAATAAAGATCTCTGAGCAACGAATAGGTAATATAAAGATTAGCCTTAACTTTAGTAATTCTTGTTAAAAAAGGATATCTACTACTCCTTTTTTAAAGATAAAAGCTCTTGGGTTTCCATATCTTCATCTAGAAGATTCAAGTCTCAACATCTCAACATCTCAACACGATATAAAATCCAACGTCTGCTAAAAAGAATATGCACACAAGTCTAAAAACATTGTTTGTAAGGCTTCGTATTAAAATAAAATAGAAAGAAAAGACGAATGTCGATATAGGAACTATATTCAAAACTTGTATTTACTACAAATTTCATAAAACTAAAGACAACTGTAACGACCTGTTTAGTCGTTTTGAGCAGCAGATTTTATTTCTGGAAAACTCGCTGAGACGACGGACCCCACGACGGACCGTCATGGGCACGACGGACCGTCGCAGGGTCTCGTTTCAAAACACTTAGAAATTCTGAAATTGGGTACTGAAATCGACTCTCTGAACTTCGTGACGACATGGCAGGACGGACCGTCACAGGCGTTACGGATCGTCACAGGCTCTTTGGTGGAAATTGAGTCTCTGAACTTTGCAATGACCTGCAGGACGGACCGTCGCAGGCACGACGGGCCGTCACAGGTTGCGTAATCCCAGTCTGGGTTGAATTTCTTTAAATGTTTTAAGGGACGTTTTGGACTATTCTTGCTTTAATTATACAGTTAGTGGGTTAATGTTAATAAGTCTAATTACTTGGGGGTTAAAAGAGGTAACCTTAAGTTAATTAGTGGGTTATTATTGCAATCTTTTATTCTTAATTATATGCTAATTACGGTAAAAGAAAGAGGTTTGAATAAGAAAAATAGAAAGAACAAGAGAGAGAGAGAGAGGATCGATCGAACGAGGAAGAGAGAAAACAAAGCTCTGGGAAATTGCTTGCTTGATCACTAATCTTCGGTGGAGGTAGGTTATGGTTTTTTATTCTATTCGTAGTAAACTCTTAATAGCGAATGATATGTATTGATAATATTGTAAACCCTGCTATATGCTTAATTGTATGCTTGCATGAATGTGATTATATAATTGTGATAAAATTAGCATGATGAAGCTGTTGAATCATAAATCTTGAAAAAACCCTAATCTCTTTGTTAATGATGATGCCTTCGTATAAGAGAAGGCTTGATAAACTAAAGTAATGAGAATGATGATGCCTTGGTATAAGAGAAGGCTTGATGAATTGATAGAATGAGATTAGGGGATCGGAGTGTCACGTTCCGACACATAGAATTAGGGGATCGGGTGTCACGAACCGACACGTAGAATTAGGGGATCGGGTGTCACGAACCGACACGTAGACTTAGGGGATCGGGTGTCACGACCCAAATCCGGGACGCGACTGGCACCCACATTTACCCTCCTATGTGAGCGAACCTACCCATCTAAACCTTAACATTTCAAGATACATCAACAGAAAATAATGCGGAAGACTTAAACTCATTAATAAAACAATTCAAAACTATTATTAATATCCCCAAAATCTGGACGTCATCATCACAAGAACATCTATCCTCGTATTACTAAACTAAAATGTCTAAGAACAAAATAACTAAAAAGCTAGTCCATGCCGGAAGTTCAAGGCATCAAGACTTGCAGAAGAAGAACCAGTCCAAGCTAGACGCATTAGCTCACCCTGAATTTCCGGTGTGACGAAGACTGACTCGATTTACTGCTGAATTGAAGTTGACGGAACGTTTGCTGCATTACACAATAACAAAGAAGAAAACATAAAAGTAGGGGGTCAGTACAACCACAAGTACTGAGTAGATATCATCGGCCAACTCAAAATAGAAAACAATATACATCAAATAATATCATAAATCAACTATAAGCTCAACATGTAGCAACAACAAGTATTATAATCATCAACAAATACCATCAAGTTCATCCATGAGGGCTCAAGCCTCAATACCATACTCATTTGGGAATTAAGTTCATTATGTTGAGTATATTAACATCTTTCAAGATTCATTATCTTTCTTCCTCTTGTGTCGGTACGTGACACTCCGATCCCCTACCACTATGTGTCGGTACGTGACACTCCGATCCCCTATATGTGTCGGAACGTGACACTCCGATCCCCTATATGTGTCGGAACGTGACACTCCGATCCCCTATATGTGTCGGAACGTGACACTCGATCCCCTATATGTGTCGGTACGTGACACTCCGATCCCCTATATTCATCCTATCCGTTCATCAAGCCTTCTCTATACCAAGGCATCATCAATAATATCGTAGATTAAAGTTTCTTTCAAGATTTGGGATTCAATGGTTTTCATCATGCTTGTTTTATCAAAATCACATAATCATATTCATGCAAGCATACAATAAGCATATAGACAGGTTTACAATATCATCAACACATATTATTCACTATTAAGAGTTCCCTACGAATATCGTAAAAACCATAACCTACCTCCACCGAAGAATTGGAATCCACAAGCAAATTCCCAAGCTTTGATTTTTCCCTTCGTTTTCCTCTCTCTCTATTCGATCGATTCCTCTCTTTCCCTTGTTCTTTCTGTTTGTTTTATTCAAACCCCCTTTCTCTTACCCTAATTAACATGTAATTAAGTGTAAAAAGAGGACAATAAAACCCCACTAATTAACCCCAAGTTACCTCTTTTATCCCTCAAGGATTTGAGTTATTAATATAACCCTCAATCTTTATAATTAAGGAAAGAATAGTCCAAAACGACCCTTAAAACGTGTGGAGAATCCTATTCTGACTGGGATCTGCGTGACCTATGACGGGCCGTCGTGCCTGCGACGGTCCGTCACACCGGTCGTCGCAGCCTCCCCAATTTTCAGGTGAACTGTGACGGTCCGTCCTGCACCACCGTCATGACGGTCAGAAACTCGTTTCTTGCACCAAATTCTCAAAAGTTGAAGTGTTTTGCAATGGAAACTCACGACGGTTCGTCGTGGATGTGACGGCACGTCCTACAGGTCCGTCACAATTTACAGAGAGTCGATTTTAATATCCAATTTGAAGAATTCTAAGTGTCCTGGAACGGCACCTCCTCGACGGGCCGTCGTGACCACGACGGTCCGTCGTGACACTCGTCGTTCCAGCCAGTTTTTCCCAGAAATGAACTCTGTTGCTCAAAACGACTAAACAGGTCGTTACATCGGGTGCACGAACCGACACGTAGATTTAGGGGGACCGGGTGTCACGAACCGACACGTAGATTTAGGGGATCGGGTGTCACGGACTGACACGTAGATTTAGGGGATCGGAGTGTCACGTTCCGACACATAGTAGTAGGGGATCGGAGTGTCACGTACCGACACAAGAGGAATAAAGATAATGAGGGAGCGGAGTGTCACGTACCGACACAAGAGGATTAAAGATAATGAATCTTGAAAGATGCTAATATACTCAATCTAATGAACCTACTTCCCAAATGAGTATGGTATTGAGGCTTGAGTCCTCATGTGTGAACTTGGCGGTATTTATTAATGATGAAAGTACTTGTTGTGATACATGTTAAGTATTGTAGTTGATTTATGATATTACATGATATATACTGTTCTCTATTTTGAGTTGGTCGATGATATCTACTCTGTACCCGTGTTTTGTACTGACCCCTACATTTATGTTTTCTTCTTTGTTATTTGTGGAGTGCAGCAAACGTGCCGTCATCTTCAACTAAACCGCAATTCTAGCCAGTCTTCGTCACACCGGATCTTCAGGGTGAGCTAATGCTTCTAGCTTGGACTGGATCTTCTTCCTCATGTCTTGATGCCTTGAAGTTCCGGCATGGACTAGCTTTTACTTGTTTTAGCTTCTTAGAATACTCTTAGTTTAGTAATTTGATCATAGATGTTCTTGTGGTGATGACTTCCAGATTTTGGGGACTAATAGATGTTGAATTTTAGGAGTTATTAAATTGGTTTTTATTAATGAGTTTAAGTCTTCCGCATTACTTTCTGTCGATATTATATTGAAATGTTAAGGGATAGATTGGTTGGTTCGCTCACATAGGAGGGTAAATGTGGGTGCCAGTCGCGGCTCGGTTTTGGGTCGTGACAAACTTGGTATCAGAGCATTAGGTTCGTTGGTCTCATCACACAAGAACGAGTCTAGTAGAGTCTTAAGGAACGGTAGGGGGACGCCTTTACTTTTCTTTGAGAGGCTATAAGACTTTAGGAAAATTCCATTCTTTCTTTCTTTCTTTCGTGCTACTACTTGAATCCAATTGGTATCTAGGTGATACAAATTGGTATCTGACCATCTTCACTCTATTTCGTAGATGGTTAGAACTAGAGCAACGACTGCGCCAACACCAACATCGACACCGGCAAGACAAGAAGCATCTGAGCCAGCCACTGGGGCTGTAGCTCGAAGGGGAGTAGCGGCAAGAGGCCGTGGTAGAGGTCGTGGGAGGACGTCCTCTAGAGGAAGAGGACAAGTGCCTAGCTCATCTGATGCTAGGGCGGTGACTCCTCCACCCACTGAGGAAGTAATAAGAGAGGGTGAGGAAGGGGAGAATGAACAAGTGCAAAATGAGGAATTGCCACCCCAACCTACCCCAGAGATAATCAATCAGGTTCTTGCTTATCTTCGCGGGTTATCTGATCAGGGTCAGGCACCTCCAGTGTTTCCTGCACCAACACCTCCGGTTTCAGAGGTACGACATGCCGCTGCTGGGGCTCCCCGCATGGATGCCTCATTGGAAATAGGCACGTTTCCTCGTCTTACTACAGGGCCTACAATGAAAAATGATCAGCATGAACTTTTCAGTATGTTCTTGAAATTGAAACCTCCATTCTTCAAGGGTGCTGAATCTGAGGATGCTTACGATTTTCTGTTGATTGTCATGAGCTACTACACAAGATGGGTATAGTAGAATGGTTTGGTGTGGAGTTCGTGAGTTATCAGTTTCAAGGGAAAGCCAAAATGTGGTGGCGGTCACATGTTGAGTGTCAACCAACAGAGGCACCACCTATGACTTGGGCCTCATTCTCTAGCTTGTTTATGGAGAAGTATATCCCCCGAACTTTGAGGGATAGGAAAAGAGATGAGTTCTTGAGCCTGGAGCAAGGAAGGATGTCGGTTACTGCATATGAGGCTAAGTTTCGTGCATTATCAAGGTATGCCACCCAACTTTGTTTCAGTCCACAAGAGCGGATTCGCCGTTTTGTGAAGGGGTTGAGGTCGGAATTGCGGATTTCAGCCTTACAGGTAGCGGCTACGGCAAAATCCTTCCAAGAAGTGGTAGACTTCGTGATAGAGGTGGAAGGAGTGAAGCCAGATGACTTCACCATGGCATCGACATCAAAAAGGTTTCGAAAGGGAGGTGAGTTTAACGGTTCTTACTTTAGAGGACAGGGTTCCGAAGGTTACTCAGTTCGACCAATTCAGTCTTCACTAAAGACTGTAGTTGGGGGTCCACCTCAGACCGGTCAACACTTCTCTGAGAGACCTATGCTTGACTCTAAAGAGTGTTATGGATGTGGGGAGAGTGGACATATTAGGAGGAATTGTCCAAAACAGAGTTATAGACCTCAAATAGTTAGAGGTAGAGGTGGTCATGGTAGAGTCTGTTATTCTGGAGGATGCGGTGGTCGAGGTAATGGTGGTCACCAAAACGGCCGGGGTGATGGGAAAATTGGAGCCACTACATCACAACATGGTAGGGACAACGGACAGACGGGCGATAGGGCCCATTGTTACGCTTTCCCTGGGAGATCTGAAGCGGAGGCATATGATGTTGTTATCACAGGTAATCTTTTGATTTGTGATTGCATGGCTTCTGTATTGTTTGATACTGGATCCACATTTTCTTATGTATCTTCCTCATTTGCTAATGGTCTAAATTTACATTTTGAATTACTTGACATGCCTATTCATGTTTCTACTCCGGTGGGTGAGTCTGTGATAGTTGAAAAAGTATATAGGTCTTGTTTGGTGACTTTTGTGGGGAGCAACACTTATGTAGATTTGGTTATCTTAGAGATGGTTGACTTTGACGTAATTCAGGGTATGACTTGGCTTTCTCCGAATTTTGCGATCTTGGATTGTAATGCTAAAACTGTGACGTTAGTCAAGCCTGGGACAGATCCGTTAGTGTGGGAGGGCGACTACACTTCCAATCCGGTTCGTATTGTCTCCTTTCTTCATGCTAAGAGAATGGTTAGTAAGGGTTGTTTAGATTTCTTGGCACACCTCAGGGATGATACTATCCAAGTACCTTCGATTGAGTCGGTTTCGGTAGTCCGTGAGTTTTTGGATGTGTTCCCTGCAGATCTTCCTGGTATGCCACCGGATAGGGATATTGACTTCTGTATTGATCTTGAACCGGGTACTCGCCCCATTTCTATACCCCCTTATAGAATGGCTCCCGCAGAGTTAAGAGAGTTAAAGGCACAACTTCAAGAGTTGTTGAGCAAAGGCTTCATTAGACCAAGTGCATCTTCTTGGGGTGCTCCGGTTTTGTTTGTGAAGAAGAAGGAGGGGATTTTTTGGATGTGCATAGACTATAGACAACTGAACAAGGTAACTATTAAGAACAAGTATCCTCTTCCTCGCATTGATGACTTGTTCGATCACTTACAAGGTGCTTGTGTCTTCTCTAAGATTGACTTGAGATCCGGTTATCATCAATTAAAATACGGGCAACGGATGTGCCAAAGACTGTCTTTCGAACCAGGTATGGGCATTACGAATTTGTAGTGATGTCTTTTGGTCTTACGAATGCCCCTGCTGCGTTCATAAGTTTGATGAACGGGATTTTTAAGCCATATCTGGATCTCTTTGTGATCGTATTTATTGATGATATACTGATATACTATAAAAGTAAGAAGGAATATGAGGAGCATTTGATAATTGTATTGTAAATGTTGAGGGAGAAAAAGCTTTATGCTAAGTTCTCTAAGTGTGAGTTTTTTCTAGATGCAGTGTCCTTCTTGGGGCACGTGGTTTCTAAGGATGGAGTGATGGTGGATCCTTCTAAGGTTCAGACAGTGACGAATTGGGTAAGACCTACTAATGTGTCAGAAAAAAGGAGCTTTGTTGGTTTAGCTAGCTATTATCGTCGGTTTTTCAAGGGATTCTCTTCCATTGCTTCCCAATTTACGAACTTGACTAAGCAGAATGTTCCATTTGTATGGTCGGACGAACGTGAAGAAAGATTTCAGAAGCTCAAGACCTTGTTGACTACTGCACCAATTATCACCTTGCCCATGGAAGGTAAGAATTTCATTGTTTATTGTGATGCATCCTATTCGGGTTTGGGTGCAGTGCTAATGCAAGATAAGAATGTGATTGCTTATGCTTCAAGGCTATTAAAAGTGCATGAACGTAACTATCCAACTCATGATTTGGAATTGGCCGTGGTAGTGTTTGCATTAAAGCAATGGAGGCACTATTTATATGGGGTTAAGTGTGAAGTATACACGGATCATCGTAGCCTACAGTATGTCTTCACTCAAAAAGATTTGAACTTGAGACAAAGTAGATGGATGGAACTACTAAAGGACTACGACATCACTGTCTTGTATCATCCGGGAAAAGCGAATGTTGGCTGGTCTGCGATGGACCCCCAGGTACAGCCTGCAGTGAAGACTGAATTGGTCGGGCTGGGTGATACAAGATGGTAACATCATAGTCCTTCAGTAGTTCCATCCACCTCCTCTGTCTCAAATTCAAATCCCTCTGAGTAAAGACATACTGTAGGCTACGATGATCCGTGTATACTTAACACTTAACCCCATATAAAAAGTGCTTCCATTGCTTTAATGCAAACACTACCACGGCCAATTCCAAATCATGAGTTGGATAGTTACGTTCATGCACTTTTAATTGTCTTGAAGCATAAGCAATCACATTCTTCTCTTGCATTAGCACTGCACCCAAACCCGAATAGGATGCATCACAATAAACAATGAAATTCTTACCTTCCACGGGCAAGGTGAGAATTGGTGCAGTAGTCAACAAGGTCTTGAGCTTCTGAAATCTTTCTTCACGTTCGTCTGACCATATAAATGGAACATTCTGCTTAGTCAAGTTCGTAAATTGGGAAGCAATGGAAGAGAATCCCTTGACAAACCGACGATAATAGCTAGCTAAACCAATAAAGCTCCTTATTTCTGACACATTAGTAGGTCTTACCCAATTCTTCACTGTCTCAATCTTAGAAGGATCCACCATCACTCCATCCTTAGAAACCACGTGCCCCAAGAAGGACATTGCATCTAGCCAAAACTCACACTTGGAGAATTTGGCATAAAGCCTTTTCTCCCTTAACAACTCCAATACAATTCTCAAATTCTCCTCATGTTCCTTCATACTCTTGGAGTATATCAGTATATCATCAATAAATACGATCACAAAGAGATCCAGATATGGCTTAAAAAATCCTGTTCATCAAGCTCATAAAAGTAGCAGGGGCATTCGTAAGACCAAAAGACATTACTACAAATTCATAATGCCTATACCTGGTTCGAAAAGCAGTCTTTGGCACATCCGTTGCCCGTATTTTCTATTGATGATAACCGTATCTCAAGTCAATCTTAGAGAAGACACAAGCACCTTGTAACTGATCGAACAAGTTATCAATGCGAGGAATGGGATACTTGTTCTTAATAGTTACCTTGTTCAACTGCCGATAGTCTATGCACATCCGAAAACTCCCATCCTTCTTCTTCACAAATAACACCGGATGTCACGACCCAAAACCGAGCCGCGACTGGCACCCACACTTACCCAAATATGTGAGCGAACCAACCAATCTAAACCTAACATTTCAATATAATATCAACAGAAAGTAATGCGGAAGACTTAAACTCATAAATAAAAACCAATTCAATAACTTCTAAAATTCAACAACTATTATTCCCCAAAATCTGAAAGTCATCATCACAAGAACATCTATCCTCAAATTACTAATTCTAAGAGTATCTAAGAAGCTAAAATAAATAAAAAGTTAGTCCATGCCGGAAGTTCAAGGCATCAAGACATGAAGAAGAAGATCCATTCCAAGCTAGAAGCATTAGCTCACCCTGAAATCCGGTGTAATGAAGACTGGCTAGAGTTGAAGTTGAGTTAAAGACGACGGTACGTTTGCTGCACTCCACAAATAACAAAGAAAGAAACATAGAAGTAGGGGTCAGTACAAAACACAAGTACTGAGTAGGTATCATCGGCCAACTCAAAATAGAAAACAATATATATCAGATAATATCATAAATCAACTACAATACTCAACATGTAGCAACAACAAGTACTATAATCATTAATAAGCGCCGCCAAGTTCACCCATGAGGACTCAAGCCTCAATACCATACTCATTTGGGAATTAGGTTCATTAGATTGAGTATATTAACATCTTTCAAGATTCATTATCTTTATTTCTCTCGTGTCGGTACGTGACACTCCGCTCCATATACTATCCTGGTGTCGTAACGTGACACTCCGATCCTCATATACTATCCTAGTGTTGGAACGTGACACTCCGATCCTCATATACTATCCTGGTGTCGGAACGTGACACTCCGATCCTCATATACTATCCTGGTGTCGTAACGTGACACTCCGATCCCATAATTCTACCTGTCGGTTCGTGACACCCGATCCCCTAATTCTACGTGTCGATTCGTGACACCCGATCCCCTAATTCTATGTGTCGGTTCGTGACACCCGATCCCCTAATTCTACGTGTCGGTTCGTGACACCCGATCCCCTAATTCTACGTGTCGGTTTGTGACACCCGATCCCCTAATTCTACGTGTCGGTTCGTGACACCCGATCCCCTAATTCTACGTGTCGGTTCGTGACACCCGCTCCACTACTCTCATCACTTTAGTTCATCAAGCTTTCCTTTATACCAAGGCATCATCAATCTCATTACTTTAGTTCATCAAGCCTTATTTTATACCAAGGCATCATCAATATCATTACTTTAGTTCATCAAGCCTTCTTTTATACCAAGGCATCATCAATCTCATTACTTTAGTTCATCAAGCCTTCTTTTCTACCAAGGCATCATCATTAACAAAGTAGATTAGGGTTTTTCAAGATTTAGGATTCAATAGCTTCATCATGCTTATTTTATCACAATTATAGAATCACATTCATACAAGCATACAATTAAGCATATAGAAGGGTTTACAAGACTACCCAATACATATCATTTGCTATTAAGAGTTTACTACGAATAGCATAAACCATAACCTACCTCCACCGAAGAACCGAAGTCGAGCAACTACTTTTCCAATGTCTTTCCTTTCCTTATTGCATACGAACCCTTCCAATCTATTAAGTATATATATACACATAAGTTGTAAGTTAACAAGACGATAAACACTCTGATTATTATGTGTCTAGCCTATATCCATCATATTCACCTGATTCTATAACCAATTTCTTAAAGTTTAAACCTAAAGGTAAGTCTTAATTACTCCAATTAACACAACTTTAATAGTAATCATATAATATGATATACCTTATATTAATTAACTTATCTCCATTTACCAACCATAATTCAAAATGTGATAATAATTATAATAATAACGAAGGTCATAAACAACTACTTACGTAAATTAGTGCAACATTTCTAACACTAGAAATCATTAATTCTAATCCAATAGGCAATATAATTGCAGCAATGTCCAATACTTTTATAGTTACTGTAGGTACACTTCCCAACATCCTTTTGCATCTCAATATTATAATAATATATAATAATGCCTCATATCTACTTTGTAATTATATTTGTGATTCTTAATAACAAACTATAGCTTTCCAATCCCATGCTATATATATATATATATTATATATATATATATATAATATATATATATATTATATATATATATATATATATATATATATATATATATATATATATATATATTATATATTATATATATATATATATAATATATATATTAAATCAAGCAACACCCTATTAGAAGCCATCATTACATTATGAATTCCCACTTAAAATATGTCCAATTATTTCATGATAATGTAAGTCGTTATTGCCATTGACCGATCTTTTAAAAAGAAAATATAACAACATTCACTACATCTTTATATGCTATTACAAAAGTAGCAAATTCTTTCAACATTAAAGCATTATCAATTAAAGAAGTGTACCAGTTAAAAGACACTTTCGACGGCTCTTTCTGATAGTTCCTCTCGCCGATTTGTTTTTCTTCAACGGTCGTGCGCCTCTCTTTTTATTTTCTTTTGTACTAGAGGTTAATTATACCCTAATTATTATATATAACTAATTATAAAAATAGGGAAAGTAACCCACTATCAATTTTAATATTATCCTCTTTAACATCCAACTCTATAAATTATTCAAAACTACCCCACTAATTTCATAATTATAATTTTGAATAGTCCAAAACACCCAATTAAATCTATCGGAAAATATTTTATGAAACACAAGGCTTTAACTCTAAAAACGACCAAAAGGGTCGTTACAATAGATACCAATTTACCCATCGTTCGTCCTCGAATGATCAAAGGAAGGCAAGGCAAGAAAGGGTAGTTGTCTCAAAAGTTCATTCGAAAAATGTAGTACCGTTGGTCTTATATCAAAAGTGTTAAACCAATCAATTGAAGATCTACACCTCCTCACAAAAATGCCTAAATGGGTCCATCTCACTACTCTAGGGATAATTATTAATGTATGTAAACTCAACTAACAACAAAACTATTTCTAATAATGGACTTTTCAACTGATCTATTCTCCAACTAGACCTTGACACAACCATCTGAACAAATATTATCTAACATAACCACGATAAAATTTTAAAGCAAAAGTGGCTACAACCAGAAGTGGACTTTAACCAACTACCACACACTCATAATGCACAAACCATCACAGATCTTATCAGGATTTTCTTTTCACAACACAATCTCATCACAAGCTTAAGTGATGAAAATATTAGCTTTAGACATCGATTACTCATCAAGGGAGAGTCAACATATCTAACCCAGGGAAGAATAATATCAAGTAAACACCAACAAGGGATACACTTCAAAATGCAGAACCTCTAACATTACTCTTAGGCAATTGTAACTCTTTATAGCAGCTCTTATATAGATTCTCATAAGCAAGTTTGTGCGTATAGAACTACTGATATACTTAAGCTATTCCAAACAACACCAATTCTATCATAACTAAAATATCATGTTTGCCCAAGGATCCTACCCTATCAAGAGGACACAAGAGGATCTTTACATCCGATTCACCAGTAGAAATCAACCCATAGATGTGAAAACACGCGTGGACGTAGAAAATGAATCATACTCTAAATCACACCTGAAATGAAGTAGTTGTTCACGTAAGAGTGTATATAACCAAGGTTGAATAACTTCATATATATTTTTTTTTCCAATAGTTTCCATATCAAACATCTTCATTCATCTGGCTCTATCTCTTTGATTTTCTAACTATCCACAATCACCAATTTAGTCCCTATTATAATTGCACACATACTTACTTTATCGAACCCTACATCCTATGAAGTCGACACTTTTAGTATTAACAAAACATCATAACCACATCGATCATCTACCTTACTCCCAAACCACCATTAGTATCAAAGTACTCTTATAAAATATATGTTCAAACTATGGATATCTCTCTTTCTATTTAATCATTTTATGACAATAACGAGTTCCAAACAAGGCTACTAACATTATTTAAAATTTGATAGTACCTTTCCATCATGATAAACTGTTAAACCAAACCCCAAGTCAATCTCACACCACTTCCACATATAATGCTTTAGCTACCCGTCTAAACCATCACATACCTCATGCCAACACTTAGGAAGTTTCTTGCTCATTCAAATTATTATGTATCCTATTAGCTCATAACCTCTATTCACCATTAAATATCGTGTACACATCATAATATTCTATGTAATCCCATCAATAAAGTAGTATTATTCCAACTCTAAATTCTTAATAACCATGTAGAATTATATTACACCTTATGCATCATTCTTAAGTCATCTATCCAAATTTGAGCAATGTAACCCCATGTAAAATACTAAATTCTCCATCCCTAATTGTTTGCAATCCAAATTAAAACTCAATCTTTATAAAAGTCTATGATAAATTCTAGTAAGTCTTTAACTAACTACTTCACATCTCACAGTCATATCTAAACTCATAGGCAAAAATCAATACAACCATCAACTACAACCCATGGGTTTATATGAGAGGTCTTATTCCTTCACTTTTCTCAAATTCTTCTCATGGTGCAAAATTCTATTCGACCATACAAATGGAACATTCTGCTTAGTCAAGCTTGTCAATTGGGAAGCAATATAAGAGAACCCCTTGACAAATCGGCGGTAGTAGCTAGCTAAACCAACAAAGCTCCTTACTTCTGACACATTAGTAGGTCTTACCCAATTCCTCATTGTTTCAATCTTAGAAGGATCCACCATCACCCCATCCTTAGAAACCACGTGCCCCAAGAAGGACACTGAATCTAGCCAAAACTCACACTTGGAGAATTTGGCATAAAGCTTTTTCTTCCTCAACAACTCTAATACCATTCTCAAATGCTCCTCATGTTCCTTATTATCACCACGATGTAAACCTTTTCCTCGATCTGACACCTTAAACTTAAGTATACCACTCAAATTCAAGAGGCTAACCCAATTTATATGTACTTTCTTGCTAAATCTTCAATTTACTTCACCCAAGTATATCCACTAGGACTTCTTTCCCTATAAATTTGTCATTTTAGTATCAATCTACCTTTTCAATCTTAAGATAAAATCGCCATTGCTCATTCAGAACCCTAAGATACATTTCACAACCTAAATGTATTAATATTTTACCAAAGATCCACCACTAAAATTTTCCTTTAAAATAATGCTCAATCTAAGTTCTTGTAGTAATAAACTAGTTGGTTTCTCAAATGTGAATGCAACACTAAATCTTATTATCAGACCATGTCATACAACTTGTAACTCCTTAAGTAATTAGTATTCATACTTGACAATCGACGTACCTGTTTACACATAACCCTAGTACTGCCACACCGTGAAAGTCCGTTAGATACCTCACTAGAACACATCATATCTGTCCATAATATCGTACCAAAATATCCCACATATTTCTACACATTGAATAATTGCAAAACATTATCGAATATGTTCTCTCTCTAGACCAAAAAAAAATTGTTTTACTTCTTAGATCAATTCACTAACAAAATAACACACTTCCCAACTCTAACCAAGTAAGCATCGATGACTTATTCTAATATACCCTCACTCTATGAAGTCATAGTAGTGTCTTTATTAACCGACACTCGACATGAGACTACCAACACATTTTGCGAGTCGAGAAAATATATCTATTTCTAAGGACATATTTTTTTTTCTGTTGTTGCTATTTCAACTTCAAATACTCTAGTAGTACCCATATTTGATATAGAGTGAAGAAGTTCAGATACCAATTTGTATCTCCTAGATACCAATTGGATTCAAGTAGTAGCACGAAAGAAAGAAAGAATGGAATTTTCCTAAAGTCCTATAGCCTCTCAAAGAAAAGTAAAGGCGTCCCCCTACCATTCCTTAAGACTCTACTAGACTCGTTCTTGTGTGATGAGACCAACGAACCTAATGCTCTGATACCAAGTTTGTCACGACCCAAAACCGAGCCGCGACTGGCACCCACACTTACCCAAATATGTGAGCGAACCAACCAATCTAAACCCTAACATTTCAATATAATATCAACATAAAGTAATGCGGAAGACTTAAACTCATTAATAAAAACCAATTCAATAACTTCTAAAATTCAACAACTATTATTCCCCAAAATCTGAAAGTCATCATCACAAGAACATCTATCCTCAAATTACTAATTCTAAGAGTATCTAAGAAGCTAAAATAAATAAAAAGCTAGTCCTTGCCGGAAGTTCAAGGCATCAAGACATGAAGAAGAAGATCCATTCCAAGCTAGAAGCATTAGCTCACCCTGAAATCCGGTGTAATGAAGACTGGATAGAGTTGCAGTTGAGTTGAAGACGACGGTACGTTTGCTGCACTCCACAAATAACAAAGAAAGAAACATACTAGTAGGTGTCAGTACAAAACACAAGTACTGAGTAGGTATCATCGGCCAACTCAAAATAGAAAACAGTATATATCAGATAATATCATAAATCAACTACAATACTCAACATGTAGCAACAACAAGTACTATAATCATTAATAAGCGCCGCCAAGTTCACCCATGAGGACTCAAGCCTCAATACCATACTCATTTGGGAATTAGGTTCATTAGATTGAGTATATTAACATCTTTCAAGATTCATTATCTTTATTTCTCTCGTGTCGGTACGTGACACTCCGCTCCATATACTAACCTGGTGTCGTAACGTGACACTCCGATCCTCATATACTATCCTGGTGTCGGAACGTGACACTCCGATCCTCATATACTATCCTGGTGTCGGAACGTGACACTCTGATCCCCTAATTCTACGTGTTAGTTCGTGACACCCGATCCCCTAATTCTACGTGTCGATTCGTGACACCCGATCCCCTAATTCTACGTGTCGGTTCGTGACACCCGATCCCCTAATTCTACGTGTCGGTTCGTGACACCCGATCCTCTAATTATACGCGTCGATTCGTGACACCCAATCCCCTAATTCTACGTGTCGGTTCGTGACACCCGCTCCACTACTCTCATCACTTTAGTTCATCAAGCTTTCCTTTATACAAAGGCATCATCAATCTCATTACTTTAGTTAATCAAGCCTTATTTTATACCAAGGCATCATCAATCTCATTACTTTAGTTCATCAAGCCTTCTTTTATACCAAGGCATCATCAATCTCATTACTTTAGTTCATCAAGCCTTCTTTTATACAAAGGCATCATCATTAACAAAGTAGATTAGGGTTTTTCAAGATTTAGGATTTAATAGATTCATCATGCTTATTTTATCACAATTATATAATCACATTCATACAAGCATACAATTAAGCATATAGAAGGGTTTACAAGACTACCCAATACATATCATTTGCTATTAAGAGTTTACTACGAATAGCATAAACCATAACCTACCTCCACCGAAGAACCGAAGTCGAGCAACTACTTTTCCAATGTCTTTCCTTTCCTTATTGCATCCGAACCCTTCCAATCTATTAAGTATATATATAAACATAAGTTGTAAGTTAACAAGACGATAAACACTCTGATTATTCTGTGTCTTGCCTATATCCATCAATTCACCTGATTCTATAACCAATTTCTTAAAGTTTAAACCTAAAGGTAAGTCTTAATTACTCCAATTAACACAACTTTAATAGTAATCATATAATATGATATACCTTATATTAATTAACTTATCTCCATTTACCAACCATAATTCAAAATGTGATAATAATTATAATAATAACGAAGGTCATAAACAACTACTTACGTAAATTAGTGCAACATTTCTAAACTAGAATCATAATTCTAATCCATAGGCAATATAATTGCAGCAATGTCCAATACTTTTATAGTTACTGTAGGTACACTTCCCAACTTCCTTATGCATCTCAATATTATAATAATATATAATAATGCCTCATATCTACTTTGTAATTATATTTGTGATTCTTAATAACAAACTATAGCTTTCCAATCCCATGCTATATATATATATATTATTATATATATATTATATATATATATATATATATAATATAATATATATATATTAAATCAAGCAACACCCTATTAGAAGCCATCATTACATTATGAATTCCCACTTAAAATATGTCCAATTATTTCATGATAAATGTAAGTCGTTACTGCCATTGACCGATCTTTTAAAAAGAAAATATAACAACATTCACTACATCTTTATATGCTATTACAAAAGTAGCAAATTCTTTCAACATTAAAGCATTATCAATTAAAGAAGTGTACCAGTTAAAAGACACTTTCGACGGCTCTTTCTGATAGTTCCTCTCGCCGATTTGTTTTTCTTCAACGGTCGTGCACCTCTCTTTTTATTTTCTTTTGTACTAGAGGTTAATTATACCCTAATTATTATATATAACTAATTATAAAATTAGGGAAAGTAACCCACTATCAATTTTAATATTATCCTCTTTAACCTCCAACTCTATAAATTATTCAAAACTACCCCACTAATTTCATAATTATAATTTTGAATAGTCCAAAACACCGAATTAAATCTATCGGAAAATATTTTATGAAACACAAGGCTTTAACTCTCAAAACGACCAAAAGGGTCGTTACACCGGAGCACCCCAAGGGGATGCACTTGGTCTAATGAAGCCTTTATTTAACAACTCTTGAAGTTGGGCCTTTAACTCCCTTAACTCTTCTGGAGCCATTCTATAAGGGGGTATGGAAATGGGGCGAGTATCCGGCTCCAGATCAATGCAAAAGTCGATATACCTATCCGGTGGCATACCAGGAAGGTCTGCAGGGAACACATCCAGAAACTCACGGACTACCTAAACCGACTCAATTGAAGGTACTTGGGTAGTATCATCCCTGAGGTGTGCCAAGAGCGCTAAACACCCTTTACTAACCATTCTCTTAGCACGAAGAAAGGAGATGATACGAACTGGAGTGGAAGTGTAGTCACCCTCCCACACTAACGGATCTGTCCCAGGCTTGGCCAACGTTACAGTTTTAGCATTACAATCTAAGATTGCAAAATTTGTAGAAAGCCAAGTCATACCAAGAATTACATCGAAATCAACCATCTCTAAAATAACCAAGTCTACATGAGTATTGCTCCCCACAAAAGTCACCAGACAAGACCTATATACCTTTTCAACTACCACAGACTCACCCACCTGAGTAGAAACACGAATAGGCATGTCAAGCATTTCACAATGTAAATTAAGACCAGTAGCAAATGAGGAAGCTACATATGAAAATGTGGAGCCAGGATCAAATAATGCTGAAGCCATGCAATCAAAAACCAAAAGATTACCTGTGATAACAACATCAGATGTCTCCGCTTCAGACCGCCCGGGGAAAGCGTAACAATGGGCCCTATGACCTGTCTGCCCGTTGCCCCTACCATGTGGTGTTGTAGTTGCTCCAGTTTGCCCGTCACCCCGGCCGTTTTGGTGACCACCATTACCTAGGCCACCACGCTCTCCAGAATGACGGCCTCTTCCATGACCACCTCTACCTCTGACTATTTGAGGTCTGTAACTTTGTTTTGGACAATACCTCTTAATGTGTCCAGTCTCCCCACATCCATAACACTCTCTGGATTCAAGCATAGGTATCTGTGAGAATGACAAAGTCTGGGGATAACCTCAAAACTCAGAGAAGTGTTGAGCGATCTGCGGTTGACCCCCAACTACAGTTTGCAGTGAAGACTGAATAGGTCGGGCTGGATAACCTCCTGAACCATGCCCTCTGGAGTAAGAACCATTAAACTCACCTCTCTTATGAAACCTTTTAGAAGTCGATGCCATGGTGAAGTCATATGGCCTCACTCCCTCCACCTCTATCACGAAGTCTACCACTTCCTGAAAGGATTTTGCTGCAGCCGCTACCTGTAGGGCTGAAATCCCCAAATCTGACCTCAACCCATTCACAAAACGGCGAATCCGCTCTTGTGGACTGAAACAAAGCTGGGTGGCATACCTGGATAATGCACAAAACTTAGCCTCATACGCTGTCACCGACATCTTGCCTTGCTCTAGGCTCAAGAACTCATCTCTCCTCCTATCCCTCATGGTGCGGGGGATATACTTCTCCATAAATAAGCTAGAGAATGCCGCCCAGTTCATAGGTGGTGCCTGTGCGGGTTGACACTCAACATGTGACCGCCACCACATTTTGGCATTTCCCTGAAACTGATAGGTTACAAACTCAACGCCAAATCGTTCCATTATGCCCATTTTATTTAGTAACTCAGGACAATCAACCAGAAAATCGTAAGAATCTTCAGAGTCAGCACCCTTGAAGACTGGAGGTTTCAATTTCAAGAACTTACTGAAAAGTTCATGCTTATCACTTGTCATTATGGGCCCTGTAGTCAAATGAGGAAACGTGCCTATTTCCAATGAGACATCCATGCGGGGAGCCTCAGCACCGGCCTGTCGTACTTCCGGAACCTGAGGTGCTGGTGCAAAAAACACTAGAGGTGTCTGGCCTTGATCAGATAACCCGCTAAGATAAGCAAGAACCTGATTAATCATCTCTGGGGTAGGTTGGGGTGGTAATTCCTCATTCTGCACTTGCTCACTTTCCCCTTTCTCACCCTCTCTTACTACTCCCTCAGTCGTTGGAGGAGTCACCGCCGTAGTACTAGATGGGCCAGGTGCTTGTCCTCTTCCTCTAGAGGACGTCCTCCCGCGACCTCTACCACGGCCTCTTGCCACTAATCCTCCTCGAGCTACAGCCCTAGTGGCTGGCTCAGTTGCATCTTGTCTTGCCGGTGTTGGTGTTGGCGTTGTTGTTGCTATAGTTCTAACAATCTGTGAAATAGAGTGAAGATGGTCAGATACCAATTTGTATGACCTAGATACCAATTGGATCCAAGTAATAGCACGAAAGAAAGAAAGAACGAATGGAATTTTCCTAAAGTTTTGTAGCCTCTCAAAGAAAAGTAAAGGCGTCCCCCTACCGTTCCTTAAGACTCTACTAGACTCGTTCTTGTGTGATGAGACCAACGAACCTAATGCTCTAATACCAAGTTTTTCCCGACCAAAAACGAGTTGCGAGTGGCACCCCGCACTTATCCTTCTTTGTGAGCGAACCAACCAATCCTGGTGCCGAACGTGACACCCGATCCATATACTATCCTGGTGTCACAATGTGACACTCCGATCCATATACTATCCTGGTGCCGGAACGTGACACTCAGATCCATATACTATCCTTGTGTCGGAATGTGACACTCCGATCCATATACTATCCTGGTGTTGGAAGGAGACACCCGAGCCTCTATTACTATACTGGTGTCGAACGTGACACCCGATCCTCTAATCTCATTACTTTAGTTCATCAAGCCTTCTTTTATACCAAGGCATCATCATTAACAAAGTAAATTTAGGATTCAAGATTCAATAGCCTCATCATGCTAATTCATCACAGTTATTTAATCACATCATGTAAGCACACAATTAAGCATATCGAAGACTTTATAATACTACCCAACACATATCATTCGCTATTAAGAGTTTACTACGAATAGCATAAACCATAACTACCTCCACCGAAGAATCGTGATCAAGCAAGCTAGTTCCCCAATGCTCTGCTATTCCTCTTCGTTCCTCTCTCTCACGATCGATCGTTCTTCCCTTTCTCTCTCTGTTCTTTTTATTTTTCTTATTCAAAACCCTTTTTCTTTTACCCTAATTGTCATATAATTAAGTATAAAAGATGATAAAAATAACCCACTAATTATTTCAAGGTTATCTATTTTAACCCCCAAGAAATTGAATTATTAACATTAATCCAGTAACTTTATAATTTTCAGCATGAATAGTTTAAAACGCCCCTTTAAAAACTTTAACAGAAATCCGACCCAGTCCGGGTTACGCAACCTGTGACGGTCCGTCCTGCAGGTCCGTCACAAAGTTCAGAGACTTAATTCTATGGAAAGACTTGTGACGGTCCGTCGTGCCTGCGACGGTCCGTCCTGCCATTCCGTCACGAAGTTCAGAGAGTAGATTTCAGTACCCAAATTTCAGAATTCTAAGTGTTTTGCAACGAAACCCCCTCGACGGTCTGTCGTGCCCATGACGGTCCGTCGTGGGATCCGTCGACCAAGACAGTTTTTCCAGAAATGAAATCTGCTGTTCAAAACGACTAAACAGGTCGTTACACTAACATGAAAATATGAGAATATAACAATGATAAGCTAATAATGTAACATTAAAAAATGATGCATGTATAATTGTTTAATTGACCGAGCATGTATCGTTCATAAACTAAAAGAATCTACACAACTATGGTTATGAGTTTCATGCAAAAAAGTAAGATGCCCGAATTGTCAACAAGTAAAGTATGAACACCAGAGGCCCGGAGGAACACTTCAGAGAATGCCCATTCCTGAATGGAAGTGGGAAAGAATTGCAATGGATTTCGTGGTTGGTCTTCCAAAGACATTGGGTAAGTTTGTTTCTATTTGGGTAATTGTGGACAGATTAACTAAGTCTGCTCAATTCATTCCGGTCAAGGTAACTTAAAATGCAAAGAATTTAGCCAAACTCTATATCTCAGAAATCGTTCGATTGCATGGAGTTCCACTTTTCATCATATCAGATAGAGGTACGCAATTTACTTATATGTTTGGAGAACATTGCATGCTGAATTAGGTACTAGGTTGGATCTTAGTACTGCATTCCACCCTCAGACAGATGGACAGTCTGAGCGAACGATTCAGGTGTTGGAGGATATGATTCGTGCATGTGTGATAGAATTTGGTGGTCATTGAGATAACTTCTTACCCTTAGCAGAGTTTTCTTACAATAATAGATATCACTCAAGTATTGATATGGCCCCATTTGAGGCACTGTATGGGAGTAGATGTAGGTCTCCCATTGGTTGGTTTGATGCATTTGATTTAAGACCATGGGGTACCGATCTCTTGAGAGAATCATTAGAGAAAGTGAAATTCATTCAAGAAAAGCTTTTAGCGGCGCAAAGTAGGCAGAAGGAATATGTAGATCGAAAGGTTAGAGACTTGGAGTTCATGGAGGGTGAACAAGTCTTGCTGAAGGTTTCACCCATGAAAGGGGTGATGCGGTTTGGTAAATGAGGAAAGCTTAGTCCGAGGTATATTGGTCCATTTGAAGTGTTAAAGCGCGTGGGGGGAGGTGGCTTATGAATTGGCATTACCTCCAGGACTCTCAGGAGTGCACCCGGTATTTCATGTGTCTATGCTGAAAAGATACCATGGGGATGGAAACTACATTATTCGTTGGGATTCAGTTCTTCTTGTTGAGAATTTGTCTTATGAAGAAGAGCCTGTTGCTATTCTAGATAGAGATATCCGCATGTTGAGATCAACGGAGATTGCATCCATCAAAGTTCAATGGAAGGATCGACCAGTTGAAGAGTCCACTTGGGAGAAGGAGGCTGATATGCAAGAAAGATACCCACACCTGTTTACAGATTCAGGTACTCCTGTTCGCCCTTGTTTTTCTTCTTGTGATTGTTCGAGGACGAACGATGAATAAATTGGTATCTATTTTAACGACCTGTTTAGTCGTTTTGAGCAGTAGAGTTTATTTCTGGTAAAAACTGTCTGGGTCGACGGATCCCACGACGGACCGTCATGGGCACGACAGACCGTCGAGGGGATCTCGTTTAAAAACACTTAGATTCTAAAATTTGGGTACTGAGATCGACTCTCTGAACTTCGTGACAGAATTGCAGGACGGACCGTCGTAAGAACGACGGACCGTCACAAACCTTTCCACAGAAATTAACTCTCTGAACTTTGTGACGGACCTGCAGGACGGACCGTCATAGGCTGCGTAACCCTGACTTGGTCGGATTTCTGTTAAAAGTTTTTAGGGGGCATTTAGGAATAGTCATGCTTATAATTATAAAGTTAGTAGGTTAATGTTAATAATTCAATTATTTGGGGGTTAAAGGAGATAACCTTGAAATAAATAGTGGGTTTTTTTTATCATCTTTTATACTTAATTATATGATAATTAGGGTAAAAGAAAAAGAGTTTGAATTAGGAAAAATAGAAAGAACAGAGAGAAAGGGGGAACGAACGAGCGAGAGAAGAGAGAGCGAAGAGGAAAGCAAAGACATTGAGGAGTAGCTTGCTTGATCCCGAATTCTTCGGTGGAGGTAGGTTATGGTTTATGCTATTTCATAGTAAACTCTTAATAGCGAATGATATGTATTGGGTAGTATTGTAAAGTCTTTTATATGCTTAATTGTGTGCTTGCATGATGTGATTATGTAATTGTAATGGATTGGAAAGATGAGGCTGTGAATCTTAAACCTTAAATCCACTTTGTTAATGATGCCTTGGTATAAAAGAAGGCTTGATGAACTAAAAGAATGAGAATAGGGGATCGGGTGTCACGAACCGACAGGTAGAATTAGGGGATCGGAGTGTCACGTACCGACACCAGGAATTAGGGGATCGGGTGTCACGAACCGAGACGTAGTAGTAGGGGATCGGAGTGTCACGTTCCGACACGAGGATGAACTATAAGAATTAAACATGAGGGGATCGGAGGCTTGAGTCCTCATAGATGTGTTTGGGTTTGTGGCCAATGGTTATGGTACTTGTTGTTGTCACCTGTTGAGTATGGTAGTCGATTTTATGTTATGATTTGATATATATTGCTTTCTATTTTGAGTTGGCCAATGATACCTACTCAGTACTTGTGCCTTGTATTGGCCCCTACTTGTATTTTTTTTTCTTTGTTATTGGTGGAGTGCAGCAAACGTGCCACCAACTTCAACTCGTCCGCAACTCTAGCCAGTCTTCAACATATAAGATTTCAGGGTGAGTTATTATTCCTAGCTCGGGCTGGATTCTCTCTCATTCATGTCTTGATGTCCTAGAAGTTCGGACATGGACCATCTGTTTGCTTATTTTAGCTTCCTAGATACACTTAGATTTAGCAATTTGAGGATACATGTTCTTGTGGTGATGACTTCAAGATTTTGGGAATAATAAGTATTAAATTTTAGAATTTATTTATTGGTTATATTAATGAGTTTTAAGTCTTCCAATTATATTTTTGTTCATTATGGTTGAAATATTGGTAAATAATTGGGATTGGATTGGTTGGTTTGCTCACATAGAAGGATAAGTGTGGGTGCCACTCGCGGCTCGTTTTGGGTTGTGACACTATGATCATTAAATTAGATCTCGAAAAGTATTTGAATGGTAAAACAGACTATCATCTA
>JAKWIY010003055.1:39676044-39731377 GCA_027704805.1 Solanum corneliomulleri | reverse complement strand
CATGTTCTTTCCTGCTCTTTGAGTATACCAGTATATCATCAATGAATACTGACAAAGAGAACCATATATGGCTTAAAAATTCCGTTCTTCAAGCTCATGAAAGCAGAAGGGGCATTCGTAGCCCAAATGACATTACTAAGAATCCATAATGCCCATACCTGGTTTTAAAAAGCAGTCTTTGGCACATCTGTTGCCCGTATTTTCAATTGATGATAACGAGATCTCAAATCAATTTTTGAGAAGGTACAAGCACCTTGTAACTGATGGAACAAATCATCAATGCGAGGAAGAGGATACTTGTTCTTAATAGTTACCTTATTCAGTTGCCTGTAGTCTATGCACATCCGAAAACTTCCATCGTTCTACTTCACAAATAAAACAGGGGCACCCCAAGGGGATGCACTTGGTCTAATAAAGCCTTTACCTAACAACTCTTGCAGTTGAGCCTTTAACTCCCTTAACTCAGCGGGAGCCATTCTACAAGGGGGTATGGAAATGGGGCGAGTGTCCGTCTCCAGATCAATACAAAAATCAATATCCCTATCCAGTGGCATACCAGGAAGGTCTGCAGGAAACACATCCAGAAACTCACGGACTATCGAAACAGACTCAATCGAAGGTACTTGAGAAGTATCATCCCTGAGATGTGCCAAGAAAGCTAAACAACCCTTACTAACCATTCTCTTAGCACGAAGAAAGGAGATGATATGAACTGGAGTGGAGGTATAGTCACCCTCCCACACTAGCGGATCTGTCCTAGGCTTGGCCAATGTCCAGTTTTTGCATTACAATCTAAGATTGCAAAATTTGGAGAAAGCCAAGTCATACCAGAATTACATCGAAAATCAACCCTCTCTAGAATAATCATGTCTACATGAGTATTGTTCCCCCAAAGAACACAAGACACCCTATACACCTTTTCAACTATCACAGACTCACCCACAGGAGTAAGAGACACGAATAGGCATGTCAAGCAAATCATAATGTAATCGAGCCTAGTAGCAAATGAGAAGATACATATGACAATGTGGATCCAGGATCAAATAATACAGAAGCCATGAAATCACAAACCAAAAGATTACCTGTGATAACAGCATCAGATGTCTCTACTTCAGACGCCCGGGGAAAGCATAACAATGGGCCCTATCACCTGTCTTCCCGTTGCCCCTACCATGTTGCGCTGTAGTAGCTCCAGCTTGCCCACCACCACGGCCGATTTGGTGACTAACATTACCTTGGCCACCACGTCCTCCAGAATGGCGGCCTCTTCCACGACCACCTCTACCTCTGACTATTGGGGGTCTGTAACTCGGTGTTGGACAATATCTCCTAATATGTCCACTCTCCCCACATCCATAACACTCTCTGAGGTCAAGCATAGGTCTCTGTGAGAACGACGAGGTTTGGGGATAACCTCCAAACTCGGAGGAATGTTGGCTGGTCTGCGATGGACCCCCAGCTACAGCCTGCAGTGAAGACTGAATAGGTCGGGCTAGGTAACCTCCTGAACTCTGCCCTCTGGAGTAAGAACCACTAAACTCACCTCCCTTACGTAACTTTTTAGTTGTCAACGCCATGGTGAAGTTGTCCGGCTTCACCCCTTCCACCTCTATTACAAAATCAACCACTTCTTGAAAGGATTTTGCTGTAGCAGCAACCTGTAAGGCTGGGATCTGCAAATCTGATCTCAATCCCTTTACAAAACGACGAATCCGCTCTTATGGACTGAAGCAAAGCTGGGTTGCATACCAGGATAGTGCATGAAACTTAGCCTCATAAGCAGTAACTGACATCCTGCCTTGCTCTACGCTCAGGAACTCATCTCTCCTCCTATCCCTCAAAGTCCGGGGTATATACTTCTCCATGAATAAGCTAGAGAATGATGCCCAAGTCATAGGTGGTGCCTGTGCTGGTTGACACTCAACATATGACCGCCACCACATTTTGGCGTTCCCCTTAAACTGATAGGTCACAAACTCAACGCCAAATCGTTCTAGTATGCCCATCTTATGTATCAGTTCATGACAATCAACCAGAAAATCGTAGGAATCCTCAGATTCAGCACCCTTGAAGACTGGAGGTTTCAACTTCAAGAATTTAGTGAAAAGTTCATGTTGATCACTCGTCATTATAGGCCCTGTAGTCAATCGAGGAAACGTGCCTACTTCCAAGGAGGCATTCATGCGGGGAGCCACAACAGCTGCATGTTGTACTCCCGAAACTTGAGGTGCTGGTGCAGAAAACCTGGAGGTGTCTGGCCCTGATCAGATACCCGCTAAGATAAGCAGAACCTGGTTAATCATCTCTGGGGTAGGTTGGGGTGGTAATTCCTCATCTTGCACTTGCTCATTTTCCCCTTCCTCACCCCTCTTACTTCCTCATAAGTCGGTGGAGGAGTCACCTCCCTAGTACTAGCTGGACCAGGCGTTTGTCCTCTACCTCTAGAGGACGCCCTCCCGCGACCTCTACCACGGCCTCTTGCCACTGCTCCTCTTCGAGCTACAGCCCTAGTGGCTGGCTCAGACGCATCCTGTCTTGCCGATGTTGGTGTTGGCAAAGTTGTTGCTCTAGTTCTAACCATCTGCGAAATAGAGTGAGGATGTCAGATACCAATTTGTATCACCTAGATACCAATTGGATCCAAGTAATACACGAAAGAAAGAAGACTGGAATTTTCCTAAAGTCCTATAGCCTCTCAAAGAAAAGTAAAGGCGTCCCCTTACTGTTTCTCAAGACTCTACTAGACTCATTTTTTTGTGATGAGACCAACAAACCTAATGCTCTGATACTAAGTTTGTGACGACCTAAAACAAGCCGCGAGTGGCACCCACACTTATCCTCGTATGTGAGCGAACCAATGAATCTAAAACCCAACATTCACCAATATTTCAATCATAATGAACAAAATATAATGCGGAAGACTCAAAATCTTATTAATATAACCAATAAATAAGCCTCTAAAAGTTTATCAACTATTATCCCCAAAATCTGGAAGTCATCACACCAAGAACATCTATCCTCAAAAATTCTAAATCTAAGAGTATTTAAGAAACTAAGATAAGTAAACAGATTGTCCATGTCTGAACTTCAAGACATCAAGACGTGAAGGAGAGAACCCAGTCCGAGCTAGGAACAATAGCTCACCCTGAAATCTGATATGCTGGAGACTGGCTAGAGTTGCGGGTCGAAGTCGATGGCACGTTTACTGCACTCCACAAATAAAAAAGAGAAAAATACAAGTAGGGGTCAGTACAAGGAACACGTATGAGTAGGTATCATCGGCCAACTAAAAATAGAAAGCAATATATATCGAATAATAAAAATCAACAACAATACTCACAGGTGAACAACAACAAGTACAAGAACCATCGGCCACAACACCAGCACACCTATGAGGACTCAAGCCTCCACACCATACTCATTTGGGAAAAAGGTTCTTTAAGTTTGGGTATATTACAATAATTCAAGATTCATTCTCTTTATTCCTCTTGTGTCGGAACGTGACACTCTGATCCCCTAATACTACGTGTCGGTTCGTGACACCCGATCCCCTAATACTACGTGTCGGTTCGTGACACCTGATCCCCTAATACTACGTGTCGGTTCGTGACACCCGATCCCCTAATACTACGTGTCGGTTCGTGACACCCGATCCCCTAATACTACGTGTCGGTTCCTGACACCCGATCCATTAACCTCATTCTTTTAGTTCATCAAGCCTTCTTTTATGTCAAGGCATAATCATTAATAGAGTGGATTTAAGGTTTTTAAGATTCCACAATATCATCATTATAATCCATAACCATTTACATAATCACAACATGCAACAACACAATTAACCATATAGAAGACTTTACAATACCACCCAATACATATCAATCGGTGAAATAGCATAAACCATAACCTACCTCCACCGAACAATCGTGATCAAGCAAGCTACTTCTCAATGCCTTTGCTTTCCTCTTCACTTCTCTCTTTTCTCGCTCGTTCTCCCTCTCTCTGTTCTTTTTATTTTTCTTCTTCAGACTCTTTTTATTTTACCCTAATTATCATATAATTAATTATAAAAGATGGTAAGTAACCCACTATTTATTTCAAGGTTATCTCTTTTAACCCCCAAGTAATTAAATTATTAAGCTTACCCGAGTAATTTCCTAATTATACGCATGAATAGTCCAAAACACCCCTTAAAATTTTTAGAAGAAATCCGACCCAGCCGAGGTTACGCAACTCGTGATGGCCCGTCGTGCCTGCGACGGTCCATCCTGCAGGGTCGTCACAGAGTTCAGAGAGTTAACTTCAGTAAAAAGGTTTGTGACGACCCGTCGTATCTACGACGGTCCGTTGCTGCAATTTTGTCGCGAAGTTCAGAGAGTTGATCCCCATACCTAGATTTTAGAGTTTAAGTGTTTTGGCACGAAGACACTCGACGGTCAGTCGTGACCATGACGGTCCGTCGTGTGATCCGTTGACACAGTCAGTTATTATTAAAAGTAATTCTACTGCTCGAAAAGACTAAACAGGTCGATACATGATATATATATATATATATATATATTGAAAGTAGTATTGAGCACTAATGTAGGGATACGAGTTTAGAGTAACTCAAGTCGCCATGTAAACCATGTAGTCATCATTGGTTTAACAGGATCATACTTTTTAGATGAACCATTTTTATAGTTTACTAGTAAATTCATTAGGGAGTTCAGGCCTATACTCTGGAAAAGTTAGGATGGTCGGGCAGCCTGGTCCGAGTATCGTTATATCATCACTATAGTATTTAAGTGATGGTTGTCTATTACAGAGTATCCCATAGAATTATTGTATTTTAACATACATCAATTATGTGTATTTTTACATACACCTCAGATATTATTTCTATACATTCACAGTTTACAACATGCTTTTTGTTATTATTTATTTATATTGTTATCACTTTTAAACTGTGTATTTAGAATATGAGTAAGTAGATCATGATTTTTTACCAGAGCCTAGGGTGTAGGTATATATAAAGTCGTTCAACATGACACTGGAAATTCCTCCAGACTCTCCAGGTATTTCACTTTATCAATCTATACTATTGCTATAATGAATTTAGGTGCCCTCTGTTTGAAGCCATACACAAACCCCAGTGAAAATTCCTACTAAATATCCCAACTTCTTTATAATCTCACGGTTTTCCAATTTTCTTCCCTTAAATGTATGTTCTTTAGACGGATATAGAAGACAAGTTACGAATAAACTTAATTTTTGATTAAGAAAATCAATAATGGGTACTGATCTCTGCCGTTTATAAATAACCTTCAGGAACAAGACGCCTTTTGTATTACTACTTTTACTGTCGTTTATAATTATCCTTCAACAAAACCTTGCCTTTTGAATTGCTGACCAAATTAGTTAATGTTTTCAGGAAGCCTAATTAAGTTAGTTAAGAACATATATAAGGACCCTAACGTAATTATACTAACCTAAGATCTTATAATTCATAAATAAAAATTCTCTTCCTACTCTCTTCTTTCTCTCTCTAGATGAAGAACTCCATTGAAGACCAAGATAGGGGTGGTTCAACGGCTGAAAATGTTAGAATTTCTTCATCAATTTTTAAGGTATGACATTCCTTTCACCTTTGAGACCTCTTTCCTCAAAGGGTTCCATCAAATTGACTTTAGAAGTTGGTTTTCAAGTGGGTCTTTTCCAATATAAAAATTTATTTCGTGAATTGATTTGTTTATGATTTATTTTGGATATTATAAATAGATTAACATGTATTTTATCTAAATTATGTTAATTCCTTATGGATTGGTCTAGCTTGTAGAAGATGACCTATTCCCCTTAACCTTAGGTTATGTTCTTGATATGAATTTTGTAATGTTGGTTCAATTGAATTTGTTATCGGTTGAATTACTACTAGATGATGATATTATATCAATTATGAATATTTTAGGGTGAATATATTCCTATCATGGTATTTCTTGAGTAATTGATCTATATTATTACTTTGACCTAAGTCTCTTATCTTAAACTTTGACCTAGAGATCGATTGTGATGTAGTGATTCAATAAACCTTGTTATCAGGTTGGTTATTGTTGTGTGATGATATTACACCCTTATTGGGTTGATTTATTTTTTGATGGTAATACCTTGATGATGGATTATAATGAAGGCTTGGTAAGTGTTGTGATCCCTACTCTTTACTTCAATTATGGTTAATTGTTGTTAAGTGATGATGTGATACTGAAGTATGTCTGATGTTAAGATTGATAAGGTAGGTATGATGTTAAATTAAAATATCTTGACTATGGTTTTTGAGGTGTTGTCTATGATTTAAATACTATAAGGATTGTGATAACTTACTAATGCGTCTTATCATGATGTGAATAAGTTAAAGTGCATAGCTCACTTATATGGATTGTAATGAAAGGAAAATACTCATGCAATTCTTATTGAGATATGATGATGATGTTTATATAAGGGATATAACCTATGACCTACATTAAGCTATGATTATTAATAATGGTACTAAAGAAATTTCAAAAAGGGACTCTAACTTAGCACTGAGTGAACTAGAGTGAGGAGTGTCCTTTCCCACATGGGGAAGGTAGGATCACTAATGTACTCTAGAGATTTGAGACTCCAATGCATGCATAATAAGGAGGGTCCCAACTATATCTCCTACTTCTTCATCTATGTTGCCCCCCGTAGGAATACTAGCTAGTGACTCCACGAAGTTGCTATATTCATGTTTTGGTACTAACTTTGAGTAGTATGCCTTGTTTTTGTGTAGTATTCCATGACACCAGATTCTATACTAGCTCATGTGGTCTATGTCGGTTAAGGAAAGTTGTTCCCAAAAGGTAAAATCAACTAAAGGATTGAACTATAACTAAGATGACCAAAGGGGTTTAGCTTAGTCTAGACAGGGGTATGGGACTCTACCTATATATTGCACTAGTTAGCCTTAAGGGAAGTCTTAGGAGGATGTTCTTATGTATGTATATGCTTATAAATGCAAATTATATGTAAATGATGATCCTACATGTAAATGACACTATGTGATGTTGATTTACTATAATGACCATGTACTTAGTCTCTATTGCTAAAGTATGATATTATGTACTCTTAATTTTATATTATGTGAAGTTGGACATTGGTTATGGTTCTTGCTAGGTTTACTTGATTAGGTAAGGTTATAGGGCTTTGCTTAGTCATTCCATAAGTGTATTAAAAAGGGTGATGAGTAATGGTCTTGCTTTAATAATGTTGAAATATACTCTCATTTATGCTTGTGCTATTATAACTTGATTATTGAGTTACTTTGACTATGTTTTCAATTATGTGATGTGCATGCTGCCTTGACTAGACTTTGTTTTTTTGGTCTTGTGATGTACATGCCTATGATTTAATGGATATTTTTTATTTATTGGTATGGTCTTCTTGAATGTGCATGAGGCTTTTCAAAGTAAATTTCATACCTTTATGAATTGTCACATTTCTTATCATGATTTCATGATATGTTTGCATATGGTCTCATACATAGTACAAGTGGTGTACTTACCCCATTATTTCCCTTTTACCCAACATTTTAAGGTCCGGTCATTGATGGGCTTTTGAGACGACTTTTAAGAAAGACTTGGAACTATCATTCATCAAATTTGTGTAGGTCCTCACATTACAAGGGCAATACCCCATATGAAAATTATGAAGTTGTTTTAGTTTTTAAGACTCGTATGTTCTTTCCTTTTCTTTGAGTACTAAACATTTTATGACCTATACGTGGTCTTGTTATATTGATGTATGGGCTACTCCTAAATTAATTACACTATTGGTAGATGGTTCTGAGATGAGACATGTTTTAAGACGTCTTATATATATATATATATATATATATATATATATATATATATATATATATATATATGTGTGTGTGTGTGTGTGTGTGTGTGTGTGTGTGTGTGTGTGTGTGTGTGTGTGTGTGTGTGTATAAATTACAAGACTAAGTAATCTTCCTATATTCAGGGTCTATGTATGCTCGATATAACTATTATGTGTATGTAGTGGTCTATGTAAACCTCCATGTAGTAGTAATGAAAAATTTTAAAAATTTTCGCATTTTAATCTATAAATGTAATGATGTAGGCTAAGAGGGTAGTCTTTGTCCTCAAATAGGACGACGACGCCGGTTACGTCAAGAGGGTGCTCCCAGGATGTGACATTTGTACAAACTCTATGAATAAAAATGTACTTTTGCAATATTTAAACTTTTAACCTAAGTTAATCAAATTTAGAGCAAAAGAAGAGAATATTCGACAATTTCCTCTTAAGACCAAGTAGGAGGTTTTCTTCAGTTCCATCCCTAAAATTGAAATATTTCTCCATAGATTTCATCACTGGTATGTGGGATTCAACTAATACGTTCCTTTCATCTACTAGGTCTTTAGAATTCAGTCAGATTCTTGATCCTTTATATCTTTATTAGATCTAGAGTTTCTAAAACCTTGAATAATTATTATGCTATAGATAATATAATGTTCCTAATAACATTATCATGTTTTTTCATGAAATTGTTGATAGGTTATTTGCATGAAATTTAGAACCATACTATTGTAGATTCTCTTAGTTTATCAATAACAATTGATAGGTCAGTTGAACAATTAAGCATGCCTCAGATTTTGAATGTTCATAGTCACTACTTAAATGTTGCATTCTCATTTCCAATAATTTAGATATATTGTTTCATAGACATTCCAATTTGGAGTAGGCTTAGCATTGAGTTAGATTAGGGTTCAGCGTACCCTCATAGTCTCAAAACTACGTGCCCTTGTAGGAGTATAAATCCCCTCATTGGGCATCAAATTTAGCGATCATACGAGTAATGCCTTTATACTCTGGAATGGAAATGTATATTAGGTCCTCTCAATGGGGAGCATACATCGGACTCCACGTTTAGCTTATTTTATTGGATGTCGGTTAATAGTAGCGCCCACAATCAGACTCTAGTGCATTTGAGTAGGTTTTAATATTTTAGTATTCAGTCTAAGCATTTAAATAATTAGTACTTACTCATTAATTCAGATCAGTTCATTTCAATGTATTTTGTATTTACATTATGTTAAGATACGTCATTTCTCAGTTATCCTTGTTCAACTTACATATTTTTTCAGTTATATTCTTATCTTGCATTCTCCATACATTCCAAAAACTGACGCATACTTAGAGCTACATCCTTTCATGATGCATGTTCGGGTACTCACCATTCAGATGACACATATATTACGTTCCCGATCCATACTCAGCAACATTAGGGGTGAGTCCTCACACTTTGAGGACAATACACATGTTTTCCATTTCAGTCTTTTATTTCTGTTTCAGTTTTTCCTGGGACATGTCCCAATAAATCGAGTTATTTAGAGACTTTCTTAGATATAATTTTTTTTAGCTTTAGCATTTGAGTGATTTTTTAGTATCACTTAACATTTAGAAGTTTATTATATATTAAGATTTCTATGGGAATTTCCCATGTATCAGTTATCTCACAATATAAGTTGTTGCATAGTATCCTATGTTCAGTATTTATGGAATGCTTCTGATATACCAGCTCAGGGTTAGCTTGGGGTCACTCGTGATCCTAGATCCCGTGTTTACGCAAAGGGGATAGCTGCAACGCGTGTCACTTTTCCATCAATACATACAAAGATTCATGAATAAAATTGGTAAATCTTAATATTTCTTGTTTTTACTATGACAAAATGTCTTATGAAATTATTTTTAGAAAGAACCAAATAGAGATCATTAATTTAGTGATACATACTACTAAAAGTGTTGAATTAGCTATGTGATTTGTCAGTAATCCTAATTAATACATCACGGAAAACCTCCTTGCTAATTCATGAATTTTAAATTTATATTTTTTGCGTTAAACCATAGCTTTTAAAAAAATTAGCATGAAATTTTATTGTTCAGCTACAAAATTTCATCCGTCTTAATTCCTTATTTTCTAGTAGGTTAATATATCTCATCAAGGATGAACGGAAACTTAACGATCAATATATACTTGAAAAAAACAAAGATGTGGTCTTTTTAGTTAGAGACTTTTTTAAACATAGTTTTAGATTAAGCTTTAGCATTTAACACTTAGAATTTCAATATATATTAAGATCAGTATTGGGTATTTCCCATCTTCCAATAATCTCATAATTTAAGCTTCTTTATAGTATCTTTTATTCAATTGTTTTAGTTTTCTTAAAATATGTCTGTTCAGGGTTAGTTTGGGGTCACTCGTAATCCTAGGGCTCGTGTTTATGCCAAGGGGTATAGGCCTTGGGGCGTGGTAGCTGTCCCACCAATACACACAAAGATTCATGAATAAAATTGGTTAATCTTATTATTTCTACTTTTTACTAAGATAAAATACCTTCAGAACTTATTTTTAGAAAGAACCAAATAGAGATCATTAATTTAGCGATAAATACAACTAAGAAAATTAAATATCTATGGAATTATTGGTAATCGCTAACTAATGCATGATTAAAAGCTCCTTGCAAATTCATGAATTTTGTTTTTTTTTTGGTCTAATCTATAGCTAAAAAATATTATCATGAAATTTTATTGTTCAGCTATGAAATTCCATCCATTGGAATTCCCTATTTTATAGTAGACTAATATACTCTTAGACCAATAGCTCATAAAGGATGAATGGCAACATTAAGATCAATACATACCTCGAAAAAATAAAGATATGGTTAGTTTCATAAATAGTCATATAATTATTATTTTCCCACTAAAATCATAAAATCATGGAAATTTCATTAAAAAGTAATAAAAAAATGCGTACCTAATTAACAAACACAAAATCATTTTGATGAAAAATCCATCTTTAATTTTTCACTCTACATAAATAATCTAACATTTTCTTGTTTACTCGTTTTTGCTTTTCTACTTGAGACAGTGTTTTCACTATACAATTTTATTAACCTTGGAGACAACAATCCAATCTTTAGTTACAAAATAATCATTCTTAAGCTACATCAGTACTAATCCAAAACATTAGGCTCTACAACCTACATTCTTTTTATCATACATTTAAGTTATTTTTGTGTGTCTTGAATCATCATGGATTGTGATTTATGTGAAAAGGGAGACATGACTAACTAGGAATTGGTTCAATTGGCTCAGGGACATACCCCCGTATCGGCAGTCAAATAATCCCCTCTTGGACACATATATTGCTCTAGTCTCATAACCAAGCGAAAAAAGGAGATTCTCTTTAAGCATGGATTCTTCTGTACATGAATCCACCTTTGATTTGTTACGGGACTAGAGCGAATCTTTCTTGCACTAGGGTATAATATATGTGCGAAAGAGTGTATTCTCTTGCAGCAGATAGAGGGCATGCCCTTGAGCCTATGGATTCAATTCCTAGAAAGTCATGTCTCTCTCCTTTACTTAAAACACAACATATGATGATTCAAGTCGGACAAAAATAACTAAATTTCATAATAAAAAGAGCATGTAAGTTGTAGAGCCTAAAGTCTACGGTTAGTATTTAAACATTTACGGAGCTAAGAATGATAATATTAATAAATACTGAATTGTGGTCTAATCTGAATCTAACTAAAGAAAGAATAGCTATATAATAAAAACACCCTGTCAAGTAGAAAAGAAAAAACGTAAATATGGATACATATTATTTGTATACATAATAATATTCTACAATATTTCCACGATACTCCTCATATTCGACATTTAGTGTAATTTATAAGGCAAAAGACACCTATTAAGAAAAATTTATCAAACTTAGGAAAGAGAACACCTATTAAGAAAAATTTATCAAACTTAGAAAAAAAGAGGAGGAAATAGGCGACCAAAACCCTTCCAAGAATGCAACACGTTTTCTTCAGTTTTAGCCCCATAATTGAAGGATTTTTTCATAGATTTCGTCACCAAGTAATGGGATTTCACTAGTGGGTTCCTTTCACCGATTAGGTCCCTAGAATTCAGTTAGATTCTTGATTTATGTATCTTGCTTAAACCTAAAGTTTGTAAAACCTTAGATATTAGTTGTGATTTAGTTATTAGAGTATTCCTAAATAGATTATCTTGTTTTTGTGTTGAATCTTTGCTTACTTTTTTGCATGAAACTCATAACCTTAATTGTGTAGATTCTTTTAGATTATGAATGATACAATGCTAGGTCAATTAGAAAACTATACATGCATCGTTTTTAGATTTTTACATTATCAGTTTATCATTGTTATATTCTCAGATTTTCATGTTAGTATTAGAGATATTAAATGTTTCAGTTATGTGTATTAGATATGCATATTCAGTTTGGAGTACGCTTGAAACCGAGTGGACTAGGTTTTATTATACCCTCATAGTCCCAGAACTGCATACCCCGTAGGCTAAGTCATCTCTATGGGCATTAGTTTTAGTGTTCACGCCATAAACGCCTCTATACCCCTGGCAAGGTATATCAGTTCCTTCAATATGGTGTGTGCATTTGACATCATGGATAACTCATGTGGTGGTTCTGTCGGTTATTGATGTCTCTCATAGTCAGACTCTAATGTATTTGACCAGTTTTTCATTATACTTCAATATTCAGTCTCATCATGTTCCTCTTGCAATAAATCATGTGTAATCCTTATTGAATGATTTTTCGTGATTTCAAATCAAAAGTACTAAAATAAAAATTTTGAGCATACACACATAAAATGTAATGAAGGGAATCGTTTCTTTGTTCTAGTTTGAACCAAGGGAGTCTTCATGCAAAAAGTTAAATTAGGATAACTTTCACCCCCTATATCGAGTTGTTGTAGATCAATCCATTCTTTTGGTGTTATAGTTGTTAGATGGATAAATTGAGCTGGTTGGATAGGATATTAGTACAACTATTGGTTACCGTCTTGGTTCATAATTATGACTTGATCATCTGGTTTTCCTGGTGAGCAGTTTGAAAATCTAAAGAGAAAATTATGATAAACCATTAAAATTAGTCATGTCAGGAGCAAAAATTTTATCAAAAGAATTTCAAACATCATTTAATGAAGTCTCCAAGTATAACTTAGGAGATACAACATTGTCAGGTTTATTAATATTACAACTTCTTCAAACCAAACTTATATCCCAATCATGATCACCCATTTTAAATCTATATAAAATGATATCTACTTAGATTGAAAAAAATAAAAATGAGCTTATAAGAGAAACTAATAATGTTTTCTGCTAAATAAGAGAGAGAAAAAATGATTCAAAGAGGGGGGTTTCTAATGGAGGAAGTAGATGATCAAAGAAATGTTTAGTGGGTATGACATTATAACTGAAAGGTTAAGATGAAGAAAAGTGAACCAATTTCAAAATATATAGATAAAACTAAAGGTCTATCTACCTATCCCGGCGCATCCATATTTAATTTACAGTTAATTCACAATAAATATTTTTTCTATTTTAGAATGAGTGGGAATAGAAACAAGAGAGATGTCAAAGATTTTAATGTGTACATTTTGTTTAAGATCATACATCTCATATATTATTGTAACAACTCAAGAGCACCCCCTAATCATAGCATGGTGTATTCAATCTATAAGATATCTTACACAAGCCCTTAGAATTCATTCATCAAATAGGCATTAGAAAATATGGAAGAATTTAAATATTTCTTTAAAAAATACTTTGAAAGGTATTTCATAAGAGCGGAAGTCTTTCTAACATTATTGTCTCGAACCGTCAATGAATGAAATGAACAAAAGTATTTGGACACACACACATAAAGTCTAAATTATAAAAGAAAATGCCATAAAGGTAAATAGATATTGTCCTAGAAGCAATGAGGACTCAGAAAGATCTTCAATCTTCTAAATTTTTGAAACTCTAGCCTCCAATAGCAACTCAAAGCTCCAACCCTACATTTGGTTAGAATGTAGGCATTATGTGTTAGTACAAAAGTACTAAGAATGGAAGCTTCAATAACATCATAAGATTATCTCAAATAGTTAGCCAACATATGACATAATCGTAATTTGATACTTCAACCATTTGTCTTTTATACTCAAGTGAACTATGTCCCAAGCCACCTCCACGTATACTTGTGCAAGTCAAAGGTAGCATCCCATACTACTACCTAAGCTAAGCACCTCTTTGGTAATTCTTGGTCATAGACCTCATTCATACTTAAGTAGGACACTATACCCCTAGGTCACCTCAAGGCACACTTGTGCAATGCATGTGGGGTATCCCATTCTACTTCACACACTAAGCATATCTTGAAGTCACCTATTCATGTTTTACTCCCTCTTAAGTGTAACTAAGGACCTAATTTCATATTTTACAAGGAACTATCATCTTAAGTCAATCTTAACATGGAAGGCAACTATAGCCACTACCCAAGCTAGCCATACTTCATAAGAGGACATTTCATAAGTAGCTTCAAGTCATACTTGTGTCATGTATGAATGACATACCATTCTTCCATTGACGCTAAGTACTCATTTAGGCTTGCTTACTGAATGCTAACTATCATTCATACTAGTCTATCAAGAATAGCATACTATCATACTAGACATAACTATTATGGAAAACATAATATCATGAGATCCAACTATCATAGGAAGGTTATAAAAATACCCACCTAGCCACCATGCATCCATTCATCAATATGTAATCTTTCCATATTTAACTAGATATCATTTTATATAGATTTAAAATGAATGATCATGACTGGGATATAGGTGCGGTCATTAGAAGTTAAAATATTAATGGACAATGTTGTAGCTCCAAAGTTATACTTGGACTTCTTTAAATGTGTTTTGAATTCTTTTGATGACTTTTTGTTCCTGAAATGACTAATTTTAATGGTTTATCTCAAATTTTCTCTTTAGAATTTGATAACTGCTTACAAGGAAAAACCAGATAATGAAGTCATAATCATGAAACAAAATGGTAATCAACAATTGTAATTACATCCCATTCAACCATCTCAATTTATCCAACAAACCTCTTTTCCTCCATCAACAACAACAGTAGTGTGTGTTCCAGCAACAACTACAACAACAAAAGAATGGATTGATCTACAACAACTCGATATAGGGGCTAACAATTATTCTATATTTAATTTTTTCCATGGAGACTCCTTTGATTCAAACTAGAACAAGGTATCCATTCACTTCATTACATTTTATGTGTGTATATTTACAATTTTGATTTTAGTACTTCTGATTTGAAATTAGAAAAAATCATTCAATAAGGATTACGCATGAATTATTGCATATGACTCAAAATTTTGATTTTAGCACTTTTGTTTGAAAGAGGAAAAATCATGGTTCTTATAGACATATATTTCTCGAGTCCCATAACCAAGTGAAAAAGGGGATTCTCTTGAAGCATGAATTCTTCTCCCCATGAATCCTTCTTTGCTTTGTTACGGGACTAGAGCAATATATTTTTGCGCTAGGGTCTAATATATGTGTCAAAGAGAGTATTCTCTTGCAACGGATACGGGGCAATCCCTTGAGCCTATTGATTCAATTTCTAGAAAGTCATGTCTCTCTCCTTCACTTAAAAAACAACCTATGATGATTCAAGTCAGACAAAATCAACTAAACTTCATGATAAAAAGAACGTGTACGGTGTAGAGCATAAAGTCTAGGATTAGTATTAAACATTTATATAGCTTAAGAATGATTAATTAATATAAGATTAAATTGTAGTATAGTCTCAATATAACCAAAGAAAACATGACTTTATACAGAAAAACCCATCCTAATTAGTAGAAAAGAAAAAAGTGTAAACATGGAGTATTATTATTTTGGCAAAAGGGTCTAGTGAACTCTTGTACTTGTGTAAGTTTGTATTGTGAACTCTTCTACTTATACATTTGTCATATGGATACCTAAACCCATCTACACTCAACATTTTAAAAATATTTTCTGACTTGGCCTCCCTTGTGGCAGATACAATGAAGGGGCATGTGATATACACACCTGAGGAGAGTGAAATGTGGTTAAAAGGGTCTAATATCCACACTAGGGTTTTATAAAGTCTTCTTTCCCATTCACATTTAACACCATTATTGAAAAATTTAAGCTTTTTCTTGCCTCTTTTTTTTTTATCTTTTTTGTCCAAATTTCTTGTCCATTTATTTCATCGTTTTAATCCTCTTTTATTCCTATGCATTTCTAGTTAATTGTTTGCTTCTTTTTGTGGTTAATCCTATTGTAGTTTTCTAAATCATCAGGAAAGTTGTTTTTCTTAGAATCCTATCATCATGAAACATGTAATTGAGAGCATAAAAATAGAATCCCCAAAAAATTTAAAGATAATCAGTGTAATCAACTAAAAACCAAAAAATTAAAAAGATAGATAAATAGAAGATGAGATCTAGACTATACAAAATACAAATACAAACATAAGTCACAACATTTATATACATAAACTAAAAATCAAATAAAATCAACAAAAATACTCAAGCAATTTTGTGGGAATGAAGAAAAAAACGAGAAAGAAAAAATGTAGGTATAGATAGCCTCACATAGATAGATGTCTACAACGATGTTAACACACTTTGCTTTTTTGATTTTGATGAAAACAAAGATGAATTCCTTGATTGGTTCTCGTGTTTTTTCTTCAATGAAAAGAGTAGAAAATGTTGCTAAAAAGTGTAAGGAAGATGAAAGAGAAATGAAATAAGATTGTGGGGAAAGTGGTGGATTTGGTGGCAAAAGGTAAACAAAAATCATAAATATATTAATTAAATATTATAAAAATGTCAAGATGACATGAAGTGGTATATATATACATGTGTCATTTTATAATTATTTTTAAAATTACGTGTCATACATTTGTGGTACACTCACAATTAAAGGGTAAAAAAGGTGTTTAGTAGGTTGAGTTTAGATGGGTTCAAGGGTCTAGATGACAAATGAGTAAGTAGAAGGGTTCACAATACAAAATCATACAAGTACAAGGGTCCACCAAACCATTTTACCTAGTATTTGTACATATAATATTATTCTATAATATATTCATTATGCTCCTTATATTCCCATATTAAGTGTAATTCATAAGGTTAAGCAAACCTTTTAAGAATAATATTCAAGAGCATAGGGTAAACCACAATTTCAACTATTGCCTTTTGTGATATTATAAATACTAGTTTCTGGACACGTGCTTTGCACGTTTTTTCCTAGATATGTTAGAATGACTAAGATGCAATGAAAACATATAGTGTGTAAACAACATGCAATGATTAATCTAATACAAAAATTATCAAAAAAATCTTTAATAATATAGCCATAAAGCACCAATGAGGGGCACATTTTGATGTTTCAAATTAATTCTTTTTAAGCAATCTACTATAAGTTTTAAACTTAGGTTAATAGTTAGCAAACTTTTAATAAAGTCACAAATGGCTAATTTCAGATCAAATTAGTATTTAGACTAACGACTTAATAGAAAACTAAATTAAGATGTCTAATAGAGACGAAAAAAACACAGAAAAAATAGAGAAGGAAAAAAATACAATGTATACATTCTTCATAAGACGTTGATAAATAATAATGTAGATTAAAAAATAAATACAAAATTAGTACATAATATTTCGCGTTCTTATTGACTCTTTCTCCCATATCCTATCAAATTCAAGAGTCTTCTTCATGATATACGTCGATAACATAATCTATTTGAACATACACCAATTTCAAAATGTCTCAGTTTTTAAAAAGTAGTTTATCAATTATGAAATTGAAATCTAAAAAAAAATAATATTAAAAGAGAAGTAAACATAAATTGTATAAAAAACAAGATATCTAGTAAAATTATGGATGAATAATCATTAAAGCTACAAAAATCTCAATAAAAAGAATGAGTTACTCCATCAATAAGCATCAATTTTTTGTACGTCTCCCTACAATACACAATAATAAAAGAAGTAGAATAATATATTGTGATAATCTATGAGCTGATATAATATGAATAAGAAAAAATTATATTTTACATGGCAAAATCCAATATACAAATATAAGATTCCAAATAAATTCAAGAATTCACAAAACAACAAACCAGTTGAAAAATAGTCATCTAAAGTGATAATGATGAAAGTAGGATACAAAATATCACTATTAAAATCTTATATAACATTATTATAGTTAAAAAAAAAACATAAATGGTACCTGAAAATCGCCGAAATAATCTCATTAAAAGAAGGTAATTGGTGAACAAAAACTATTCCTCCATTAGTTAGAGATTTATATAAAAGAGGCTTACGAGCCTCACCATTTATTTATTAAAAAAAAAAATTTATAGGAATAATAAATGGAGACCATAACTTTACCTCTACAATTGATACTAAGATAAGAAATTAAGGATTATTAATGTCATTAACTCATAACTTAGTATTATTAATAATTAAAAGAGAAGATGAAAACTTGAAGAATTTGTATATTTAATGAAATAATCATGATCTTATACATGGGGAGACGGATGGTTGCTTTTTTTACTAACCAATTAATATAATTTAATTTAATCATAGTAATTATAGATAGAGAATAAAACATTAATCAAATTATTTAAACATTTAAAATATCAAAAAGAGAATATATATATATATATATATATATATATTATATTATATATAATATATATATATATATTATATATATATATATATATATATATATATATTTTAGAAAATAGGTATTATTGAGTTAGAATTTTAATTAGGAATTAACCTAGGGAAGTGCAAATGGCTTTCAACATTTTAATTAAAATGAAACAATTTAATATTTAAAGTAAATAGTTAAATGTTTTATAATATTTTAATTTATAGTAAGGGTAAAATCGTAATTCTCTTTCAAATTTTTTTGTTCCACTTATAATAATATATGATAAGAGAAAATAAAGCACAAATAGCTCCCTAGACTATGACCGAAATCTCAAAGTCACACCTTTACTAAACTAACGTCCTATTACCCCTTGAACTTGTTTTTTTTGTAATTTATTGCACCTTTTGGGATTACATGTCATCCAAATATCTCCCACGGACCTCAATTGTGTGGATTCACGGAACGTGTATCGTTAGACAAAAGGTGCACAAAATTACAAAAAAAAAAAAAAAAAGTCCAAGGGAGAAATAGGACCTTAGTTAATTTAAGGTGATCTCTGAAATTTCAGTAATAGTTCAGGGGGTACTTGTGCATTTTCATAAATATAACTTTGTAAGTGTTGAATTGATCTCCTACAAGATAGAAAACATCAATATGTGAAAACCCATACATGGAAAAAGTTTTAAACACCTATGTCGAACTTTGAAAATCAACTATTTTTGACAATGAGAAAAGCTTAAAAATTCAAGTAATGTGGAATAGAATTAGTACGTTTCACACACCTTATATACTAAAGAAATCACATTCCAAAAAAAGTAAGTGTTTTTAAATATTAACTTCTAATATATATTTTGATTTATTCATGAAAATATGTATAAATATGGGTCGATCTATTTTTAATCCAATCCATTGGTTATCTAGTTCATTTTTTAAAATATATTTTTTGGGGTAAGAAAGATGAAACGGGGGAGGGTATTACATTGTCGAGATTTAATCTAAACATGGTGAAAATTTATATAGACAATCAATTAAGTTACTAAGATTCTCTTATACGAATATTAGACATAGGATGAGAAATCAAAAGAAAAAGAAAAACATAGTTCATGGAATTAAAGGTATTATTATTATCGTATATATTCACAAACTACAATATTACTACTCCAAGCATTTGTGTTTTTTGTTTTTTTGAGTAAAAGATTATTCAAATTTAAGATGAAAAAATATTTTGAGTGTGTTTGGTATGAAGAAAAACATTTTCCAGAAAATATTTTCTAATTTTATCATGTTTGGTTGAGTCAAATGTTTTGCAAAATATTTTCCAAATCAACTCATTTTTCTCAAATTTAAAGAAAATGACTTCCCTTCTAAACTTAAGAAAATGATTTTCCAAAACTCTCTTCAAACTCCGCCCAACCCACCCCACCCTACCAGCCCCAACCCACCCACTCCACACACCCTACCAGCCCCCAACCCACCCCACCCCATCCGACAAGCCCCCAACTCTAACTCTACCAGCCCCTCACCCACCTATACAGCCTACCAGCCCCCACCAACCCATACACCCTACCAGCCCAACCCCCTACCAGCCCCCCCCCCTAATCCCAAAAAAAGTTAAGTTCATATTTTAATTTTTCACCCCCTACCATCTTAACCCAACCCCCCCCCCCTCCCCCCCAAAAAAAAATATTTCAACTTCAAAAATTATTTTTTACATGATTGAGATGTTTCAACACAAAGGAAGGTTCATTGATAAATATAACCCAACACATAAAAAACACATTTAGATTTAAAGAGAGTCTGTCGCGTAATTCCTTAATTATTTATTCTTCTTAGTGAATTCCCGTAGTGAGATCAACATCCATCTTAGTTATGACCTATTTCCTATGAATTCTTCACAACTCTTTTCCCTTTTGTGGAGGTGAATCCAGAATCTTCACTTTATGGTGTTATGAAATTCTAAAAAGGTAACTCGTTTGATTTTGAATAGGTAACCTTTTGTAGAATCCAAATCTATAAACTCAAGATTTGGGATCCGCCTATTTGTAAACATACTCTTTCATTGCCGGGAAGAAAGTTGTGAAGTCTTAAGAAGAAATAACTAAGATGGATGTTGATGTTGCTATAGGAATTCACATGGAAGAAGAAATAATTACATAAATCCTCAACAAGCTCTCTTTCGATACAAGTGTGTTATGAAGTCTTTGATGACACTGATCAACAAACCTAAATTTATAATGAAGCATCTCAATCATGCCAAGAATACCCAAAATCTAAAAAAAAATGTTTTCTTAATAACAACCTTTCCTTCCAATATGGTCTTTTAGAATTATTTCAAAAAGTCATGCACACATCGCTGAAATTAAAATAAAAATAGTTCATGTTAAACAAAATAACTAAACTTCCTGATAAAAACATGAAGAGTGTATAGTCTTAAGTTTAGGATTAGCGTTTAAACATTGATGTAGCATAATATTAATTATATTACTATACACATGGATTGTAGAGTCTAATATCAATCTATCTAATGAAACCATGATCATATAGTGAAAACACCACCTCAAGTAGAAAAAGCAAAAGGAGTAAACCAAAAGAATTATATGATTATTATACGTAATATTATTTTTTAATCTTTTCATGATACTTCCTATATTCCTAAGAAGTGTAATTTGTGAGTCAATGCACACCTATTAAGAAAATTTGAAGAACATAATATAAATCATAATTTCCATTAGTATCCTTGTGACATTAGAAATATAACTTTGTAAGTAGTGAACTCATCTCCTAGAAAATATATAAGTAAAAAAAAATATGAAAAAATATTTCAAAAATGTATGTTGAACTTTGAATAATTCAAATTTTATACAATTAAAAGAGATTAAAAATTTTTAGTTAACGTGAGATAAAATGAGTTCATTTTTCACGTTCTTGAATCAAATCACATTCATTTTCCAATAAAAAACAATTTAAGTTTTTTGAATATTAAATTCTAAAGTAGATTTTGATTGTACATGTAAATGTGTATAAATATGGGTCAATCCATTTTTAATACAATCCATTGATCACCTAGTTACTTTTTTATTTTTACTTTTAGAGTAAGGGAAGATAAAATTGGGGGAGGCGATAACATAATGTGTTGGCATTTAAGACATTTTATCATCATATATTCACAAATAACAATATTACTACACCAAGCATTTGTATGTTTTTTCTCTTGTGGGTAGAAGAATATTTAAAAGAAGCAGAGAGATATAAAGCAAGCTACATTTGTATTTTTTTTATGATGTATTCATGCGACAATAACTTTAAAAATGAGTTTATTCTGACAATATTCAAAGGCAATACATTTTCCAAGAAACTCTTATATAAGAAAGAATACTTTAAAATAAATCTTCTTAAACCATATATTATTAAGGATAGAAGAGATGGTACCATTATTTGTAAATCCATCATATGCATAGAGCAAGAAAACATATCATTATTGATGAAATTCCAACTAGATTTAATATTCCTCCAATAGCATCCCGGGAACCTTCTCTTACCTATATATTATAAAAACATATTTTACCATAATAATTTATTTCTTTTTATTCAAGCTTAACATAGATTACCAATAACATTTTCAATCTCATGTCACCATAACAGGATAACACATATCAGGAATACCCACATGCTACGCTTAAGTGTATCTGGACAACTACAAAAACACTTCACATTTTCTGAAAATTTGTATAGTTTTTCAAAATAAGACTTAATCTATTTTTATGCACTTATTGTACCACGTATTTGCTACCTTTTACACCTAATTCAATCATCTCATAGTAACTAATACTACAATGAAAATAAATTTTAGCTGCAATAGATAAACACATTAATAAAGAGTGTTAAAGTCTTCACCGACATTAGTTAAGTGCCATTAGATTCAATCTCACTAAATCCTTTAAGAACATATACAAAAAGTGCTAGTTACAGCTAAATATATATATATTTAGCAGCAATAAATAATTAACTGCCGCTAAAGCTCATTTTTGATGTAGTGTAATCACATTCTAAAAGTCATTTACCTGAGAATTGATAATAGGCCTACCTCCAACTCTATCTGTATTGCCCAATAGTTTGTTAATATTACCCCTATTACCTAATGCATCTTAATAGTTGTTCTTAATTGTATCTAAGTTTTCCCTTGAAATATTTCGTACATTATGTATTAATTTGAAATTATCTTTTGATAAGATTTCGTAAAGATTGATATTGTTTAAAAGTGTATCTTCAGTAGATTGTGATGGTGAAGTAGGAGTTACTGCAAAAGATAAGGTAGAGGTTTTTTAGGGGTTATAGTAGGTAATGGAAGATCTAGAAATCTTTTTATCATTGGTACTCAATTTTGCTCTATTAAATAGTTATTGTATAGAACATCTGCTTAGTTAATATATTTGAATAAGTTATTAGATATTGTACACAAATTAGATTGTGTTATCACAAACGGCTGCAGGTGCTTAAGCACCCATACTTCATAACATAAGTCCGCCAATGATACTAGGAGTGTAGTTTTTTCTCTCCCACCTTACTATTTACAATAGTGGTGGCGGAGTTATTTTTATCTTTATTTTTGTTTAATTTAATTATATTGTTGACATCGTTTGTCATAACATTGGGAATGTATTAGTCTATATATTGCTTTAAGCTCATTTTAGGGAATGTTGTGGATTGAGACCCCTTCGAGATAGCTCAATTTTGATGAGGACTTTTACATTATTTGTAGATTTTAGAGTCAAGAAACTTACTTGTATTAGCATCGAATAAATTGACGCTAATACTTTTATCATTTGAGCTAGCATCTAAGGTTGGACGTTTTTCCTGATTCCTTTTCTTTTTAAATAATACCATCTTCCACAATTGGTAGGTGATTCATCTTCTGTTGGAGTGGTTCTATATTGTGGCTCATTTTTTTATTGGATTTTCCTTTTTGCAATTGGTATTAGTTTTTCCAAAGACACCACATTTGGTACAAAGTATATATACTATTTCCTTCATAGACAAGTCTTTGTAAGCGGCGACCTATAAAGATATGATTATTGACTGGTAATTCAATTGGTACCTATACACAAATGTATGTATATGATCCGCGAAATGCATAGGATGTACATCCGTCTTTACTAACTTCCCTATTTTTATCCACACTTGATCTAAGATTCATGGTCGTAGAATTATGTTGTAGTTTGGGTAGTATGATCCAGAAGTGAAATAGGGGGTGAATTTTTTTTTTATTTTCTTCTTCGAACAGTTGACTTAGAAGAGTCGCTATTTAACTTTTGGTATTCAGGAATAAACAAAAAGAATTGAAAGTGTGAAAGGTAAACTTGACATAGTATGTTTTTATACTAGTTGAGATCCAATGTATATCTTATATCCAATTTCCTTGGGTTGCAAGGGTGTTGTCTTCTAGTTTTATGTAATTTGTAGTAAATACAAGTTTTGAATATAGTTCCTATATCTACATTCAACGTTTTTTCTTTCTATTTTCTTTTGATTCGAAGCCTTACCAACAATATTTTTAGACTCGTGTGCATCTTCTCTTTAGCAGACGCTGGCTTTTATATAGTGTTGAGATGTTGAGACTTGAATCTTCTAGATGAAGATATGGAAACCCAAGAGCTTTTATCTTTGAAAAAGGAGTAGTAGAGATCCTTATTTTACAAGAATTAATAAAGTTAAGGCTAATATTTAGATTACTTCTTCATCACTCCGAGATCTTTATTTTATCCTTGTCGATTAACTTCTTTCCTGATGAAATAATCATTGATTCGGTTCACCTGATTGTAGGCATTATATCTTCCTTGAATAAAATAAGATTCTTTTTAATTGTCATATTTTTGTATTATTCAACCATTCAATTTTTAATATCATCATGGAGTGCATTACAGACAGAGCCGCATTATCAAACAAAAAAAGTTGTCAATTTATTATTCTTACTAAATTATATTTCTAATTATTTATTTTACGGAGGCTTTCCCACAATCATTTGTGTTTATTTTTTATCTTTTCATGTGTTTTTTTTTTCATCTTATCATTTTGTATCTAGGTGAAAACACAATTTCATCTAAAACCTTGTCTCGAACCGAACAATCCTCGTTATCCAGAAATGGAACCATTTAAACCTCATAGGATTTTGATAATGCATAAGTCTTGTAGTAATAAGAGTAGTAAGGATATATATTTGTAATATTCTTGCTATTTAAAACAACAATTGTGTGTGCGCAAGGTATCTCGTCTAATTGAAATATTCCACAAGTGCATGTCCTCTTCTAGATTCATAAATTGAGAAGACAAATTTAGATGATAGAACAATATGCAAATAGTAAAAAAGTTAATTATATGTTATTTGAAATGCCACAATTTTCTATTTTTTTTCAAACTAATGTAAATAAAAAAGCCAAATGATACAATATCAAATGCATAAAATATATATAGTTAGCTATCTTTATACATACCCTCATGCTTTTAACATTTAGGTGCATTTACAATCAATACCTCCTCAAATATTCTCCACAATGTATCCTTTGTATGTAAAGCTATTTCTCTGTTTTTACAGTTTCAAGAACCAAATTAAATTGTAGCCTCTTTCGAAAACATTAAGATAGAGAATTGACGTGCCTCAACGAGGCTGTCATTAACTCGAAGTTGTCATTCTACCTCTGCTTACTGTTGAATGAACTCTCAACCACTTCTCGTACCTAGCATCCTCTAGTTACTCCTTAACTCTATGATCAACCTTTTCCACCTTAGCCATTGATTTATCAAAATAGTTCTTCTCGATAAGTCTTAGCCATAGAGCAGAATAGATCACATAGGGTGATTCTGCTCCTCTTGAAGTTTGTACGGACATTCTTCCAAAGATTCCACGTGCATGCATAATGAGGTACATTTGAAGCACATTGCTTACACTCTTCATAATACTTTAATTTTTGTGTAATACAACACATATTTTTTCACGCTTGCCAAATGTATTTTTCAATTGTTCAATGAACCATGTCCACGAACAATCATTTTCTATGTCTACAACTCCAACTGTCAATGAAAATATGAAACCTACCACAAATAAACACATATGATATTTTTGTTTGATATAACATTAACACTATGTATAAGTTATTATACAAAAAAAAAAGTTCACCATCACAAAAACACATATATTCCCCATGCAGTGTGATTGCTCATATAAATTTCCTTTTCTAAGCGACTAAAATGTGCAGCGTCGATAATAAATACCGACCTGCTGAACTTATTGAACCCCCTCATCAATGGTCTCAAGGCTATGAAAAGATACATGAATTCATCTTTCTACGACTTGTGCATCGTTATATATTATTTAAAATACGCAATACTTAACATTTATATGTATCTTGGAATCTGCCTATATCCATATGATGGTTTGCCCCTTATCATTTCTTATGTACGTTCATTAGCATGTCATTTTTTCTAATAATACATCTCAATCTCCATAGAATTCTCTAACATCCCGAATTACATCTTTCGGAAGATGAATTCTCTTATGGTAGACCAATTTAGGAACAATCACAATACTGACAAGCCCAATTATTTTCATTGAGTTCTGTTATTACCTAATCCTCAATGGATACATATGTTCACTATTGAAGTATCTCACTTTGTCTGAGTATTTCCTTCACGAAGCCGTCAAACTCTAGCCAAAATAATTCGAAAAGCACAGTGACACATAATTGTACAATTGCTTTGATCATATTAATGCATAAACAAAATACATATATGATGCTACAATGAGTCACAATATGTCAAGAATGATATATATTAATGTATCATCCATATTAATGATAACTATAACTATTTGATACACCTTAAATAATACATTTGTGTGTATCATATTCACATCACTAGTCTGATATATTTCATAAAAATGAGTAATACCCTCACATTAGAGATACCAAATGTATAATATATCATTTTCTGCCGATTTGTTGTATGTATCACTTACAACACACTTCATTTATTTACTACATTTTAATGTTTAACATATATAAACACATTTACTCATAATGATTCATGTCATACCACAAAAAAATCTGTAGAGATACCAAATACAAAATTAAGTATACGCAATTTAAAATTTAGAACCAATATATATCATAAATGGCATATCAATATTAATTAATCATCATAAACAAAAACAATTATTACCATGTAACATATGTTAATGATAATACTGTCACATAAAATACTAGAAATAAAAAATCAAATACTCTCAAACTTTTTTCTATCATCTCTCTTTACTTTAAAATTTAAATTGTGCTTTATTTTATATTTCTTCACTATGAAATTGTCTGCTCTTCACGCGACTCACTTATTTGCAAATTTGGTTGACTCTTTTTTTTGTATTTTTAGTGTAGTTGTTAAGTAAGTGTTAAAATTTAACATTTTCAGTAACACCTAAGTAATGTCGCGGCGTATTAGGTTGTTCTGGAGTTTTAAAATGTCGTTGCTTTAATGAGTTATTCACATCCTGGTCAGTAGGGGTAGGTAGCATATAACGGTAAGAGCAAAAATGTGGATCGACATATGGCACATAAATAACACAACTTTTATAGACATATGCGTATTTAGTATGGAAAGTTTTTTTGGCAATAGATAAAACCAAATGCGCTACCATAACAGACATCAACAACATATGATATACAATTAGCCACTATTGGACATGTAAAGTTTTGCAAATAACAAAATAGACACTACTTGATCAAACTAATAATATTAAGGTCTCTAGAATACAAAAAGACTCTACTTTGTCGTTTATATGGTGCCTACATCACTCTCTTCGTTGTCATTTATGAATAAGTTTCTTCTCTTCTTAGATTTTCTCGAATAAACTCTTCTGTTTGAAATTGAAGTCACCTATTCATCAGGAATTTCTTTTGAATAAACTCTTCTGTTTGAAATTGAAATTGAAGTCACCTATGCGATGTTGCATTCTAATTCTTCATCCGGCACATACACTTCTTTGACTGTATAGTTTTACCACCGCTATTTCACATTTAAATTGCTCATTTTAAGTTTGAAGACCAAGTCCATCCTGCATATACTGCAAATATGGGATGGTACATCAGTCTCACTTTCGAAAATATGTTAACCAACTTATGAGTAAAAGTATCAAGAAGTTTCTCCGCAACCCCATCAAGGACCAAAGCAGTCTTCCCACCAATGTCCTTGACCTTTATGTGTATCTTAAACCTATGTATGCGTAAAACATCGTTAGAGTTCGTTGAATGTAAGTTGTGGCTACAATGTTAGTTGCTTTCTTACCTATCATATGTAAAAATAAAGGTCTGTGTATATCTATATATCTATCTATCTATGTATATAAACACACACACACACACACCACATAAAACACACACACACACACACAACACACATATATATATATATATAGATATATATATATATATATATATATATATATATATATATATATATAAATAGCATGCTGATTCAAGCCTTGTGCTTATGATGTGAAGGGTTTATTATAGTACTTATCTCTATGTCCGTACTCTAGTTAGAATCTACTAACTCTGTAATAGTCAACCAATTTTAAAACATAGCTTCTGCAATGGGAAATTTACTTGCATTTTCACTCTCAATAGTATGTAGATCAACTGACTTCTTTGAGAACATATGGAGCAACGGGGTGATGTTGTCCATTTTAAGACTAACATAAATTTTGCTTTTTGCGGTGGTGGCAATAGTCAGTTCACCTATTATAAAAAAACTTAAATGTCAATGTCCTAGATATGTGACTATTAAAAGTTTTCAATAAGTTGAGAAGAAATAGTTACCTCTGAATTCATTTAGAGTAGTAGTAGTAATGATCAAAATGTATGGTCCAAAGTGGATGGGATATACGTAAGAGTAAAATATTCTACCCTGATCCCCCACAAAGTTATTCTTGCTTTAATAGTCTTGTCCTAACTAAATGATAATTATAAGTAGCTTCTTTGTTATGAATGAATTTGAATGTAATGTAATTGAGATAAGAATATTACGGATCAATAAGACTGTGTATGTCGCATTTCTTCCACTTTGAACTCGTACTCTCCATATAACTGATTCCAAGTAAGCATCAAACTACATCTACAAATTAAGGAGGGATATTATTTACTGTATACGTTGGAGATCGTGTGCAACATAAATGGCAAGAATGGATGTGCCTGATAGGACGATGTTGTTGTTGACCCTAGAGCGAATCATTACTGCTTGGATACCATTTACAGGGATTTGAACAATATCATCCTTTAGTTTTTGGATGGAAGTTATCCGCAAGAATGTTATTTAAAAGTTTGAATACACTGATATGTATTCACAAGTTATTTTGAAACATTGAAGTTTCTCATAACGATTGCATAACCTTTGCTCAACTTATCTTGAAACTTGTTAATTTGATTCTTCCAGATTACCGTGTTCATGAAAGTCCCCTGTTAAAAGTAAATGTGCAAGAAAGTTTGGAATAACCAAATTCATAATGTTGTATAAACAGGATATGAACGATGCAGTACCTTCTCGGAAAGGGGGTAAATACATGTTGCTTCCAATTATTAAACGGCGTCTCTCTGCATATAGGTTTTGTCGCTGTTGAGACAGTGTGATTGGTGGGGCTGAGGCAACACTAGGTTTGGGTTGAAATGTAGTTTAATGTAGGTTTTCTTAAAGGAAAGGGTATTTTTGGGAATATTTTAAATTAAAAGGGTTTTCTGGATGGTGGTGGCGCCACTTAGGCGGCACTAAGGTTTTCCTATATATATATATAGTAGTTCTTCGGAACGTGCATTGCACGTTTGTCCCATACAATTATATAAAATTTAACTATTATATAGAAAATGTTGAAATTAAAAAAATTACTTTTATCAATTTATATTTTATTCATTCAATAAAATTCATATTAATCGAATAGTACATTGACCATCAAGCGAAAAATATGGAAACTAATTAAGATACTACAGATTCTAATTATATGAATATATCTATATGAATTATCCTTAATAATATCTCATTAGCCTCCATAAAAAATTTTCTAAGGAGCAAAAATCTTCTGGAAGCAAAATAAATAAATGAAAAATGTGATTTTTATTAATGAAACATTGTGACTACCATTCTGTTGTTCTCTTGATTCTCTCTCCTAAGTTTCTCCGTGTTTTGAGAGCCTTCAATAAAGTATTTCTCGAATTGTTTGATGATGTAGACCTACTGAGATATTGTGTATCTCCGGGACATCCGAAAGAGCTTCGTCGTTTCAAGACGATCTCCGTGAAGAACTCTGTTGACCACTCCTTCAAAGAGCTGTGAGGTTGATGTTGTAGCTTTCTCAAATTTGCTTAATTATTTTTGAACAGTTTTCTTGATTCCCGTAGAATGTCATGTACATCCCCTATTTATAGTTGTAGGGGGTGGACAAGGTTGCATATGATTGGCTAAAGGATGTAATTTTGACACTTGGCTCATTGTGATTCATTTTTGTATATGACAGGGACTACCACCTTATTTCGACATGTGGCATCACTTTGTTAGTTACGGATGACTAGTAACTGTGACACGTGGCATGGGTTTGGGCTTCAAGGTCATATGGACCTTGGATTTGAATTTAATTAGATGGACTTAACATTTTTAAATCCCAAATTAAGTATTCATCCCAAATGAAAATTTACTTGATTAAAATTTTGTATGAATTTGAATCAATAGAATTTATGTGTATACAAATGCCCCTTACTTCAAGACTTGTCAACGTGGAGGCTTGCCGAAGTTTAGCGACAAGACTTGAAGTAGTCATGAATGTGTTTTCCTTTTTTTTTTGAGACTTGTCTACGTGTAGGCTTGCCGAGTTTGACAACGAGCTTTTAAGTCTTCATGAATATGTATTCATTTTTTCGAGACTTGTCTACGTGTAGGCTTGCCGAAATTGACAGTTGAAGTTGGAGTATTCATGAATTCATTGTTTAGACTTCAAGAGTAGTTGTTTCTTGTTGTCATTTTCCAACTGGCCAACCACCAATAATTTTTTTGTAGTAGCGTCAAGCATTTTTTTAAAAAAATTTGCTCGACAACAACATGGAACTTCTATATCGATTTCAAAAAGATAGTACTAGTGGGTAGTAGCACATGCTAATTTCCTTGTTGATCACCCTTTTCCGGGAAAATGGTAAACTATAAATGAGATGCCTCATCACTATGCTTTTTTTACTGCAGAGTTGTCGACATGGACAATGTTCTTTTGTGGATCTGGACGCGGAGATGGAGCAGGGGAAGGAGTGGTGTTGATACCTGCAGAACAAATAATTTTACCATTCTCATTTGTTCTAGCTGAATCACGTTCCAACATTGCTGCAGAATACCAAGATTTGATAATGGGCCTTGAAATTGTATTGAACCAAATTTATACAATTTATGTGTCTACACTCCCTTATCAGCAACCAAAATGGTAAAAGAAAGAAAATATTATAAATGTACATTTAAAAATGAATATAAAGGTCATCAATTAGTAATTTTAGCAACAATAAAAATAGACTTATAACTTTCATAATTCCAATGAAGATTAAATTAACGAAGTATAAATCGGTAAAGAATACAAGAAAATAAAATAAATAAGAACAAATAAAATATTCATATCCTTCTAAGACTGTAATTATAACAATATTTCTACTAAAAAGAAATACATAAGGAATAGAGTTCTTGATGATACGTCCTCTCCTATAACGATTCAAAATTCAAAAGTCTTAATAAGATCCAACTGCTTAACTCCTAATGCATGATACATAGCATATAAAAAATTTTAAATAATAGAAAATCCAAAAAGAGCAAGAAAAATTTAAATGATTTCTTGACCACATATATATGTCCGTCAGTTGGAATTCCTCAATGCTAATAGTTAAAATTTATATTTATTACCAAAAAATTTACAAATGTAAAATACTAAAAAGAAATCCAAAACGTTGAATATTTGTGGAATATGAAAACAAATCCACCACATTGAATTGAATGAACTAATGAGTGAGAATGTATTTCATATTAATGAAATATTATTAATATATAGGTTAATTTACTTTTTAATACCAATAATTAAAAGATTGGTGTTTAATTAAATACAGAAATGACTATTAAACCTATAAAAGGTAATTTGTAATTCAACTTTTTTTATCATCCCAATCATAGTGTGTATATATATATATATATATATATATGCGGTAAATGACAATCATAGTGTCTATATATATATATATATTATGCGGTAAATGACAATAACCTTTTGAAAGAAATTCTGTTTATCAATTAAAAACTAAAATGAAATAGGAAAATAGAAGTCAACACAAGAATGACGAAAATATGACACAATAAAAGTATTATAATTGTTCAACAAAAATTCATGTATTTATAAACAGTTTAAAAAACATCTAAAATGGTAAAGATAAAACTATTATACAAAATATCATTCTAATTAGGATAAGAACAAATATTGACATTTAAAAAAAAATACCTGAAAAATAGCCTATTGATTCACAAAAAAAAGAGGCAATTGGTAAAGAACAATTACTTGTAACAACCTGTTTAGTCGATTCGAGCAGTAGAATTATTTTTGATAATAACTGACTGTGTCGACGGATCACACGACGGACCGTCGAGCGTCTTCGTTCCAAAGCACATAAACTCTGAAATCTGGGTACGGGGATCAACTCTCTGAACTTCGCGACGGAATCGCAGCATGGACCGTCATAGATACGACAGACCGTCACAAACCTCTTTACTGAATTTGAGTCTCTGAACATTGTGACGGACCTGCAGGACAGGCCTTCGTAGGTACGATGCGCCGTCACGAGTTGCGTAACCTCGACTGGGTCGGATTTCTGCTAAAAGTTTTAAGGGGTGTTTTGGACTATTCATGACAAACCGTATGAAATTAGTGGGGTAAGTTTAATAATTTAATTGCTTGGGGGTTAAAGGAAATAACCTTGAAGTGAATAGTGTGTTACTTTTATCATCTTTTATACTTCATTATATGATAATTAGGGTAAAATAAAAAGAGTCTGAAGAAGGAAAAATAAAAAGAACAGAAGAGGGGAGAACGAGCGAGAGAGAGAGAACGAAGAGGAAAGCGAAGGCCTTAGGAAGTAGCTTGCTTGATCACGATTCTTTGGTGGAGGTAGGTAATGGTTTATTCTATTTCATAGTAAACTCTAAATAGCGATTGATATGTATTGGGTGGTATTGTAAAGTCTTCTATATGATTAATTGTGTGGTGCATGATGTGATTATGTAATTGTGATGGATTAGAATGATGAGGCGGTTGAATCTTAAACCTTAAATCCTCTCTATTAATGATGATGCCTTGACATAAAAGAAGGCTTGATGAACTAAAATATGAGATTAATGGATCGGGTGTCACGTTCCGACACGTAGTATTAGGGGATCGGAGTGTCACCTACCGACACGTAGTATTAGGGGATCGAAGTGTCACTTACCGACACGTAGCATTAGGGGATCGGAGTGTCACATTCCGACACGTAGTAGTAGGGGATCGGAGTGACACGTTCCGACACAAGAAGAATAAAGAGAATGAATCTTGAATTATGTTAATATACTCAAATTTAAAGAACCTATTCCCCAAATGAGTGTGGTGTGGAGGCTTGAGTCCTCATAGGTGTGCTTGGTGTTTTGGCCAATGCTTCTTATACTTGTTGTTGTCACCAGTTGAGTATGGTAGTTGATTTTATATTATTATTCGATATATATTGCTTTCTATTTTGAGTTGGCCGATGATACCTACTCAGTACGTGTTCCTTGTACTGACCCCTACTTGTATTTTTTTCTCTTTGTTATTTGAGAAGTGCAGCAAACGTGCCATCGACTTCGACTAGTCCGCACCTCTAGCCGGTCTCCAGCATATCAGATTTCAGGGTGAGCTATTATTCCTAGCTCGGACTGGATTCTCTTCTTCACGTCTTGATGTCTTGAAGTTAGGACATGGACCATTTCTTTTACTTATGTTAGCTTCTTAAATACTCTTAGATTTAGAATTTTTGAGGATAGATGTTCTTGGTGTGATGACTTCCACATTTTGGGGATAATAGTTGATAAACTTTTAAAGGCTTATTTTTTGGTTATATTAATAAATTTTGAGTCTTCCGCATTATATTTTGTTCATTATGGTTGAAATATTGGTAATTGTTGGGGTTTAGATTTGTTGGTTCGCTCATAAAGGAGGATAAGTGTGGGTGCCACTCGCGGCTCGTTTTGGGTCGTGACAAACTTGGTATCAGAGCGTTAGGTTCGTTGGTATCATCACACAAAAACGAGTCTAGTAGAGTCTTGAGGAACGGTAGGGGGACGCCCTTACTTTTCTTTGAGATGCTATAGGACTTTAGGAAAATTCCATTCTTTCTTTATTTCGTGATATTACTTGGATCCAATTAGAATCTAGGTGATACATATAGGTATCTGACATCCTCACTCTATTTCGCAGATGGTTAGAACTAGAGCAACAACTGTGCCATAACCAACACCGGCAAAACAGGGTGCGTCTGAGCCAACCACTGGGGCTGTAGCTCGAGGAGGAGTAGTGGCAAGAGGCCGTGGTAGAGGTCGCAGGAGGAAGCCCTCTAGAGGTAAAGGACAAACACCTGGTCCAGCTAGTAATAGGGCGGTGACTCCTCCACCGACTGATGAGGTAATAAGAGAGGGTGAGGAAGGGGAAAATGAGCAGGTGCAAGATGAGGAATTACCACCCCAACCTACCCCAGAGATGATTAACCTGGTTCTTACTTATCTTAGCGGGTTATCTGATCAGGGCCAGACACCTCCAGTGTTTTCTGCACCAGCACCTCAGGTTCCGGGAGTACAACGTGCAGCTGCTGTGGCTCCCCGCATGGATGCCTCATTGGAAGTAGGAACTTTCCTCGATTGACTACAAGGCCTATAATGACGAGTGATCAGCATGAACTTTTCACTAAATTCTTGAAGTTGAAACCTCCAGTCTTCAAGGGTGCTGAATCTGAGGATGCCTATGATTTTCTGGTTGATTGTTATGAGCTGCTACATAAGATGGACATAGTAGAACGATTCGGTGTTGAGTTTGTGACTTATCAGTTTCAGGGGAATGCCAAAATGTGGTGGCGGTCTTATGTTGAATGTCAACCAACACAGGCACCACCTATGACTTGGACATCATTCTCTAGCTTATTTATGGAAAAGTATATACGCCGGACTTTGAGGGACAAGAGGAGAGATGAGTTCCTAAGCCTAGAGCAAGGCAGGAAGTCTGTTACTGCTTATGAGGCTAAATTTCGTGATCTATCCAGGTATGTCACCCAGCTTTGCTTCAGCCCACAACAGCGGATTCGCCGTCTTGTAAAGGGGTTGAGGTCAGATTTGCAGATCCCAGCCTTTCAGGTAGCTGCTGCAGAAAAATCCTTTCAGGAAGTGGTTGATTTTGTGATAGAGGTGGAGGGAGTGAATCCAGACGACTTCACCATTGTGTTGACATCTATAAAGTTCAGTAAGGGAGGTGAGTTTAGTGGTTCTTACTCTAGGGGGCAGAGTTCAGGAGGTTACCCAGCCCGACCTATTCAGTCATCACTGCAGGCTGTAGCAGGGGGTCCATCGCAGACCAGTCAGCATTTCTCTGAGTTTGGAGGTTATCCCCAGACTTCATCATTCTCACAGGGACCTATGCTTGACTCCAGAGATTGTTATGGATGTGCAGAGACTTGACATATTAGGAGGTATTGTCCAAAACAGAGTTACAAACCCCCAATAGTTAGAGGTAGAGGTGGTCATGGTATAGGCCGCCATTCTGGAGGACGTGGTGTCCAAGGAAATGGTGGTCACCAAAATAGTCGGGGTGGCGGGCAAGTTGGAACAACTGCAGCGCAACATGGTAGGGGCAACGGGCAGACAGGTGGTAGGGCCCATTGTTATGCTTTCCCCGAAAGGTCTGAAGCGGAGACATCTGATGTTGTTATCACAGGTAATCTTTTGGTTTGTGATTGCATGTCTTCTGTATTATTTGATCCTGGATCCACATTTTCATATGTATCTTCCTCAATTTCTATTGGTCTTGATTTACATTGTGATTTGCCTGACATGCCCATTCGTGTCTCTACTCCTGTGGGTGAGTCTGTGATAGTTCAGAATGTGTATAGGTCTTGTCTTGTGACTTTTGTGGGGAACAATACTCATGTAGACTTGATTATTCTAGAGATGGTTGATTTCGATGTAATTCTGGGTATGACTTGGCTTTCTCCAAATTTTGCAATCTTAGATTGTAATGCTAAAACTGTGACATTGGCCAAGCCTGGGACAGATCCGCTAGTGTGGGAGGGTAACTATACTTCCACCCCAGTTCGTATCATCTCCTTTCTTCGTGCTAAGAGAATGGTTAGTAAGGGTTGTTTAGCTTTCTTGGCACATCTCAGGGATGATACTTTCCATGTATCTTCGATTGAGTCTGTTTCGATAGTCCGTTAGTTTCTGGATGTATTTCCTGCAGACCTTCGTGGTATGCCACCGGATAGGGATATTGATTTTTGTATTGATCTGGAGCCGGGTACTCGCCCCATTTCCATGCCCCCTTATAGAATGGTTCCAGCAGAGTTAAGGGAATTAAAGCCCAACTTCAGGAGTTGTTAGGTAAAGGCTTTATTAGACCAAGTGCATCCCCTTGGGGTGCTCCTGTTTTATTTGTCGAGAAGAAGGATGGAAGTTTTCGGATGTGCATAGACTACAGGCAACTGAATAAGGTAACTATTAAGAACAAGTATCCTCTTCCTCGCATTGACGATTTGTTCGATCAGTTACAAGGTGCTTGTACCTTCTAAAAAATCGACTTGAGATCTGGTTATCATCAATTGAAAATACGGGCAGCAGATGTGCCAAAGACTGCTTTTCAAACTAGGGATGGGCATTATGAATTTTTAGTAATGTCTTTTGGGCTTACGAATGCCCCTGCTGCTTTCATGAGCCTGATGAACGGGATTTTCAAGCAATATCTGGATCTCTTTGTCATTGTATTCATTGATGATATACTGATATACTCAAAGAGCAGGAAAGAACATGAGGAGCATTTGAGAATTGTATTGGAAGTGTTGAGGGAGAAAAAGGCTTTATGCCAAATTTTCCAAGTGTGAATTTTGACTTGATTAAGTGTCCTTCTTGGGACACGTGGTTTCTAAGGATGGAGTGATGGTGAATCCTTCTAAGATTGAAGCAGTGAAGAGTTGGGTAAGACCTACTAATGTTACAGAGGTCAGGAGCTTTGTTGGTTTAGCTAGCTACTACCGTCGATTTGTCAAGGGATTTTCTTCTGTTGCCTCCCAACTGAAAAATTTGACTAAGCAGAATGTTTCATTTGTATAGTCGGACGAATGTGAAGAAAGCTTCCAGAACCTAAAGACCTTGTTGACTACTGCACCAATTCTTACCTTGCCAGTGGAGGGTATGAATTTCATTGTTTATTGTGATGCATCTTATTCGGGTTTTGGTGCAGTGCTAATGCAGGTGAGGAATGTAATTGCTTATGCTTCGAGGAAATTAAAAGTGCATGAACGTAACTAGCCGACCCATGATTTGGATTTGGATGCAGTTCTGTTTGCATTAAAACAATGGAGACATTGTCTATATGGGGTCAAGTGTGAAGTCTATACAGATCATCGTAGTTTACAGTATGTCTTTACTCAGAAAGATTTGAATTTGAGGCAGAGGAGGTGGATGGAACTACTGAAGGACTATGATATTACTATATTGTATCACCCTGGAAAAGCTAATGTGGTGGCAGAAGCTTTAAGTAGAAAAACAGGGAGCATGGGAAGTCTACAGGTTTCTAGACTCCCATTGGCTAGAGAGGTTCAAACTCTGGCAAATGACTTTATGAGGCAAGAAGTACTAGAGAAGGGAGGATTTTTGGCCTGTGTGGAGGCAAGGTCTCCTTTTCTTGACAAGATTAAAGGAAAGCAATTTACTGATGAGAAGCTGAGCAGAATTCGAGATAAACTATTGCGAGGAGAGGCTAAAGAGGCAATAATTGATGAGAAAGGTGTTTTGAGAATTAAGGGAAGGGTATGTGTGCCCCGTGTGGATGATTTGATTCCCACTATTGTTACAGAGGCTCATAGTTCTAGATATTCTATAAATCCTGGTGCAACCAAGATGTATCGTGACCTAAAGCAACATTTTTGGTGGAGTAGAATGAAGCGTGACATTGTTGATTTTGTTGCCCAATGCCTGAATTGTCAGCAGGTAAAGTATGAACACCAGAGGCCCGGAGGAACACTTCAGAGAATGCCCATTCCTGAATGGAAGTGGGAAAGAATTGCAATGGATTTCGTGGTTGGTCTTCCAAAGACATTGGGTAAGTTTGCTTCTATTTGGGTAATTGTTGACAGGTTAACTAAGTCTGCTCACTTCATTCCGGTCAAGGTGACTTACAATGTAGAGAAGTTAGCCAAACTCTATTTCTCAGAAATTTTTCGATTGTATGGAGTTCCAGTTTCCATCATATAAGATAGAGGTACGCAATTTACATCTAAGTTTTGGAGAACATAGCATGATGAATTAGGTACTAGGTTGGATCTTAGTAATACATTTCACCCTCAGACAGATGGACAGTCTGAGCGAAGGATTCAGGTGTTGGAGGATATGCTTCGTGCATGTGTGATAGAATTTGGTGGTCATTGGGATAACTTCTTACCTTTAGCAGAGTTTTCATGCAATAATAGGAATCACTCAAGTATTGATATGGCACCATTTGAGGCACTATATGGGAGGAGATGTAGGTCTCTCATTGGTTGGTTTGGTGCATTTGAGGTGAGACCATGGGGTACCGACCTTTTGAGGGAATCGTTAGATAAAGTAAAATTCATTAGGAGAAGCTTCTAGCAGCTCAGAACAGGCAAAAAAAATATGAAGATCGAAAGGTTAGGGACTTGGATTTTATGGAGGGTGAACATGTCCTGCTGAAGGTTTCACCCATGAAAGGAGTGATGTGGTTTGGTAAGCGAGGTAATCTTAGTCCGAGGTATATTGGTCCATTTGAAGTTCTGAAACGCGTGGGGGATGTGGCTTATGAATTGGCATTGCCTCCAGGACTCTCGGGAGTGCACTAGGTATTTCATGTGTCTATGCTGAAAAAATACCATGGGGATGAAAACTACATTATTCGTTGGGATTCAGTTCTTCTTGATGAGAATTTGTCTTATAAGGAGGAGCCTGTTGCAATTTTAGATAGAGAGGCCCGCAAGTTGAGATCAAAGGAGATTGCATCTATCAAGGTTCAGTGGAAGAATCGGCCAGTTGTAAGACTCCGCCTGGGATAATGAGGCTGATATGCAAGGAATATATCCACATCTTTTTACAGATCCAGGTACTCTTTCTCGCCCTTGTTTTTCTTCCTGAGATCGTTCGAGGACGAACGATGGGTAAATTGGTATCTATTGTAACAACCTGTTTAGTCGATTCGAGTAGCAGAATTATTTTGGATAATAATTGACTGTGTCGACGGATCACATGACGGACCGTCATGGTCATGACGGACCGTCGAGCATCTTCTTGCCAAAACACTTAAACTCTGAAATCTGGGTACGGGGATCAACTCTCTGAACTTCGCGACGGAATTGCAGCACGGACCGTCGTAGATACGACGGACCGTCACAAACCTTTTTACTGAATTTGAGTCTCTGAACTTTGTGAAGGACCTGCAGGACGGACTGTCCCAGGTACGACGGGCCGTCACGAGTTGCGTAACCTTGACTGGGTCGGATTTCTGCTAATATTTTTAAGGGGTGTTTGGGACTATTCATGAAAAACCGTATGAAATTAGTGGGCTACGTTTAATAATTTAATTGTTTGGGGGTTAAAGGAAATAACCTTGAAATAAATGGTGGGTTACTTTTATCATCTTTTATACTTTATTATATTATAATTAGGGTAAAAGAAAAAGAGTCTGAAGAAGGAAAAATAAAAAGAACAGAAGAGGGGAGAAGGATCGAGAGAGAGAGAGAACGAAGAGGAAAGCGAAGGCATTGGGAAGTAGCTTGCTTGATAACGATTCTTCGGTGGAGGTAGGTTATGGTTTATGCTATTACCTAGTAAAATCTAAATTGCGATTGATATGTATTGGGTGGTATTGTGAAGTCTTCTATATGATTAATTGTGTGGTTGCATTATGTGATTATGTAATTGTGATGGATTAGAATGATGAGGCGGTTGAATCTTAAACCTTAAATCCTCTCTATTAATGATGATGCCTTGACATAAAAGAAGGCTTGATGAACTAAAATAATGATATTAATGGATCGGGTGTCACGTTCCGACACGTAGAATTTGGGGATCGGAGTGTCACGTACCGACACGTAGTATTAGGGGATCGGAGTGTCACGTACCGACACGTAGTATTAGGGGATCGGAGTGTCACGTTCCGACATGTAGTAGTAGGGGATCGGAGTGTCACGTTCTGAGACAAGAAGAATAAAGAGAATGAATCTTGAATTATGTTAATATACTCAAATTTAAAGAACCTATTCCCCAAATGAGTATGGTGTGGAGGCTTGAGTCCTCATAGGTGTGCTTGGTGTTGCGACCAATGGTTCTTGTACTTGTTGTTGTCACTAGTTGAGTATGGTAGTTGATTTTATATTATCATTCGATATATATTGCTTTCTATTTTGAGTTGGCCGATGATACCTACTCAGTACATGTTCCTTGTACTGACCCCTACTTGTATTTTTTTCTCTTTGTTATTTGTGGAGTGCAGCAAACGTGCCATCGACTTCGACTCGTCCGCAACTCTAGCCGTCTCCAGCATATCAGATTTCAGGGTGAGCTATTATTCCTAGCTCGGACTAGATTCTCTCCTTCACGTCTTGATGTCTTGAAGTTCGGACATGGACCATTTCTTTTACTTATGTTAGCTTCTTAAATACTCTTAGATTTAGAATTTTTGAGGATAGATGTTCTTGGTGTGATGACTTCCAGATTTTGGGGATAATAGTTGATAAACTTTTAGAGGCTTATTTATTGGTTATATTAATAAGATTTTGAGTCTTCCGCATTATATTTTGTTCATTATGGTTGAAATATTGGTAAATGTTGGGGTTTAGATTTGTTGGTTTGCTCATATAAGAGGATAAGTGTGGGTGCCACTCACGGCTCGTTTTGGGTCGTGACATTACTTTTCCATGAAGCTTATATAGATCTTGAGATTTGTAGGTTAAGATGAAAATCTTAAAAGTTATTTAATTTAATTTACAGAAGTTAGTGATCTTAGATATGAGGAAGAGAAAAGATTAATTGTTTTTACTTATAGTTCAATACATTTAATTACACTAATTATAGAAAAAGGATAACAAATAACGAATCAAGGATAAACACTTTGATTATCTAATTTTTTAAAAATAAAAAAGCTTTATCTAATTAACAAATTTAATTCATTTAAACACAAGTGCTCATAAAAGAATTAGACAAAGTCTGTCCGTTTCTTGCCGGTAAGGACTACTTATTGGGCCGAAGATCATACAAAGTTGTATATTCAAGAAGCGATAAGACTTCATGGGGTTTTGGTCTCCATTATATCAATAGAGGTGCACAGTTTATTGCACAGTTCTGCAAATCCTTCCAAAAAGGTTTGGGTTCAAAAGTGAATTTGAGCACTGCTTTTCATCCTCACATAGATAGACATGCAGAACGTGCTATCCAGACCAAAGAAGATATATTTAGAGCTTGTGTGATCAACTTCAAGGAAAATTGGGATGATCACCAACCTCTTATTGAGTACGCTTACAACAATAGTTATCATTCAAGAATTCAAATGGCTCCATATGAAGTTCTTTGTGGAAGAAGGTTCAGATCTCCTATTGGGTGGTTCGAAGTTTGCAAAACAAGGTAGATAGGACAAGATTTAGTTCACCAAGCTACAGAAAAAGTGAAAGTTATTCAAGAAAGGTTGAAGATAACACAAAGTAGCCAAAAGTCCTACACAGACGTTAGGAGGAGGCCATTGAAGTTTGAGGTTGATGATTGGGTGTATCTGAAGATTTCACTTATGAAAGGAGTTATGAGATTTGGTAAAAAGGTGAAACTTAGTCCTTGATATATTGAACCTTAAAGAATCTCCAAAAGAGTTGTAAATGTGGCTTATCAATTGTAGCTACCCCAAAAGTTAGCAGCAGTTCATCCGGTACTCCATATTTCTATGTTGAAGAAGTGTTTGGGTGATCCTCCATTAATAATATCAACAGAGTATGTTGGGATTAAGGATTTCCCATCTTATGAAGAAACTCCAATACAGATTTTGGATCATCAAGTTCATAAGTTAAGGAAAAAGGAAGTTGTTTCAGCCAATATCCTTTAGAGGATGAATTCATTTAAGAAGTGACTTGGGAAGCAGAGAATGATATGAAGAAGAGATATCCACATCTCTTTTGAATCCTGAAAGAATGAAGATCAAGGTAGTAAATTCTCTTCTTATCACTTCATAAGATTGTGTATAGGATTGTTATTGCTTGCTTTTGTTTGTGAGTGTTGAAATGATGTTACTTCCTTTAGGTTAGTGAAAGAATTCTCATTCGAGGATGAATATTCCCTAGGGGCAGATATTGTAACATCTCGTATTTAGAATTAACTATGTTTAAGATAAGGAAAATAAGAATCTTCGAATTTGGAATGACCATAACTTCTAGATCAGGAGGTGTTAGAGTGATTTATTTATATGAATAGAGATCACGTCGGAATATCTTTACAACGATGCCAAGTTTGAAAACTTTTGAGGTCGTATGAGGGAGATATGACTTTCAGAAGTTGGGTTGTTGGGCAGAGGAAATCCCAAATTTGGATTTGTTAAGGGTGTTTTGGTATTTTCCTAAATCAATTATTAATTTCGTTTTAAGAGTAATAAATTAGGGTCTAAGCTGATCCCAATAAGTTTTAACAATTAGAAAATAAGTTAGGGCTTTGAAAGAAAGGAGAAAGGAGGAGAATGGAGAAGAAGACGCAAGAACGCAAAGAATTCATTGTGTGGATTTCCCGGGGTGATCCCTTTGACGTGTGTGGGATATTTTGTGTTGGGTTACTTCACCCACACATCATTTTGTTTCAGTTCAGCCAAATTGAGGATTTATTTCATGTTAGGAGTTAAGTTCTTTAAAGGACGTTTGATTTCTTGTTGATTTGACTGTTGGCGGTCATTGTTGATTAGATACGTGTTAATATTCGAGTTATTTTTAGTTGAATTTAGTAGTTATTGATAGTACCAATGGTCCTAATCGTTTAGTAAAAGATGTAGGATGTTTTGGAGAGTGTACAGATGTAACACGAGTTGAAAATTTTGTTTGATGCACCGAGATAGAGGAAGTCGCAACGCGTCTCCAATGCACCTGAAATTTGACCAAGTCAACAAAGGCCTGGCGTGGCATGCCACTAGTGCGCCAGCATCACGCCCAAATCAACTTAGGCTGGCGCAACGCGCCACCATTACGCTCGACCCCACGTTTTTCGTCCAGTTTTTGTTGTTTAGACCTTTAACGTCTAATGTACATCCTCCAATGAATTCTAATCACTTCAAATGATCTCTAAATACCTAAAAATCATCTAGGAACTCAAACTTAAAACATGAATCCATAATCCATTAAAGGAAAGTCAATAACAATGTCGAGGAAGTTAAGAGTCAAGTCGAAAATTAAGAAGTAAGTTAAACTTAAGTTATTAAAGGTTTTCAAGAGTCTTATTTAAACATTTTAACTTTGTTTTAAGACTCAAGTTTCAAGTCAAGAAACAGTAAAGAGTTGAATTAAATTCTCAAAAGTTATAAGTGAACTATGTATTGTAAGAATTAAGTTTCATTTAAGCAAAGAGTATCAAATTGAGTTCAGTTCTCAAGATTTATAAGGGAACTAAGTACCTCAGAGCTTAAACTAATTTTTTTCAAACTTTTGAGAATGAAAGGAAGCTAGACTTCCAGACAGCCTATGGATAGTTTTAATAGAAGAAAGAGGAAATTATCATTTCCAAATGATATTTTTAAAAGCGCTATGTTTCTTATCTCAAATAACAGAATCAGTATGTTTTTAAAAACATTAGAGCCAATATATTATATATATATATATATATATATATATATATATATATATATATATAGGTGTGTGTGTGTGTGTGTGTGTGTGTGGTGTGTGTATGTGTGTGTGTGTGTGTGTGTGGTTTTTCTGTGCATATATATATATATATATATATATATATTATAGATATATATATACATATAATATATATATATATAATACATCATATATATAGTATATATATATATAGATATATATCTATATATATATATATATATATATATATGATTATCTATATATACTATGTTATAGATATATATTATATATATATATATATATATTATTATATTATATATATATATATGTATGTACATATATATATATATATACTTACATATATATATATATATATATATATATATATATATACTACGTATATATATAGTTATGTATATATATGTATTTATAGTATGTGTGATATAACAGCTAGCTCAGAGTAGCTTGAGTCCTCCTGATCCTAGATCCCGTGTGTGATCCGCCACCCGTGGGATGCCGCAACGCAACGCGTGTCACTTTTCCAGTAATACACAAAAGAATCATGAATAAAATAAAATTGGTAAATCTTAATATTTCTTGTTTTTACTAACACAAAATGTCTTATGAAATTATTTTTTAGAAAGAACCAAATAGAGATCATTTAATTTAGTGATAGATACTACTAAAAGTATTGAATTAGCAATGACATTTGTCCGTAATCCAAAATAATCCATCAGTAAAAACCTCCTTGCTAATTCACGATTTTTTTTTTGCGCTAACCCATAGCTAAAAAAATTAGCATGAAATTTTATTTTTCAGCTATGAAATTTCATCCATATTAATTCCTTATTTTATAGTAGGTTAATATACTCTTAGACCAATATCTCATCAAGGGTGAACGACAACTTTAAGATCAATATATACTCGAGAAAAACAAAGATGTGCTTAGTTTCATAAATTTTCATATAATTATGACCTTCCCACTAAGATCATATAACTATGGAAATTTCGTGAAAAAGTAATCAGAAAATGCCTACCTAATTAACTTGCACAAAGTCATATAGCTGAAAAATCCAACTTTAATTTTTCACTCTACATAAATAATCTAACTGTTTTTGTTTACTCATTTTTGCTTGTCTACTTGAGACTGTTTTTTCATTATATCATTACATTGAGCTTAGAGACTGCAATCTAATCTTATAGTTCCAATATAACCATTGTTAAGCTACGTAAATTTTTAAACACTAATCCTAAACTTTAGGATCTACACCCTGCATGTTCTTTTTATCATGAATTTAGGTTACTTTTATCTGACTTGAATCATCATAAATTCTAACTTATGTGAAAGAGAGAGACGTGACTTACAAGGAATTGGATCAATAGGCTCAGGGGTACGCTCCTTGTCCGCTGGTAGAGAATCTTCTATTTGACAAATATATTGATCTAGTCACGTAACCAAGCGAAAAAAGGGATTCTCTTTAAGCATGAATTATTATGACCATGCATCCTCATTTTATTTGATACGAGACTAGAGAGATTTTTCTCTTGCACTAGCGACTAGAAAGTCATCTCTCTCTCTTTCACTTAAAACACAACCTATGATGATTCAAGTCAGAAAAAAATAACTTAACTTAATTATAAAAAGACCATGTAGGGTGTAGAGACTTAATCTAGGATTAGTATTTAAACATTGATGTAGCTTGAGAATTATTATATTAAGATAAGATTGAATTATTTTCATGATGTAGGTTCAAGTCTTTAGCATTCAGATCACGCATAGATCAATTCCCAATCCTTACTCAACAACATTAGTGGTGAGTCCCCGTACATTAAGGAAAATGGACATGTTTATTTCTTTTTTAGTTTTGATGAGGACATGTCCCAACAACACTAGTTAGTTAGAGACTTTTTTAAACATTGTTTTAGATTTAGCTTTAGCATTTAGCACTTAGAATTTCCATATATATCTCAGATCAGTATTGGGTATTTCCCATCTTCCAATTATCTCATAATTTAACCTTCTTCATAGTATCTTTTATTCAATTGTTTTAGTATGCTTAAAATATGTCTGTTAAGGTTTAGCTTGGGGTCACTCGTGGTCCTAGATCTCGTGTTTAGCAAGGAGAAGCATGTTTTCACATATAGAAGGACTCTAGGTTGACCTAATAACCTAAAATGAATCAAAGAAAGTTATATTGTAATAGATAGCTTGATGTTGGGACTTGTGTTTCCTTCATGTAAATCTTGGCTTATTAAAATAAGACCAAGGTTGGAAGCTTGAGTTGGTAAGTTTCATGGTAGCTTGAGATAGTAAATCTCATAGTAGGTTGAGATAGTAAATCTCACGGAAGCTTGGGGATGGTGATTCCCATGGTAGCTTGGGATTGATAAATGAACTCTCCTCAAGATCGCTTGAATTAGCATGATTAGATTGCCTTATAATAACTTGACTTGGTTAGGCTAAAACCATTTCATGGTAGCTTTAGGATAGATGAGTTATACTCTCCTAATGGTAGTTTGGCTTGCATGCAAGGTGCGATTCATCCAATAAGTTGAGTAAGATTACTCGTGGAAGCTTAGGGTTGAGGATTTATACTCCAATATGGATAGATTACATCTTTATGAGTGGGTGTATGATTGCTAGGTGGGTATACTTACAACCTTCCTATCATAGCTATGATCGCATGATATGATGTTTTCCATGGTAATTATGTCTAGTATGATAGTATGATATTGTTGATAGACTCCTATGAAACATAGTTAACATTGATTAAGATAGCCTATATGAGTAATTAGTGTGTATGGTAGAATGGGATGTCATTAAAAAATGGCACAAGTATGACCTGAAGCTACTTTTGAAATATCCTCTTATGAAGTATGTCTACCTTGGGTAGTGGGTATAGTTTCCTTTCATTTTAAGATTGACTTAAGATTATAGTTGCTTGTCTAATACTAAAGTAGGCCCTTAGTGAACACTTCTAAGGGGGTAACACGTGAATAGGGTGACTTCATGATATGCTTAGTGTGTGAGGAAGAATGGGATGCCCACATGAATTTGACAAGTGTGCCTTGAGGTTTACTAGGGTTATAGTGCCCTACTTAAGTATGAAGGTGGGATATCACCAAGAATAACGAAAGAGAGGTACTTAGCTTAGGTAGTAGTATGGTATACTACCTTAGCCTTGCACAAGTATACTTAACGGTGGCTTGGGACGTAGTTCACTTGAGTATAAAGGACAAATAATTGAAGTATGAAATTATTATTATGTCTTATGTTGACTTTTTATGATATGTTTCTTATGTTATTACATCTTATGCTTATGTCTTATGTTGTCTAACCATTTGAGATGCTCTTATAATGTTATGTTAGCTTCCATACTTAGTACGTTTGCACTAATACATATTGCCTACATTCTAACCAAATGTAGGGTTGGATCTTTGAGTTTCTCTTTAAGGGTAGAGTTTCAAGAATTTAGAAGATTGAAGATCTTTGTGAGTCCTCAGGTCTTTGAGGAAAATATCCATTTACCTTCATACCATTTACTTTTATGATTTAGACTTTATGTGGTCTGTGTCCCATGACTTTATTCATTTCATTCATAGATGGTTTGAGACAATAATGTTAGAAAGTCTTCCTCTTTTATGAAATACTTTTTTGAGTTATGTTTTAAATTCTTCCATATTTTCTAATGAATCTGATGAATGAATGATAAGGCTTGTATAAGATCTCTTCGAGAACGAATATACCATATTATGACTAGGGGGTACTCTCGAGTCATTACAATATGATATGAGATGTCTGATATTAAACAAAATGTACGTGTTACTATCCTTGACTTCTCTTTTGTTGATAAGCCCACTCACTCTAAAGTAGAAAAAATTATTTATTGTGCATAAACTATAAAGTAAATGTGGATGCGCCGGGTAGGTAGATAGACATTTAATTTTCTCTATATACTTTCGAAATTAATTCACTTTTCTTCATCTCAACCTTTGAGTTATAATGTCATTCATACCCACTAAACGTTTCTTTGATCATCTACTTCCTCCATTAGAAAACCCATCTTTGGATCATTTTTGTCTCTCTCTAGTACAGTAAAAAACATCATTAGTTTCCCTTATAAGATCATTTTTTATTTTTTTACATTTAACTAGATATCATTTTATGTAGATTTAAAATTAATGATCATGACTGGGTGTAATAACCTGTTTAGTCGTTTTGAGCAGTAGAGTATTTCTGGTAAATAACTGGCTGAGTCGACGGATCCCACGACGGACCGTCATGGGCACGACGGACCGTCGAGGGGGTCTCGTTCCAAAACACTTAGAATTTAGAAATTTGGGTACTGAGATCGACTCTCTGAACATCACGACGAAATGGCAGGACGGACCGTCGCAAACATGACGGGTCGTCACAGACTCTTTAATGAATTGAGTCTCTAAACTTTGTGACGGAAGCAGCAGGACGGACCGTCGCAGGCACGACGGGCCGTCACAGGTTGCGTAACCCTGACTGGGTCAGATTTCTATTAAAAGTTTTAAGGGGTGTTTTGGACTATTCATGCTTATAACTATAAAGTTAGGGGATTAATGTTAATAATTCAATTACTTGGGGGTTAAAGGAGATAACCTTGAAATAATTAGTGGGTTATTGTTATCATCTTTTATACTTAATTATATGAGAATTAGGGTAAAAGAAAGAGGGTTTGAATAAGAAAAACAAAAAGAACATAGAGAGAGAGAGAGAGAAACGAACGAGAGAAGGGAGAACGAAGAGGAAAACAAAAAGGCTTGGGAAGTAGATTGCTTTATCACAATTCTTCGGTGGAGGTAGGTTATGGTTTATGCTATCTGATAGTAAACTCTTAACAGCGAATGATATGTATTGGGTAGTATTATAAAGTTTTCTATATGCTTAATTGTGTGCTTGCATGATATGATTATCTAATTGTGATGAACTAGCATGATGAGGCTGTTGAATCTTAAATCCTAAAAATTAACTTTGTTAATGATGATGCCTTGGTATAAAAGAAGGCTTGATGAAATAAAGTAATGATATTAGAGGATCGGGTGTCACGTTTCGATAGCAGGATAGTAATAGAGGATCGGATGTCACGTTCCGACACCAGGATAGTATATGAATCGGAGTGTCACGTTCCGACACTAGGATAGTATATGGATCGGAGTGTCACATTCCGACACCAGGATAGCATATGGATCGAAGTGTCACATTCCGACACCAGGATAGTATAGGGATCGGAGTGTCACGTTCCGACACCAGGATAATATATGGATCGGAGTGTCACGTTCCAACACCAGGATAGTATATGGATCGGAGTGTCACATGCCGACACCAGGATAGTAAAGAGAATGAATCTTGAAATACGTTAATATGCTCAATTTAAAGAACTAATTCCCAAATGAGTGTGATGGGGAGGCTTGAGTCCTCATTGATGTGCTTGGTGTTATGTCCAAGGGTTATGGTAATTGTTGTGGTCGCCTGTTAAGAATATTAGTTGATTTTATGTTATTATCTGATATATACTGCTTTCTATTTTGAGTTGGCCGATGATACCTACTAAGTACTTGTGCCTTGTACTGACCCCTACTTGTATTTGTTTTTCTTTGTTAATTGTGGAGTGCAAAAAACGTGCCACCGTCTTCAACTCAACCGCAACTCTAGCCAGTCTTCATCAAGCCAGATTTCAGGGGGAGCTATTGCTTCTAGCTTGGACTGGATCTTCCTCTTCACGTCTTGATGCCTTGAAATTCCGGCATGGACTAGCTTTTTATTTATTTTAGCTTCTTAGATACTCTTAGATTTAGTGATTTGAGGATAGATGTTCTTGTGGTGATGACTTCCAGATTTTGGGAATAATAAGTATTGAGTTTTTAGAAGTTACTTAATCGATTTTCATTAATGAGGTTTAAGTCTTCCGCATTATATTCTGTTTATTATGGTTGAATGTTGGGGTTTGGATTTGTTGGTTCGCTCACATAGTAGAATAAGTGTGGGTGCCACTCGCGGCTCGTTTTGGATCATGACAAACTTGGTATCAGAGCATTAGGTTCGTTGGTCTTATCACACAAGAACGAGTCTAGTAGAGTCTTAAGGAACGGTAGGGGGAATCCTTTACTTTTCTTTGAAAGGCTATAAGACATTAGCAAAATTCCATTCTTCTTTCTTTCTTTCGTGCTATTACTTGGATCCAATTGGTATCTAGGTGATACAAATTGGTATCTGACCATCTTCACTCTATTTCGCAGATGGTTAGAACTAGAGCAACAGCGGCGCCAACACCAACACCGGCAAGAAAAGATGCAACTGATCCAGCCACTGGGGCTTTAGCTCGAAGAGTAGTAGTGGCGAGAGGCCGTGGTAGAGGTCGCGGGAGGACGTCCTCTAGAGGAAGAGGACAAGCACTTGGCCCATCTAGTACTAGGGCGGTGACTCCTCCACCGACTGAGGAAGTAGTGAGAGAGGGTGAGGAAGGGGAAAGTGAGCAAGTGCAGAATGAGGAATTACCACCCCAACCTACCCCAGAGATGATTAATCAGGTTCTTGCCTATCTTAGCGGGTTATCTGATCAAGGCCAGACACCTCCAGTGTTTTCTGCACCAGCACCTCAGGTTCCGGAAGTACAACAGGCCGCTGCTGAGGCTCCCCGCATGGATGCCTCATTGGAAATAGGCACGTTTCCTCGTTTGACTACAGGGCCCATAATGACAAGTGATCAGCATGAACTTTTCAGTAAGTTCTTGAAATTGAAACCTCCAGTCTTCAAGGGTGCTGAATCTGAGGATGTTTACGATTTTCTGGTTGATCGTCATGAGTTACTACATAAAATGGGCATAGTGGAACGATTTGGCGTTGAGTTTGTAACCTATCAGTTTCAGGGAAATGCCAAAATGTGGTGGCGGTCACATGTTGAGTGTCAACCCGCACATGCACCACCTATACTTGGGCGTCATTCTCTAGATTTTTTTATGGAGAAGTATATCACCGGACCTTGAGGGATAGGAGGAGAGATGAGTTCTTGAGCCTAGAGCAGGGCAAGATGTCTGTGACTGCGTATGAGGCTAAGTTTTGTGCCTTATCCAGGTATGCCACCCAGCTTTGTTTCAGTCCACAAGAGCGGATTTGCTGTTTTGTGAAGGGGTTGAGGTCAGATTTGCGGATTTCAGCCCTACAGGTAGCGGATACAGCAAAATCCTTTCAGGAAGTGGTAGACTTCGTGATAGAGGTGGAGGGAGTGAAGCCAGATGACTTCACCATGGCATCGACATCTAAAAGGTTTCTTAAGGGAGGTGAGTTTAATGGTTCTTACTTCAGAAGGCAAGGTTCAAGAGGTTATCCAGCCCGACCTATTCAGTCTTCATTGCAGACTGTAGTTGGGGGTCTACCGCAGACCGATCAACACTTCTCCGAGTTTGGAGGTTATCCCCAGACTTCGTCATTCTCACAGAGACCTATGCTTGAATCCAGAGAGTGTTATGGATGTGGGGAGACTGGACACATTAAGAGGTATTGTCCAAAACAGAGTTACAGACCACCAGTAGTCAGAGGTACAGGTGGTCATGGAAGAGGCCGTCATTCTGGAGGACGTGGTGGCCGAGGTAATGGCGGTAACCAAAACGGCCGGGGTGACAGGCAAACTGGAGCTACTACAACACCACATGGTAGGGGCAACGGGCACACAGGTGATAGGGCCCATTGTTACGCTTTCCCCGGGCGGTCTGAAGCAGAGACATCTGATGCTGTTATCACAGGTAATCTTTTGGTTTGTGATTGCATGGCTTCTGTATTATTTGATCCTGGCTCCACATTTTCATATGTATCTTCCTCATTTGCTACTGGTCTTAATTTACATTGTGAAATGCTTGACATGCCTATTCGTGTTTTTCTACTCGGTGGGTGAGTCTGTGATAGTTGAAAAGGTATATAGGTCTTGTCTGGTGACTTTTGTGGGGAGCAATACTCATGTAGACTTGGTTATTTAGAAATGGTTGATTTCGATTTAATTCTCGGTATGACTTGGCTTTCTCCAAATTTTCCATTCTTAGATTGTAATGCTAAAACTGTAACGTTGGCCAAGCCAGGGACAGATCCGTTAGTGTGGGAGGGTGACTACACTTCCACTCCAGTTCGTATCATTTCCTTTCTTCGTGCTAAGAGAATGGTTAGTAAAGGGTGTTTAGCGTTCTTGACACACCTAAGGGATGATACTACCCAAGTACCTTCAATTGAGTCAGTTTCGATAGTCTGTGAGTTTCTGGATGTGTTCCCTGCAGAGCTTCCTGGTATGCCGCCGGATAGGGATATCGACTTTTGCATTGATCTGGAGCCGGGTACTCGCCTCATTTCCATACCTCCTTATAGGATGGCCCCAACGGAGTTAAGGAAATTAAAGGCCCAACTTCAAGAGTTGTTAATTAAAGGCTTCATTAGACCAAGTGCATCCCCTTGGGGTTATCCGGTGTTATTTATGAAAAAGAAGGATGGGAGTTTTCGGATGTGGATAGACTACCGGCAGTTGAACAAGGTAACTATTAAGAACAAGTATCCCATTCCTCGCATTGATGACTTGTTCGATCAGTTACAAGGTGCTTGTGTCTTCTCTAAGATTGACTTGAGATCCGATTATCATCAATTGAAAATGCGGGCAACGGATGTGCCAAAGACTGCTTTTCGAACAAGGTATGGGCATTACAAATTTGTAGTAATGTCTTTTGGTCTTACGAATGCCCCTGCTGCTTTCATGAGCTTGATGAACGGGATTTTTAAGCCATATCTGGATCTCTTTGTGATCGTATTTATTGATGATATACTGATATACTCCAAGAGTAAGAAGGAACATGAGGAGCATTTGGGAATTGTGCTAGAAGTATTAGGGGAGAAAAGGCTTTATGCCAAATTCTCCAATTGTGAGTTTTGGGTAGATTCAGTGTCCTTCTTGGGGCACGTGGTTTCTAAGGATGGAGTGATGGTGGATCCTTCTAAGATTGAGACAGTGAAGAATTGGGTAAGACCTACTAATGTGTCAGAAATAAGGAGCTTTGTTGGTTTAGCCAGCTACTACCGTCGATTTGTCAAGGGATTCTCTTCTATTGCTTCCCATTGACGAACTTGACTAAGCAGAATGTTCCATTTGTATGGTCGGATGAATGTGAGGAAAGCTTTCAGAAACTCAAGATCTTGCTGACTACTGCACCTTCCTTACCTTGCCAAGTAAAGGGTAAGAACTTCATTGTTATTGGGATGCATCCTATTCTGGTTTGGGTGCAGTGCTAATGCAAGAGAGGAATGTAATTGCTTAATGCTTCGAGGCAATTAAAGGTGCATGAACGTAACTATCCGACCCATGATTTGGAGTTGGATGCGGTAGTGTTTGCATTAAAACAATGGAGAAACTATCTATATGGGGTTAAGAGTGAAGTCTATACGGATCATCGTAGCCTACTGTATGTCTTTACTCAGAGGGATTTGAATTTGAGACAGAGGAGGTGGATGGAACTACTGAAGGACTATGATTTTACCAGCTTGTATCACCCAGGAAAGGCTAATGTTGTGGCAGACGCCTTAAGTAGAAAAGCAGGAAGCATGGGTAGTTTAGCCCACTTACAAGTTTCTAGACGCCTGTTGGCTAGAGAAATCCAAAACTTGGCTAATGACTTTATGAGGCTAGATGTAAATGAGAAGGGAGGATTTTTGGCCCGTGTGGAGGCGAGATCTTCTTTCTTGACAAGATAAAGGGGAAACAGTTTGATGATGAGAAACTAAGCCAAATTCGGGATATTGTGTTGCGAGGAGAGGCTAAAGAGGCAATAATTGATGAGGAAGGTGTTTTGAGGATTAAGGGAAGGGTATGTGTGCCCCGTGTTGATGATTTGATCCACACTATTCTTACAGAGGCTCATAGTTCCGGATATTCTATACATCCCGGTGCAACCAAGATGTACCGTGACCTAAAGCAACACTTTTGGTGGAGTAGAATGAAGCGTGACATTGTTGATTTTGTGCCAAATGTCCAAATTGTCAGCAAGTAAAGTATGAACACTAGAGGCCCGGAGGAACACTTCAGAGAATGCCCATTCCTGAATGGAAGTGGGAGAGAATTGCAATGGACTTCGTGGTTGGTCTTCCAAAGACATTGGGAAAGTTTGATTCTATTTGGGTAATTATGGACAGATTAACTAAGTCTGCTCACTTCATTCCGGTCAAGGTGACCTACAATGCAGAGAAGTTAGCCAAACTCTATATCTCAGAAATTTTTCGATTGCATGGAGTTCCACTTTCCATCATATCATATTGAGGTACGCAGTTTACTTCTATGTTTTGGAGAACATTGCATGCGGAATTAGGTACTAGGTTGGACCTTAGTACTGCATTTCACCCCCAGACCGATGGTCAGTCTGAGCGAACGATTCAGGTATTGGAAGATATGCTTCGTGCATGTGCGATAGAATTTGGTGGTCATTGGGATAACTTCTTACCCTTAGCGGAGTTTTCATACAATAATAGCTATCACTCAAGTATTGACATGGCCCCATTTGAAGCATTGTATGGGAGGAGATGTAGGTCTCCCATTGGTTGGTTTGATGCATTTGAGATTAGACCTTGGGGTACTGACCTTTTGAGGGAATTCATTGGAGAAAGTGAAATCTATTCAAGAAAAGCTTTTAGCGGCACAAGTAGGCAAAAGGAATATGCAGATCGAAAGGTTAGAGACTTGGAGTTATGGAGGGTGAGCAAGTCTTGCTGAAGATTTCTCCCATGAAAGGGGTGATGCGGTTTGGTAAAAGAGGTAAGCTAAGCCCAAGGTATATTGGACCATTTGAAGTACTTAAGTGAGTAGGGGAGGTGGCTTATGAATTATCCTTGCCTCCAGGGCTGTCAGGAGTGCATCCGGTATTTCATGTGTCTATGTTGAAAAGATACCATGGGGATGGAAACTACATCATTCGTTGGAATTAAGTTCTGCTTGATGAGAATTTGACTTATGAGGAGGAGCTTGTTGCGATTCTAGATAGAGAAATCCGCAAGTTGAGGTCAAGGGAGATTGAATCCGTCAAGGTTCAATGGAAGAATCGGTCGGTTGAAGAGTCCACTTGGGACAAGGAGACTGATATGCAAGAAACATACCCACACCTGTTCACAGATTCAGGTACTCCTTTTCGCCCTTTGTTTTCTTCTTGTGATCGTCCGAGGACGAACGATGGGTAAATTGGTATCTATTGTAACGACCTGTTTAGTCGTTTTGAGCAGTAGAGTATTTCTGGTAAATAACTAGCTGAGTCGACGGATCCCACGACGGACCGTCATGGGCACGACGGACCGTCGAGGGGTTCTCGTTCCAAAACACTTAGAATTTAGAAATTTGGGTACTGAGATCGACTCTCTGAACTTCGCAACGAAATAGCAGGACGGACCGTGGCAGACATGACGGGCCGTCACAGACTCTTTAATGAATTGAGTCTCTGAAATTTGTGACGGAAGCAGCAGGACGGACCGTCGCAGGCACGACGGGCTGTCACAGGTTGCGTAACCCTGACTGGGTTGGATTTCTATTAAAAGTTTTAAGGGGCGTTTGGACT
>JAKWIY010003055.1:39596406-39675944 GCA_027704805.1 Solanum corneliomulleri | reverse complement strand
TAGACCATATTCTGAGTAGGGGTCAATACAAAACAAAGAAAGAAACATACAAGTAGGGGTCAGTACAAAACACAAGTACTGAGTAGGTATCATCGGCCAACCTAAAATAGAAAACAGTATATATCAGTCAATATCATAAATCAACTACAATACTCAACATGTAGCAACAACAAGTACTATAATCATCAATAAGTACCACCAAGTTCATCCATGAGGACTCAAGCCTCAATACCATACTCATTTGGGAATTAGGTTCATTAGATAGAGTATATTAACATCTTTCCAGATTCATTATCTTTATTCCTCTTGTGTCAGTACGTGACTCTCCGATCCCCTACTACTATGTGTCGGTACGTGACACTCCGATCCCCTACTATTATGTGTCGGTACATGACACTCCGATCCCCTACTTCTACGTGCCGGTTCGTGACACCCGATCCCCTAATACTATGTGTCGGAAAGTGACACTCCGATCCCCTAATTCTACGTGTCGGTTCGTGACACCCGATCCCTTAATACTATGTGTCGGAACGTGACACTCTGATCCCCTAATTCTACGTGTCGGTTCGTGACACCCGATCCCTTAATACTATGTGTCGGAACGTGACACTCCGATCCACTAATCTTATTCTATCAATTCATCAAGCCTTCTCTTGTACCAAGGCATCATCAATCTTATTACTTTAGTTCATCAATCCTTCTTTATACCAAGGCATCACCATTAACAAGATAGATTAGGATTTCTTTCAAGATTTAGGATTCAATAGCTTCATCATGCTTATTTTATCACAATTATATAATTCACATTCATGCAAGCATACACTTAAGCATATAGAAGGGTTTACAATACTACCAATACATATCATTCGCAATTAAGAGTTTACTACGAATAGTATCAAAACCATAACCTACCTCCACCAAAGATTCGTGATCAAGCAAGCAATTTCCCAAAGCTTTGTTTCCTCTTCGTTTCTCCTCTTTCTCGTTCGAGCGATCCTCTCTCTCTCTTTTTTCTTTCTATTTTTCTTATTCAAACCCTCTTTCTTTTACGCAAATTAGCATATAATTAAGTATAAAAGATGATGAATTAACCCATTAATTAATTCAAGGTTACCTTTTTTATCCCCCAAGTAGTTAAATTATTAACATTAACCCACTAAATTTATAATTATAGCAGGAATAGTCCAAAATGCCCCTTTAAAACTTAAACAGAAATTCGACCCAGCCTGGGATTACGCAGCATGTGATGGCCCGTCGTGCCTGCGACGGTCCGTCCTGCAGGTCCGTCACAGAGTTCAGAGACTCAATTTTCACTAAAGGATCTGTGACGGTCCGTCCTGCCATTCCGTCACGAAGTTCAGAGAGTCGATTTCAGTACCCAAATTTCTAATTTCTAAGTGTTTTGAAACGAGACCCCCTCGACGGTCCGTCGTGCCCATGACGGTCCATCGTGGGTTCCGTCGACTCAGCCAGTTTTTCCAGAAATAAAATCTACTGCTCAAAACGACTAAACAGGTCATTACAATAGATACCAATTTACCCATCGTTCGTCCTCGAACGATCACAAGAAGAAAAACAAGGGCGAAAAGGAGTACCTGAATCTGTAAACAGATGTGGGTATCTTTCTTGCATATCCGCCTCCTTCTCCCAAGTGGCCTCTTCAACTGGTCGATTCTTCCATTGAACTTTGATAGATACATTCTCCCTTGACCTCAGCTTGCGGAATTCACTATCTAAAATAGAAACAGGCTCCTCCTCATAAGACAAATTCTCATTAAGCAGAACTGAATCCCAATGGATAATGTAGTTTCCATCCCCATGGTATCTTTTAAACATAGACACATGAAATACCGGATACACTCCAGACAGCACTGGAGGCAAGGCTAATTCATAAGCCACCTCCCCTACTCGCTTCAAAACTTCAAAGGGACCAATATACCTTGCGCTAAGCTTACCTCGCATACCAAACCGCATCACCCCTTTCATGGGCGAAACCTTCAGCAAGACTTTCCCACCCTCCATGAACTCCAAGTCTCTAACCTTTCGATCCGCATATTCCTTTTGCCTACTTTGCGCCGCTAAAAGCTTTTCTTGAATAGAATTCACTTTCTCTAATGAAACCCTCAAAAGGTTAGTACCCCAAGGTCTAACCTCAAATGCATCAAACCAACCAATGGGAGACCTACATCTCCTCCCATACAATGCTTCAAATGGAGCCATGTCAATACTGGAGTGATAGCTATTATTGTATGAAAATTCTGCCAAAGGTAAGAAGCTATCCCAATGGCCACCAAATTCTATCACCCACATGCACGAAGCATATCTTCCAATACTTTAATCGTTCGCTCAGACTGACCATCGGTGTGAGGATGGAATGCGGTACTTAGATCCAACCTAGTACCCAGTTCCGCATCAATGTTTTCCAAAACTTAGAAGTAAACTGCGTACCCCTATCTGATATGATGGAAAGTGGAACTCCATGCAATCGAACGATTTCTGCGATGTAGATTATGGCTAACTTCTCTGCATTGTAAGTCACCTTGACCGGAATGAAGTGAGCAGACTTAGTTAACCTATCAACAATTACCCAAATGGAATCAAACTTACCCAATGTCTTTGGAAGACCAACCACGAAGTCCATTGCAATTCTCTCCCACTTCCATTCAGGAATGGGCATTCTCTGAAGTGTTCCTCCGGGCCTCTAGTGTTCATACTTTACTTGTTCACAATTTGGACATTTGGCAACAAAATCAACAATGTCGCGCTTCATTCTACTCCACCAAAAGTGTTGTTTTAGGTCACGGTACATCTTGGTTGCACCAGGATGTATAGAATATCCGAAATTATGAGCCTCTGTAAGTATAGTGTGGATCAAATCATCTACACGGGGAACACATACCCTTCCCTTAATCCTCAAAACACCTTCCTCATCAATTATTGCTTCTTTAGCCTCTCCTCGCAACACCATATCTCGAATTCGACTTAGTTTCTCATCATCAATTTGTTTTCCCTTGATCTTGTCAAGAAAAGAAGATCTCTCCTCCACACAAGCCAAAAATCCTCCCTTCTAATTTACTTTAGCCTCATAAAGTCATTAGCCAAGTTTTGGATTTCTCTCGCTAACGGGCGTCTAGAGACTTGTAAGTGGGATAAACTACCCATGCTTCCTGCCTTTCTACTTAAAGCATCTGCCACGACATTAGCTTTTCCCGGATAATACAAGATTGTCATATCGTAGTCCTTCAGTAGTTCCATCCATCTCCTCTGTCTCAAGTTCAAATCCTTCTGAGTAAAAACGTACTGTAGGCTACGATGATCCGTGTAGACCTCACACTTAACCCCATATAAATAGTGTCTCCATTGCTTTAATGCAAATACTACCACGGCCAACTCCAAATCATGGGTCGGGTAATTGCGTTCGTGCACCTTTAATTGCCTTGAAGCATAAGCAATTACATTCTTCTCTTGCATTAGCACTGCACCCAAACCGGAATAGGATGCATCACAATAGACAATGAAATTCTTACCTTCCACTGGCAAGGTAAGAATTGGTGCAGTAGTCAACAAGGTCTTGCGTTTCTGAAAGCTTTCCTCACACTCATCCGACCATACAAATGGAACATTCTGCTTAGTCGTGTTCGTTAATTGGGAAGCAATAGGAGAGAATCCCTTGACAAATCGGCGGTAGTAGCTAGCTAAACCAACAAAGCTCCTTATTTCTACGTTAGTAGGTCTTACCCAATTCTTCACTGTCCCAATCTTAGATGGATCCACCATCACTCCATCATTAGAAGCCACGTGCCCCAAGAAGGACACAGAATCTAGCCAAAACTCACACTTGGAGAATTTGGCATAAATCTTTTTCTTCCTCAACAACTCTAATACCATTCTCAAATGCTCCTCATGTTCCTTCTTACTCTTTGAGTATATCAGTATATCATCAATAAATACGTTCACAAAGAGATCCAGATAAGGCTTAAAAATCTCGTTCATCAAGCTCATGAAAGCAGCAGGGGCATTCGTAAGACCAAAAGACATTACCATAAATTCGTAATGCCCATACCTAGTTCGAAAAGCGGTCTTTGGCACATCCGTTGCCCGTATTTTCAATTGATGATAACCGGATCTCAAGTCAATTTTAGAGAAGACACAAGCACCTTGTAACTGATCAAACAAGTCATCAATGCGAAGAATGGGATACTTGTTCTTAATAGTTACCTTGTTCAACTGCCGGTAGTCTATGCACATCCGAAAACTCCCATCCTTCTTCTTCACAAATAACACCGGAGCACCCCAAGGAGATGCACTTGGTCTAATGAAACCTTTGCTCAACAACTCTTGAAGTTGGGCCTTTAACTCTCTTAACTCCGCGGGAGCCATTCTATAATAGGGTATAGAAATGGGGCGAATACCCGGTTCCAAATCAATGCAAAAATCAATATCTCTATCCGGTGGCATACTAGGAAGATCTGCAGGGAACATATCCAAAAACTCACGAACTACCAAAACCGACTCAACTGAAGGTACTTGGGTAGTGTCATACCTGAGATGTGCCAAGAAAGCTAAACACCCCTTACTAACCATTCTCTTAGCACGAAGAAAGGAGATGATACGAACCGGGGTGGAAGTGTAGTCACCCTCCCACACTAACGGATCTGTCCCAGGCTTGGCTAACGTCCCGGTTTTAGCATTACAATACAAGATTGCAAAATTTGGAGAAAGCCAAGTCATACCCAGAATTACATCAAAATCAACCATTTCTAAGATAACCAAGTCTACATAAGTATTGCTCCCCACAAAAGTCACCAAACAAGACCTATATACTTTTTCAACTATCACAGACTCACCCACCGGAGTAGAAACACGAATAGGCATGTCAAGTAATTCACAAGGTAAATTAATACCAGTAGCAAATGAAGAACATACATAAGAAAATGTGGATCCAGGATCAAACAATACAGAAGCCATGAAATCACAAACCAAAAGATTACTTGTGGTGACAACATCAGATGTCTCCGCTTCAGATCTCCCAGGGAAAGCGTAACAATGGGCCCCATTACTTGTCTGTCCGTTGCCCCTACCATGTTGTGTTGTAGTGGCTCCAGTTTGCCCATCACCCCGGCCGTTTTGGTGACCACCATTACCTCGACCACCACGTCCTCCTGAATAACGGCCTCTACCATGACCACCTCTACCTCTAGCTATTCGGGGTCTGTAACTCTGTTTTGGACAATTCCTCATAATATGTCCAATCTCCCCACATCCATAAAACTCTCTGGAGTCAAGCATAGGCCTCTCAGAGAAGTGTTGACCGTTCTGAGGTGGACCCCCAACTACAGTCTATAGTGAAGACTGAATTGGTCGGACTGAGTAACCTCCTGAACCCTGTCCTCAAGAGTAAGAACCATTAAACTCACCTCCCTTTTGAAACCTTTTTGATGTCGATGTCGTGGTGAAGTCATCTGGCTTCACTCCTTCCACCTCTATCACGAAGTCTACTACTTTTTGGAAGGATTTTGCCGTAGCCGATACCTGTAAGGCTGAAATCCGCAATTCTGACCTCAACCCCTTCACAAAACGGCGAATCCGCTCTTGTGGACTGAAACAAAGTTTGGTGGCATACCTGGATAATGCACGAAACTTAGCCTCATATGCAGTAACCGACATCCTACCTTGCTCTAGGCTCAAGAACTCATCCCTTTTCCTATCCCTCAAAGTCCGGGGGATATACTTCTCCATAAACAAGCTAGAGAATGATGCCCAAGTCATAGGTGGTGCCTCTGTTGGTTGACACTCAACATGTGACCGCCACCACATTTTGGCGTTTCCTTGAAACTGATAACTCACGAACTCAACACCAAACCGTTCTACTATACCCATATTGTGTAGTAGCTCATGACAGTCAACCAGAAAATCGTAGGCATCCTCAAATTCAGCACCCTTGAAGACTGGAGGTTTCAATTTCAAGAACTTACAGAAAAGTTCATGCTGATCATTTGTCATTATAGGCCGTGTAGTCAGACGAGGGAACGTGCCTATTTCCAATGAGGCATCCATGCGGGGAGCCACAGTAGCTGCATGTTGTACCTCCGGAACCTGAGGTGCTGGTGCAGAAAACACTGGAGGTGTCTGGCCCTGATAAGATAACCCGCTAAGGTAAGCAAGGACCTGACTGATCATCTCTGGGTAGGTTGGGGTGGCAATTCCTCATTCTGCACTTGTTCATTCTCCCCTTCCTCACCCTCTCTTACCACTTCCTAAGTTGGTGGAGGAGTCACCGCCCTAGTATCAGATGCGCTAGGTGCTTGTCCTCTTCCTCTAGAGGACGTCCTCCCACGACCTCTACCACGGCCTCTTGCCACTACTCCTCTCCGAGCTACAGCCCTAGTGGCTTGCTCAGACGCATTTTGTTTTGCCGGTGTTGGTGTTGGTATTGTCGTTGCTCTAGTCCTAACCATCTGCGAAATACAATGAAGATGGTCAGATACCAATTTGTATCACCTAGATACCAATTGGATCCAAGTAATAGCACGAAAGAAAGAATGAAAGAATGGAATTTTCCTAAAGTCTTATAGCCTCTCAAAGAAAAGTAAAGGCGTCCCCCTACTGTTCCTTAAGACTCTACTAGACTCTTTCTTGTGTGATGAGACCAACGAATCTAATGCTCTGATACCAAGTTTGTCATGACCCAAAACCGAGCCGCGAGTGGCACCCACACTTATCCTACTATGTGAGCGAACCAACCAATCTAACCCCAACATTTCAAACAAAATTAACAGAATACAATGCGGAAGACTTAAACTCATAAATAAAAATCAATTCGATAACTATTATTATCCCCAAAATCTGGAAGTCATCATCACAAGAACATCTATGATCAAATTACTAAACTAAGAGTATTCTAAGAAGCTAAATAAATAAAAAGCTAGTCCATGCCGAAAGTTCAAGGCATCAAGACTTGAAGAAGAAGATCCAGTCCAAGCTAGAAGCATTAGTTCACCCTGAAATCCGGTGTAATGAAGACTGGCTAGAGTTGCGGTTGAGTTGAAGACGACGGTCTGTTTGCTGCACTCCACATATAACAAAGAAAGAAACATACAAGTAGGTGTCAGTACAAAACATCGGCCAACTCAAAATAGAAAACAGTATATATCAGTCAATATCATAAATCAACTACAATACTCAACATGTAGCAACAACAAGTACTATAATCATCAATAAGTACCACCAAGTTCATCCATGAGGACTCAAGCCTCAATACCATACTCATTTGGGAATTAGGTTCATTAGATTAAGTATATTAACATCTTTCCAGATTCATTATCTTTATTCCTCTTGTGTCGGTACGTGACACTCCGATCCCCTACTACTATGTGTCGGTACGTGACACTTCGATCCTCTACTTCTACGTGCCGGTTTGCGACACCCGATCCCCTAATACTATGTGTCGGAACGTGACACACCGATCCCCTAATTCTACGTGTCGGTTCGTGACACCCGATCCCTTAATACTATGTGTCGGAACGTGACACTCCGATCCCCTAATTCTATGTGTCAGTTCGTGACACCCGATCCCTTAATACTATGTGTCGGAACGTAAAACTCCGATTCACTAATCTCATTCTATCAATTCATCAAGCCTTCTCTTGTACCAAGGCATCATCAATATTATTACTTTAGTTCATCAAGCCTTCTTTATACCAAGGTATCACCATTAACAAGATAGATTAGGATATCTTTCAAGATTTAGGATTCAATAGCTTCATCATGCTTATTTTATCACAATTATATAATTCACATTCATGCAAGCATTCAATTAAGCATATAGAAGGGTTTACAATACTACCAATACATATCATTCGCTATTAAGAGTTTACGACGAATAGAATCAAAACCATAACCTACCTCCACCGAAGATTCGTAATCAAGCAAGAAATTTCCCAAAGCTTTGTTTCCTCTTCGTTTCTCCTCTTTCTCGTTCGATCGATCCTCTCTCTCTCTTTGTTCTTTCTATTTTTCTTATTCAAACCTTCTTTCTTTTACCCTAATTAGCATATAATTAAGTATAAAAGATGATGAATTAACCCATTAATTAATTCAAGGTTACCTCTTGTATCCCCCAAGTAGTTAAATTATTAACATTAACCCACTAAATTTATAATTATAGCAGGAATAGTCCAAAACGCCCCTTTAAAACTTAAACAGAAATCCGACCCAGCCTGGGATTACGCAGCTTGTGACGGCCCGTCGTGCCTGCGACGGTCCGTCCTGCAGGTCCGTCACAGAGTTCAGAGACTCAATTTTCACTAAAGGATCTGTGACGGCCCGTCACGCCTGTGACGGTCCATCCTGCCATTCCGTCACGAAGTTCAGAGAGTCGATTTCAGTACCCAAATTTCTAATTTCTAAGTATTTTGAAACGAGACCCCCTCGACGGTCCGTCGTGCCCATGACGGTCCGTCGTGGATTCTGTCGACTCAGCCAGTTTTTCCAGAAATAAAATCTGCTACTCAAAACGACTAAACAGGTCGTTATAGAATATAAAGTCATTCAACATGACACAGGAAATTCCTCCGAATGCTCCAAGTATTTCACTTTATCAATCTATACTATTGCTATCAAGAATTTAGGTGCCCTTTGTTTGAAGCCATACAAAAACCCCACTGCAAATTCCTACTAATATCCCAATTTCTTCATAATCTCACGGTTTTCCACTTTTCTTCCCCTACATGTATGTTCTGCCGACAAATATAGAAGACAAGTTACAAATAAACTTAATTGTTGTTTAAGAAAATCAATAATGGGTACTGATCTCTGCCGTATATAAATAACTTTCAAGAACAAGTCGCCTTTTGTATCACTACTTTTAGTGTCGTTTATAATTATCCTTTAACAAAACCTTGCCTTTTGATTTGCTGACCTAATTAGTTAATGGTTTTTGGAAGCCTAATTAGGTTAGTTAAGAACATATATAAGGACCCTAACCTAATTAGACTAACCTAAGCTCTGATAATTCACAAACGCAAATTGTCTACCTTCTCTCTTGTTTCTCTCTGTAGTTGAAGAACTCCATTGAAGGCCAAGATGGGGGTGGGTTCAAGGGATGAAAAGGGAAGATTTCTTAATCAATTTGTATTGTATGATATTCCTTTCACCTTTGATACCTCTTTTCTCAAAGGGTTCCATCAAATTGACATCAAAAGTTGGGTTTTCAAGTGGTCTTTTCCAATCTCAAAATTTATTTCGTGAATTGATTTGTTTATGATTTATGTTGTATATTATGAATATATTAACATGTATTTTAACTTAATTATGTTAATTCTTGATGTATTGTTCTAGTTTGTAGAAGATGACCTACTCCCCTTAACCTTAGGTTATGATCTTGATAAAAATTATGTAATGTTGGTTCAATTGAATTTGTTAATGGTTGAATTACTAGTAGATGATGATATTTTATCAATTATGAATATAATAGGGTGAATTATAGTCCTATCATGCTATTTCTTGAGTAATTGATCTATATTATGACTTTGACCTAAGTCTCTTATCTTAAACTTTGAACTAGAGATCGATTGTGATGTAATTATTCAATTAACCTTGTTATACTGTTGGTTATTGTTGTGTCATGATATTACACCCTTATTGGTTTGAGTTAAGTGTTTGTGGTAAGACCTTGATGTTGGATTATGAATAAGGCTTGATAAGTCTTGTGATCCCTACTCTTTACTTCAATTATGGTTAATTGTGGTTAAGTGATGATGTGGTACTGAAGTATGTATGATGTTAAGATTGATAGGTTAGGTATGATGTTAGATTTTAATGTCTTGACTATGGTTTGTGAGGTGTTGTCTAAGATTTAAATAATGTATGGATGGTGAAAACTTAACAATGTGTCTTATCATGATTTGAATATGTTAAAGTGCTTAGCTCACTTATATGGATTGTAATGAAATTACAATCCTTATGCAATTATTATTGAGCTATGATGAGTATGTTTATATAATGGATAGAACCTATGACCTACATTAAGCTATGATTATTAATAAAGGTACTAAAGAAGTTTCAAAAAGGGACTCTAACTTAGCACTGAGTGAACTAGAGTGAGGAGTGTCCTTTTGCACATACGAAAGGTAGGATCACTAATGTACTCTTGAGATTTGAGACTCCAATGCATGAATAACAAGGAGGGTCCCAACTATATCTCCTAGTTCTTTATCTATGTTACCCCCCATAGGAATACTAGCTAGTGGATCCACGAAGTTTCTATATTCATGTTTTGGTACTACCTTGGTAAGTAGTATGCCTTGTTTTGGTCTAGTATTAGATGACACCGGATTCCACATTAGCTCATTTGATCTATCTCGGTTAAAGAATGTTGTTCCCAATAGGTAAAATGAACTAAAGGATTGAACTCTAACTAAGATGACCTAAGGGGTTTAGCTTAGTCTAGACAGTGTATGAGACTTTACGTATATATTGCACTAGTTAGCCTAGGGAAGTCTTAGGAGGATGTTCTTATGTATGTATATGCTTATAAATGTAAATAATATGTAAATGATAATCCTACATGTATATGACACTATGTGATGTTGATTTACTACAATGACCATGTACTTGGTCTCTATTGCTAAAGTATGATATTATGTACTCTTAATGTTATATTTTGTGAAGTTGGACATTGGTTATTGTTCTTGCTAGGTTTACTTGATTAGGTAAGGTTATAGGATTTTCCTTAGTCATTACACAAGTGTATTAAAAAGGGTGTGAGTAATGGTCCTGCTTTAATTATGTTGAAATATACTCTTATTCATGCTTGTGCTATTATAACTTGATTAAAGAGTTACTTTGACTATGTGTTCAATTATGTGATGTGCATGCTGCCTTGACTAGACTCTATGTTGTTGGTCTTGTGATGTACATGCCTATGATTTAATGAGTATGTTTTATTTATTGGTATGGTCTTCTTCAATGTGCATAAGGTTTTTCAAAGTAAATTTCATACCTTTATGAATTGTCCCATTTCTTATCATGATTTCATGATATGTTTGCATATGGTCTTATACTTAGTACAAGTGATGTACTTACCCCATTTTCTCCCTTTTCCCAAACATCTTAAGTTCGGTCATTGAAAGGCTTTTGACACGTCTTTGAAGGAATACTTGGAACTCTCATTCATCCAAGTTGCGTACGTCCCCACATTACGAGGGCAATGCCAATATCAACATTCTGAAGTTGTTTTAGTTTTTAAGACTCTTATGTTCTTTAATTTTTTCTGAGTACTAAAGATTGTAAGACCTATACGTGGATATATATATATATATATATATATAATATATATATATATATATATATATATATAGAAAATGTAATAAAATTAGAAGACTAAGTAATCTTCCTATATGAATAGTCTATGTATGCTCGATATAACTATTATGTGTATGTAGAGGTCTATGTAAACCTCAATGTAGTAGTAATGAGATTTTTTAAAAATTTCCGTATTTTAACCTATCAATGTAATGATATAGGCTAAGAGGGTAGTCTTCGTGCTCAAAGAGGTCGACGACGCCGGTTACGTCAAGGGGTTGCTCCCAAGATATGACATTTGTACAAAATCTATGAATAAAAATATACTTTTGCAATATTTTGACTTTTAACCTAAGTTAATCAAACTTAGAGCAAAAGAAGAGAATATTCGACAATTTCCTCTTAAGAAAAAGTAGGAGGTTTTCTTCAGTTCCATCCCCAAAATTGAAGTATTTCTCCATAGATTTCATCACTGGTATGTGGGATTGAACTAGTACGTTCCTTTCATCCACTAGGTCCTTAGAATTCAGTCAGATTCTTGATCCTTGATATCTTGTTTAGATCTAGAGTTTCTAAAACCTTGAAGAATGATTATGATATAGATGTTATAGTGTTCCTAATAAGATTATCATGTTTTTTCATGAAATTGTTGACTATTTATTTGCATGGAATTTAAAACCATACTATTGTAGATTCTCTTAATTTATCAATAACAATTGCTTGGTCAGTTGAACAATTAAGCATGCCTCAGATTTTGAATGTTCATTGTCAGTACTTGAATGTTGCATTCTCATTTCGAATAATTTAGTTATATTGTGTCATACACATTCCAATTTGGATTAGCCTTAGCATTGAGTTAGATTAGGGTTCAGTGTACCCTCATAGTCTAAAAACTACGTGCCCCTGTAAGAGTATAAATCCCATCATTGGGCATCAAATTTAGCGATCATACAAGCAATGCCTTTAAACTCTGGAATGGAAAAGTATATTAGGTCCTCTCAATGGGGAGCATACATCGGATTCCACGTTTAGCTCATGTTATTTGATGTCGGTTATTAGTAGCTCCCACAATCATAATTAGTGCATTTTACTAGGTTTTCAATATTTTAGTATTGAGTCTAAGCATTTTAATAATTAGTACTTCCTCATTAAATTCATATAAGTTCATTTCAATGTATTTAAGTATTTACATTATGTTCAGATACGTCATTTCTCAGTTAAACTTGTTCAACTTACATATATTTTCAGTTATATTCTTATCTCTCATTCTTCGTACATTCCAAGTACTGACGCATACTAAGAGCTACATCCTTTCATGATGCATGTTAAGGTACTCAGCATTCAGATCACGCTATATTGGTTCCCGATCCACACTCAGCAGCAGTAGGGGTTTGTCCTCACACTTTGAGGACAATAGACATGTTTTCCATTTCAGTCTTTTATTTCAGTTTCACTTTTTCCGGGGACATGTCCCAACAAATCGAATTAGTTAGAAACTTTCTTAGATACACTCTTAGACCAATATCTCATCAAGGATGAACGAGAACTTTAAGATCAATATATACTCGAAAAAAACAAAGTTGTGGTTAATTTCATAAATTTCCATATAATTATGACCTTCCCACTAAGATCATATAACTATGGAAATTTCATGAAAAAGTAATCAGAAAATTCCTACCTAATTTAGTTACACAAAGTCATGTAGCCGAAAAATCCAACGTTAATTTTTCACTCTTCATAAATAATCTAACTGTTTTTGTTTACTCATTTTTGCTTGTCTACTTGAGACTGTGTTTTCATTATATCATTAAAATGAGCTACGAGACAGCAATCTAATCTTATAGTTCCATATAACCATTCTTAGGCTACGTAAATGTTTAAGTACTAACCCTAAACATTAGGCTCTACACCCTGCATGTTCTTTTTATCATGAATTTAGGTTATTTTTATCTGACTTGAATAATCATAAATTTTGACGTATGTGAAAGAGATAGACATGACTTACTAGGAATTGGATCAAAGCTCAGGGGTACGCTCCGTATCCAATGGAAGAGAATCTTATATTTGACAAATATATTGATCTAGTCACGTACCCAAGAGAAAAAAGGGATTCTCTTGAAGTATGAATTATTATGACCATGAATTCTCCTTTTATTTTTATGAGACTAGAGAGAATTTTCTCTTGCACAAGGGAGTAGAAAGTCATCTCTCTCTCCTTCACTTAAAACACCACCTATGATGATTCAAGTCAGACAAAAAATAACTAAACTTAATGATAAAAAAACAATGTAGGGTGTAGAGCCTTATTTAAATATTAATGTAGCTTGAGAATGATTATATTAATATAAGATTGAATTATATTCATGATGTAGGTTCAGGTTCTCAACATTCAGATCACGCATAGATCAATTACCAATCCATACTCATCAACATTAGTGGTGAGTCAACATACATTGAGGACAATGGACATGTTTATTTCTTTTTTTTTTTGATGATCACATGTCCCAAAAACTCTATTTAGTTAGAGACTTTTTTAAACATAGTTGTAGATTTAGCTTTAGCATTTAACTCTTAGAATATCAATATATATTTAGATCAGTATTGGGTATTTCCCATCTTCCAATTATCTCATGATTTAAGCTTCTGCATAGTATATTTTATTTAGTTGTTTTAGTATGCTTAAAATATGTCTGTTCAGGGTTAGATTGGGGTCACTGGTGATCCTAGGGCTCGTGTTTAAGCCAAGGGGTATAGACCTTGGGGCGTTGTACCTGTCCCATCAATACACACAAAGATTCTTGAATAAAATTGGTTAATCTTACTATTTCTTCTTTTAACTAAGATAAAATGCCTTCAAAACTTATGTTTAGAAAGAACCAAATAGAGATCATTAATTTAGTGATCGATACAACTAAAAACATTAAATAGTTATGGAATTGTTGGTAATCACTAACTAATTCATGATTAAAACCTCCATGCAAATTCATGAATTTTGTTTTTGTTTTTGGTCTAATCTGTAGGTATATAATATTATCATGAAATTTTATTATTCAGCTATGAAATTCCATCCATTGGAATTCCCTATTTTCTAGTAGACTAATATACTCTTCGACCATTATCTCATAAAGGATAAACGATAAATTTAAGATCAATACATACCTCGAAAAAATAAAGATGTGTTTAATTTCATAAAAAGTCATATAATTATTATTTTCCTACTAAAATCATATACCTATGGAAATTTGATTAAAAAGTAATAAAAAATGCCTAACTAATTACCTAACACAAAATCATTTTGCTGAAAAATCCAACTTTAATTTTTCCATCTACATAAATAATCTAACATTTTCTTGTTTACTCGTTTTTGCTTTTCTACTTGAGATTGTGTTTTCATTATACCATTTTATTGACCTTGGAGACAACAATCCAATCTTTAGTTACAAAATAATCATTCTTAAGCTACATCAGTACTAATCCTAATCTTTAGACTCTAAAACCTACATTCTTTTTATCATACATTTAAGTTGTTTTTGTGTGACTTGAATCATCATGGATTGTGATTTATGTGAAAAGATAGACATGACTAACTAGGAATTGGTTCAATCGGCTCAGGGGCATACCCCCGTATCGGCAGCAAAAGAATCCCTTCATGGACACATATATTACTCTAGTCGCATAACCAAGCGAAAAAGGGGATTCTGTTTAAGCATGCATTCTTCTGTAAAAGAATCCACCTTTGATTTGTTACGGGACTAGAGAGAATCTTTCATGCACTAGGGTCCAATATATGTGCGAAAGTGTGTATTCTCTTGCAGCAGATAGAGGGCATGCCCTTGAGTCTATGGATTCAATTCCTAGAAAGTCATGTCTCTCTCCTTTACTTAAAACACAACCTATGATTATTCAAGGCGGACAAAAATAACTAAAGTTCATAATAAAAACAGCATGTAAATTGTAGAGCCTAAAGTCTACGCTTAGTATTTAAACATTGATGTATCTTATGAATGATTATGTTAATAAATATTTAATTGTGATCTAATCTAAATCTAACTAAAGAAAGAATAGCTATATAATGAAAACACCATCTCAAGTAGAAGTAAAAAGAGTAAACATGGATGTATATTATTTTTTTACATAATAATATTCTACAATATTTCAACGATACTCCTTATATTCCACATTAAGTGTAATTTATAAGTCAAAAGACACCTATTAAGAAAAATTCATCAAACATAAAAAAAAAAAAGAGGAGGAAATAGGCGACGAAAACCCTTCCAAGAATGCAACATGTTTTCTTCAATTTTTGCCCCAAAATTGAAGGATTTCTTCATAGATTTCGTCACCAAGTAATGGGATTTCACTAGTGGGTTCTTTTCACTGATTAGGTCCCTAGAATTCAGTTAGATTCTTGATTTATGTATATTGCTTAAACCTAAAGTTTGTAAAACCTTAGATATTAGTTGTGATTTAGTTATTAGAGTATTGCTAATTAGATTATCTTGTTTTTGTGGAATCGTTGCTTACTTTTTTGCATGAAACTCATAACCCTAGTTGTGTAGATTCTTTTAGTTTATGAATGATACATGCTAGGTCAATTAAACAATTATACATGCATCATTTTTTGAATGTTACATTATTAATTTATCATTGTTATTTCTCAGATTTTCATGTTAGTATTTGAGTTATTCAATGTTTCAGTTATGTGTGATAGATATACATATTCAGTTTGGAGTACGCTTAGAACCGAGTGGACCAGGTTTTAGTATACCCTCATAGTCACAGAACTGCATACCCCCGTAGGCTATGTCCTCTCTATAGGCATTAGTTTTAGTGATTACGCCATAAACGCCTCTATACCCATGGCAAGGTATATCGGTTCCTTCAATGTGGTGTGTGCATTTGACATCATGGATAACTAATGTGGTGTTTCTATCAGTTATAAATGGCTCCCATAGTCAGACTCTAATGTATTTGACCAGTTTTTCAGTTATACTTCAATATTCAGTCTCATAATGTTCCTCTTGCAATAATTCATGTTTAATCCTTATTGAATTATTTTCATCCTGATTTCAAATCAAAAGTACTAAAATCAAAACTTTGAGCATACACACATAAAATGTAATTAAGGGAATGGTTTCCTTGTTCTAGTTTGAAACAAAGGATTCTTCATGGAAAGAGTGAAATTAGGATAATTGTTAGCCCCTATATCGAGTTGTTGAGATCAATCCATTCTTTTGGTGTTATAATTGTTAGATGGATAAATTGAGTTGGTTGGATACGATATTACTACAACAATTGGTTACCATTTCGGTTCATAATTATGACTTGATCATCTGGTTTTCCTTGTGAGAAGTTTTAAAATCTAAAGAGAAAATTATGATAAACCGTTAAAATTAGTCATGTCAGGTTCAAAAATTTCATCAAAAGAATTCCAAACATCATTTAATGAAGTCTCCAAGTATAACTCAGGAGGTACAACAATGTCAGGTTTATTAATATTACAACTTCTTAAAATTGCACTTATATCCCAATCATGATCACCCATTTTAAATCTATATAAAATTATATCTACTTAGATGGGAAAAAAAGAGCAGATAAGAGAAACAAATGATGTTTTTATCTAAATTAGAGAGAGAAAAAATGATTAAAAGAGGGGGGTTTCTAATGGAGGAAGTAGATGATCAAAGAAACGTTTAGTGGGTATGACATTATAACTGAAAGGTTAAGATGAAGAATAGTGAACTAATTTAAAAATATATAGGTAAAATTAAAGGGCTATCTACCTATCCCAGTGCATCCATATTTAATTTCAGTTAATGCACAATAAATATTTTTTTCTATTTTAGAATGAGTGGGAATAGAAAAAAAAATGTCAAAGATTATTATGTGTACCTTTTGTTTAACATCATAAATCTCTTATATTATTGTAACAACTCGAGAGCATCCCCTAGTCGTAACATGGTGTATTCAATCTAAAAGATATCTTACACAAGCACTTTGAATTCATTCATAGAATAGGCATTAGAAAATATGGAACAATTTAAATATTTCTTTAAAACATAACTAGAAAGGTATTTCATAAGAGCGGAAGTCTTTCTGACATTATTGTCTCAAACCGTCTTGAATGACATGAATAAAAGTCTTTGGAGACAGACACATAAAGTCTAAAATATAAAATTAAAGATCATAAAGGTAAATATATATTGTCCTCCAAGCACTGAGGACTCTGAAAGATCTTCAATCTTCTAATTTTTGAAACTCTAGCCTCCAATAGAAAGTCAGAACTCCAACCCTACATTTGGTTAGATTGTAGGCAATATGCGTTAGTACAAAAGTACGTAATATGGAAGCTACAATAAAATCATAAGTGTATCTCAAATAGTTAGTCAACATAAGACATAATCGTAATTTGATACTTCAACCATTTGTCTTTTATACTCAAGTGAACTACGTCCCAAGCCACCTCCACGTATACTTGTGCAAGTAAAAGGTAGCATCCCATACTACTACCAAAGAAAAGAACCTCTATGGTAATTCTTGTTCATAGACCTTATTAATACTTAAGTAGAGCACTATACCCCTAGGTCACCTCAAGGCACACTTAAGAAGTGCATGTGGGGTATCCCATTCTACTTCACACACTAAGCATATCTTGAAGTCACCTATTAATGTTTTACTCCCTCTTATGTGTCATTAAGGGACTAATTTCATATTTTACAAGGAGCTATCATCTTAAGTCAATCTTAACATTGAAGGAAACTATAGCCACTACCCAAGCTAGCCATACTTCATAAGAGGACATTTCATAAGTAGCTTCAAGTCATACTTGTGTCATGTATGAAAGACAGACCATTCTTCCATTCACGCTAAATACTCATTAAGGCTAGCTTACTCAATGCTAACTATCTTTCATACTAGTCTATCAAGAATAGCATACTATCATACTAGACATAACTAATATGGAAAACATAATATCATGAGATCCAACTATCATAGGAAGGTTATAAAAATACCCACATAGACACCATGCATCCACTCATCAATATGTAATCTATTCACAGGGTATTATAATTCGCCTACGCTACCATGAGTAATCTAAAAAAACCTATTCTATGAATTGCACCTTTAATGCAAGCCAAGATACCATTAGGACCGTATAAGTCATCTATCCTAAAACTACCATGAAATGGTTTTGGCCTAACCAAGTCAAGCTATCATAATGCATTCTAATCATGCTACTTTAAGTTATCCTTAGGAGAGTTTCATTCCTCAATTCCAAGATACCATGGGAATCACCATCCCCAAGCTTCCATGAGATTTACTATCTCAAGCTACTATGACATTTATTATCTTAAGCTACCATGAGACTTACCATCTCAAGCTTCTAATCTTGGTCTTATTTTAATAAGCCAATCTTTAAATTAAGGAAACACAAGTCTCAACATCAAGCTATTACAGTATAACTTTCTTTGATTCATTTTAGTTTATTAGGTCAACCTAGAATCCTTCAATATGAGAAAACATGTTTCTCCTAGCTTGTTCATATATAAGTGTATAACAGAAAGAGAATAATCAATACATATCTCCTCTATTGACTTTACCTCCAAATCCCTATTTGTGTGATATCACATATTAAATTTGTGTGATCTTGATCAAGTATTCTCTTTATCTTATACACTTAGATATCAAAAAGCTAAGAGAAGCAAATTCTCTCACATAGAAGGATTCTAGGTTTACCTTATAACCTAAATTGAATCAAAGAAAGTTATACTGTAATAGCTTGATGTTGGGACTTGGTTTCCTTCATGTAAAGCTTGGATTATTAAAATAATACCAAGGTTGGAAGATTGAGATGGTAAGTCTCATGGTATCATGAGATAGTATATCCCGTTGTAGCTTAAGATAGTAAATCTCACGGAAGATTGGGGATGGTGATTCCTATGGTAGCTTGGGATTGATAAATGAACTCTCCTAAAGATATTTTGAATTAGGCTTATTAGATTGCCTTATAATAACTTTACATTCTTCGGCCAAAGCCATTTCATGAAAGCTTTAGGATAGATGACTTATACTCTCTTAATGGTAGCTTGGCTTGCATTCAAGGTGTGATTCATCTAATAAGTTGAGTTAGATTAATCATGGAAGCTTAGGGTTGAGGATTATACTCCCATACTGATAGATTACATCCTGATGGGTGGGTGCATTGTTCCTAGGTGGGTATACTTACAACCTTCCAATGATAGCTTTGATCGCATGATATGATGTTTTCCATGGTAATTTGGTCTAGTATGATAGTATGATATTGGTGATAGACTAGTATGAAAGATAGTTAACATTGATTAAGATAGCCTATATGAGTACTTAGTGTGAATGGTAGAATGGGATGTCATTCATATATGACACAAGTATGACCTGAAGCTACTTATGAAATATCCTCTTATGAAGTAAGCCTACCTTGGGTAGTGGCTATAGTTTAATTCCATTTTAAGATTGAATTAAGATTATAGTTGATTGTCGAATATTAAAGTAGGCCCTTAATGAAACCTCTAAGGGGGTTACACTTTAATAGGGTGACTTCATGATATGACTAGTGTGTGAGGAAGAATGAGATGCCCCACATGCATTTGACAAGTGTGCCTTGAGGTTTCCTAGGGGTATAGTACTCTACTTAAGTATGAAGGTTGTATATCACCAAAAATAACGAAAGAGAGGTACTTATTTTAGGTAGTAGTATGGTATACTACATTAGCCTTGCATAACGCTGGCTTCGGATGTAGTTCACTTGAATATAAAGGACAAATAATTTAAGTATGAAATTATGATTATGTCTTTTGTTGACTTTTTATGATATGCTTCTTATGTTATTACCTCTTATTCTTATGTCTTATGTTGTCAAACAATTTGAGATGCTCCTATAATGTTATGTTAGCTTCCAAACTTAGTACCTTTGTACTAACTCATATTACCTACATTATAACCAAATGTAGGGTTGGATCTTTGAGTTTCTCTTTGAGGGTAGAGTTTCAAGAATCTAGAAGAATGAAGATCTTTGTGAGTCCTCAGGTCTTTGAGGACATTATCCATTTACCTTCATACCAATTACTTTTATGTTTTAGACTTTATGTGGTTTGTGTCTCATGACTTTATTCATTTCATACATAGATGGTTTGAGACAATAATGATAGAAATACTTCCTTTTTTATGAAATACTTTTCGAGTTATGTTTTACATTCTTCCATATTTTCTAATGAATGTGATGAATGACTCCTAAGGGCTTGTATAGATCTCTTCGAGATCGAATATTCCATGTTACGACAAGGGGGTGTTCTCGAGTCATTACAATATGATATGACATATATGATACTAAACTAAATGTACCTGTTACTATCCTTGACTTCTCTTTTGTTGCTAATCCCACTCACTATAAAGAAGAAGAAAAAAATTATTGTGCATAAACTATAAAGTAAATGTGGATGCGCCAGGTAGGTAGATAGACATTTAATTTTCTGAGAATATTTTCGAAATTAATTCATATTTCTTCATCTTAACCTTTGAGTTATAATGTCATACCCACTAAACGTTTCTTTGATCATGTACTCCCTCCATTCGAAAACCCCTCTTTGGATAATTTCTCTCTCTCTCTCTAGTTTAGTAGAAAACATCATTAGTTTCTCCTAGAAGCTCATTTTTAATTTTTTTACATTTAAATAGATATTATTTTATATAAATTTAAAATGAATGATCATTACTGGGATATAGGTACGGTCCTAAGAAGTGAAAATATTTATAAACCTGGCAATGTTGTAGCTCCAAAGTTATACTTGGACTTCTTTAAATGTGTTTGTAATTCTTTTGATGAATTTTTTGCTCCTTACATTGTAACGACCCGTTTAGTCGTTTGAGCAGCAGATTTTTAATTCTGGAAAAACTGGCGGGGACGACGAGGGTCACGACGGACCGTCGTGGTCACGACGGCCCGTCGAGGAGGTGTCGTCCCATGACACTTAGAATTCTTCAAATTGGGTACTGAAAAATCGACTCTCTGTAAATTGTGACGGACCTGCAGGACGTGCCGTCACATACACGACGAACCATCGTGAGTTCCGTTGCAAAACACTTCAACTTTTGAGAATTTGGTGCAAGAAACGAGTTTCTGACCGTCATGACGGAGGAACAGGACGGACCGTCACGGCTGTGACGGGGGAGCTGCGACGACCTGAGTGACGGACCGTCGCAGGCACGACGGCCCGTCACAGGTTGCGCAGTCCCAGGCAAAATAGGATTCCTCTACACGTTTTAGGGGTCGTTTTGGACTATTCTTTCCTTAATTATAAAGATTGAGGGTTAATATTAATAAGTCTAATTACTTAGGGATTAAAAGGGGTAACCTTAAGTTAATTAGTGGGGTTTATTGTCCTTTTTCACACTTAATTATATGATTAATTAGGGTAAAAGAAAGAGGGTTTTTGAACACATAGAAAAAAAAAGAGAAAGAACAAGAAAGAGAGAGAGGGCAGTCGATCAAAAAGGAAATCAAAGCTTGGGAATTGCTTGTGGATTCCATTTCTTCGGTGGAGGTAGGTTATGGTTTTTACGATATATTCATAGTGAACTCTTAATAGTGAATAATATGTGTTGATGATGTTGTAAGCCTGTCTATATGCTTAATTGTATGCTTGCATGATTGTGATTTTGATAAAACAAGCATGATGAAAACCCTTGAATCCCAAATCTTGAAAGAAACTTTAATCTACGATATTAATGACGATGCCTTGGTATAAAAGAAGGCTTGATGAATTAAAGTAATGGGATTGATGATGCCTTGGTATATAGAAGGCTTGATGAACGGATAGAATGAATTTAGTGGATCGGAGTGTCACGTTCCGACACATAGTAATAGTGGATCGGAGTGTCACGTTCCGACACATAGTAATAGTGGATCGGAGTGTCACGTTCCGACACATAGTATTAGTGGGACGGGTGTCACGAACCGACACGTAGATATAGGGGATCGGAGTGTCACGTACCGACACATATAGGGGATCGGAGTGTCACGTACCGACACATATAGGGGATCGGAGTGTCACGTTCCGACACATATAGGGGATCGGAGTGTCACGTTCCGACACATAGTGGTAGGGGATCGGAGTGTCACGTACCGACACAAGAGGAAGAAAGATAATGAATCTCGAAAGATGATAATATACTCAACATAATGAACTTAATTCCCAAATGAGTATGGTAATGAGGCTTGAGCCCTCATGAATGAACTTGATGGTATTTATTGACGATTATGATACTTGTTGTTGCTATATGTTGAGTTTATAGTTGATTTATGATATTACTTGATATATATTATCTTCTATTTTGAGTTGGCCGATGATATCTACTCAGTACTTGTGGTTGTACTGACCCCCCCTACTTTTATGTTTTCTTCTTGGTTATTTGTGGAATGCAGCAAACGTTCCGTCGTCTTCAACTCAACAGTAGATCTAGCCAGACTTCACTCCATCGGAAATTCAGGGTGAGCTAATGCGTCTAGCTTGGACTGGATCTTCTTCTTCAAGTCTTGATGCCTTGAACTTCCGGCATGGACTAACTAGTATTTGTTTTAGCTTCTTAGACAGTCTTAGTTTAGTAATTTGAGGATAGATGTTCTTGTGATGATGACTTCCAGATTTTGGGGATAATAATAATAGTTTTGATTGTTTTTTTTTAATGAGTTTAAGTCTTCCGCATTATTTTCTGTTGATATACATTGAAATGTTAAGGGTTAGATTGGTTGGTTCGCTCACATAGGAGGGTAAGTGTGGGTGCCAGTCGCGTCCCCGATTTGGGTCGTGACAAACTTGGTATCAGAGCATTAGGTTCATTGGTCTCATCACACAAGAACAGGTCTAGTAGAGTCTTAAAGAACGGTAGGGGGACGCCTTTACTTTTCTTTGAGAGGCTATAAGACTTTAGGAAAATTCCATTCTTTCATTCTTTTTTTCGTGCTACTACTTGAGTCCAATTGGTATCTAGGTGATACAAATTGGTATCTGACCATCTTCATTCTATTTCGCAGATGGTTTGAACTAGAGCAACGACCGCACCAGCAGCGACAACGGAAAGACAGGAAACTACTGAGCCTGCCACTAGGGCTGTGGCTCGAGGAAGGGTAACGGCAAGAGGCCGTGGAAGAGCTCGTGGGAGGACGTCCTCTAGAGGGAGAGGACGAGCCCCTAGCCCATCTGATACTAGGGCAGTGACTCCTCCACCGACCGAGGAGGTGATAAGAGAGGGTGAGGAAGGGGAGAATGAACAAGGGCAGAATGAGGAAATGCCACCACAACCTACCCCAGAGATGATCAACCAAGTACTTGCTTATCTTAGCGGGTTGTCTGATTAGGGTCAAGCACCTCCAGTGGTTTCTGCACCAACACCTCCGGTTTCAGAGATACGACATGCGGCTACTATGGCTCCCCGCATGGATGCAACATTGGGAATAGGCACATTTCCACGTCTGACTACTGGGCCTATAATGACAAATGATCAACATGAACTTTTTAGTAAGTTCTTGAAATTGAAACCTCCAGTCTTCAAGGGTGCAGAATCTGAGGATGCTTATGATTTTCTGGTTGATTGTCATGAGCTACTACACAAGATGGGGATAGTAGAGAGGTTTGGTGTCGAGTTCGTGAGCTATCAGGTTCAAGGTAACGCCAAAATGTGGTGGCGTTCACATGTTGAGTGTCAACCAATAGAGGCACCACCTATGACTTGGGAATCATTCTCTACCCTATTTATGGAGAAATATATCCCAAGGACTTTGAGAGATAGAAAGTGGGATGAGTTCTTGAGTCTGGAGCAAGGTAGAATGACGGTTAATGCATACGAGGCTAAATTTCGCGCACTATCCAGATACGCCACCCAATTCTGTTTCAGTCCACAAGAACGGATCCGCCGTTTTGTGAAGGGGTTGAGGTCGGAGTTGCGGATTTCAGCCTTATAGGTAGCGGCAACGGCAACATCTTTCCAAGAGGTGGTAGACTTTGTGATAGAGGTGGAAGGAGTGAAGCCAGATGGCTTCACCATGACATCGACATCAAAAAGGTTTCGAAGGGGAGGTGAGTTTAATGGTTCCTACTCTAGAGGACAGAACTCCGGAGGTCACTCAGTTCGACCAATTCAGTCTTCACTACAGACTGTAGTTGGGGGTCCACCTCAGAACGGTCAACACTACTCCGAGAGACCTATGCACGATTCCAGAGAGTGCTATGGATGTGGGGAGATTGGACATATTAGGAGGAATTGTCCAAAACAGAGCTACAGAGCCCCACTAGCTAGAGGTAGGGGTGGTCATGGTAGAGGCCGTTTTTCTGGAGGACGTGGTGGTCGAGGCAATGGCGGTCACCAAAACGGCAGAGGTGATGGGCAAAACGGAGCCACTACTACACAACATGGTAGGGGCAACGGACAGACGAATGATAGGGCCCATTGTTATGCTTTCCCTGGGAGGTCTTAAGCGGAGGCGTCTGATGCTGTTATCACAGGTAATCTCTGGTTTGTGATTGCATGGCATCTGTATTATTTGACCCTGGCTCCACGTTTTCATATGTATCTTCCTCATTTGCTAACGGTCTAAATTTACATTGTGAATTACTTGACATGCCTATTCGTGTTTCTACTCCGGTGGGTGAGTCTGTGATAGTCGAAAAGTGTATAGGTCTTGTTTGGTGAATTTTGTGGGGAGCAACACTTATGTAGATTTGGTTATTTTAGAAATGGGTGACTTTGATGTAATTCTGGGTATGACTTGGCTTTCTCCGAATTTTGCGATTTTGGATTGTAATGCTAAAACAGTGACGTTAGCCAAGCCTGGGGCAGATCCGTTAGTGTGGGAGGGCGACTACACTTCCAAACCAGTTCGCATCGTGTCCTTTATTCGTGCTCAGAAGATGGTTAGTAAGGGTTGTCTAGCTTTCTTGGCACATCTCAAGGATGACACTACCCAAGTACCTTCGATCGAGTCGGTTTCAGTGGTCTGTGAGTTTTTGGATGTGTTCCCTGTGGATCTTCCCGGTGTGCCACCAGATAGGGATATAGACTTCTGCATTGATTTGGAACCCGGTACTCGCCCCATTTCTATACCCCCGTATAGAATGGCTCCCGCCGAATTAAGAGAGTTAAAGGCACAACTTCAAGAGTTGTTGAGCAAAGGCTTCATTAGACCAAGTGCATCTCCTTGGAGTGCTCCGGTGCTATTTGTGAAGAAGAAGGATGGGAGTTTCCGAATGTGCATAGATTACCGACAGTTGAACAAAGTAACTATTAAGAACAAGTACCCCATTCCTCGCATTGATGACTTGTTCGATCAGTTACAAGGTGCTTGTGTCTTCTCAAAAATTGACTTCAGGTCCGGTTATCACCAATTGAAAATACGAGCAACGGATGTGCCAAAGACTGCTTTTCGAACTAGGTATGGGCATTATGAATTTGTGGTAATGTCATTTGGTCTTACGAATGCCCCTGCTGCCTTCATGAGCTTGATGAACGGGATTTTCAAGCCATACTTGGACCTCTTCGTGATTGTGTTTATTGATGATATACTGATATACTCAAAAAGTAAGAAGGAACATGAGGAGCATTTGAGAATGGTGTTAGAGTTGTTGAGGAAGAAAAAGCTTTATGCGAAATTCTCCAAGTGTGAGTTTTGGCTAGATTCAGTGTCCTTCTTGGGGCACGTGGTTTCTAAGGATGGGGTGATGGTGGATCCATCCAAGATTGAGACAGTGAAGAATTGGGTAAGACCTACAAACGTGTCAGAAATAAGGAGTTTTGTGGGTTTAGCTAGCTACTACCGCCGATTCGTCAAGGGATTCTCTTCTATTGCTTCCCAATTGACGAACTTGACTAAGCAAAACGTTCCATTTGTATGGTCGGACGAGTGTGAGGAAAGCTTTCAGAAACTCAAGACTTTGTTGACTACCGCGCCTATCCTTACCTTGCCAGTAGAGGGTAAAAACTTCATTGTCTATTGTGATGCATCCTATTCTGGGTTGGGTGTAGTGCTAATGCAAGAGAAGAATGTGATTGCTTATGCTTTGAGGCAGTTAAAGGTGCATGAGCATAACTATCCGACCCATGATTTGGAGTTGGCCGCGGTAGTATTTGCACTAAAGCAATGGAGACACTACTTGTATGGGGTTAAGTGTGAAGACTACACGGACCATCGTAGCCTACAGTATGTATTCACTCAGAAAGACTTGAACTTGAGACAGAGGAGATGGATGGAACTACTGAAGGACTACGACATCACTATCTTGTATCACCCGGGGAAGGCGAATGTTGTGGCAGATGCTTTGAGTAGAAAGGCCGGAAGCATGGGAAGTCTAGCTCATTTGCAAGCTTCTAGGCGCCCATTGGCTAGGGAAGTGCAGATTTTGGCTAATGACCTTATGAGGTTAGAAATAAACGAGAAGGGAGGATTGTTAGCTTGTGTAGAGGCAAAATCCTCTTTCCTTGATCAGATTAAGGGGAAATAGTTTGATGATGAGAAACTAAGGCGAATTCGAGATAAAGTGTTGCAAGGAGAGGCTAAGGAAGCAATAATCGATGGGTAAGGTGTTTTGAGGATTAAGGGAAGGGTATGTGTACCCCGCATCGATGATTTGATCACCACTATTCTTACAGAAGCTCATAGTTCCGGATATTCTATACATCCTGGTGCAACCAAGATGTACCGCGACCTAAAGCAACACTTCTGGTGGAGTAGAATGAAGGGAAATATTGTTGAGTTTGTGGCCAAATGTCCAAATTGTCAACAAGTAAAGTATGAACACAAAGCCCGGAGGAACACTTCAGAGAATGCCCATTCCTGAATGGAAGTGGGAGAGAACGCGATGGACTTCGTGGTTGGTCTTCCAAGACATTGGGTAAGTATGACTCTATTTGGGTGATTGTTGATAGGTTAACTAAGTCTTCTCACTTCATTCCGGTCAAGGTGACCTACAATGCAGAGAAGTTGGCCAAAATCTACATCTCAGAGATCGTTCGGTTGCATGGAGTTCCACTCTCCATCATATCAGATAGAGGTACGCAGTTTACTTCTAAGTTTTGGAGGACATTACATGCTGAATTAGGTACTAGATTGGACCTTAGTACTGCATTTCATCCTCAGACTGACGGTCAGTCTGAGCGAACGATTCAAGTGTTGGAGGATATGCTTCGCGCATGTGTGATAGAGTTTGGTGGCCATTGGGATAGCTTCTTACCGTTGGCAGAGTTTTCGTACAATAATAGCTATCACTCCAGTATCGACATGGCTCCATTTGAAGCATTGTATGGGAGGAAGTGTAGATCTCCCATTGGGTGGTTTGATGCATTTGAAGTTAGACCTTGGGGGACTGATCTGTTAAGAAATTCTATGGAGAAGGTGAAAGCTATTCAAGAAAAGCTTTTAGCGGCTCAAAGTAGGCAAAAGGAGTATGCAGACCGAAAGGTTAGAGACTTGGAGTTCATGGAAGGTGAACAAGTCCTGTTGAAGGTTTCACCCATGAAAGGGGTGATGCGGTTCGGAAAAAGGGGTAAGTTAAGTCCAAGGTATATTGGACCATTTGAAGTGCTTAAGAGATTAGGGGAGGTGGCTTATGAATTAGCCTTGCCCCCAGGGTTGTCCGAGTGCATCCGGTGTTCATGTGTCCATGTTGAAGAGATATACCAGGAGATGGAAACTACATTATCCGTTGGGATTCAGTTTTATTGGATGAGAACTTGACTATGAAGAGGAACCGGTTGCTATATTAGATAGAGAAGTTCGCAAACTGAGGTCGAGAGAGATTGCATCCATCAAGGTTCAATGGAAGAATCGACCGGTTGAAGAAGCTACTTGGGAGAAGGAGGCAGATATGCAAGAAAAATACCCACATCTGTTTACAGATTCAGGTACCCCTTTTCGCCATTGTTTTTCTTCTTCTGATCGTTCGGGGACGAATGATGGGTAAATTGGTATCTATTGTAACGACCCGTTTAGTCGTTTGAGTAGCAGATTTTTAATTCTGGAAAAACTGGCGGGGACGACGAGGGTCACGACGGACCGTCGTGGTCACGAAGGCCCGTCGAGGAGGTGTCGTCCCATGACACTTAGAATTCTTCAAATTGGATACTGAAAAATCGACTCTCTGTAAATTGTGACGGACCTGCAGGACGTGCCGTCACATACACGACGAACCGTCGTGAGTTCCGTTGCAAAACACTTCAACTTTTGAGAATTTGGTGCAAGAAACGAGTTTTTGACCGTCATGACGGAGGAACAGGACGGGACCGTCACGGCTGTGGGGCCGTCACAGGCTACGTGAGTCGAGGGAGCTGCGACGACCTGAGTGACGGACCGTCGCAGGCACGACGGCCCGTCACAGGTTGCGCAAAGTCCCAGGCAAATAGGATTCATCTACACGTTTTAGGGGTCGTTTTGGACTATTCTTTCCTTAATTATAAGATTGAGGGTTAATATTATAAGTCTAATTACTTAGGGGTTAAAGGGGTAACCTTAAGTTAATTAGTGGGGTTTATTGTCCTTTTTCACACTTAATTATATGATTAATTAGTGTAAAAGAAAGAGGGTTTGAACATAAGAAAACAAAAGAGAAAGAACAAGAAAGAGAGAGGAGGGCAGTCGATCAAAAAGGAAATCAAAGCTTGGGAATTGCTTGGGATTCCAATTCTTCGGTGGAGGTAGGTTATTGTTTTTACGATATTCGTAGTGAACTCTTAATAGTGAATAATATGTGTTGATGATGTTGTAAGCCTGTCTATATGCTTAATTGTATGCTTGCATGATTGTGATTTTGATTATAAAACAAGCATGATGAAAACCCTTGAATCCCAAATCTTGAAAGAGAAACTTTAATCTACGATATTAATGACGATACCTTGGTATAAAGAAGGCTTGATGAATTAAAGTAATGGGGATTGATGATGCCTTGGTATAGAGAAGGCTTGATGAACGGATAGAATGAATTTAGTGGATCGGAGTGTCACGTTCCGACACATAGTAATAGTGGATCGGAGTGTCACGTTCCGACACATAGTAATAGTGGATCGGAGTGTCACGTTCCGACACATAGTATTAGTGGGACGGGTGTCACGAACCGACACGTAGATATAGGGGATCGGAGTGTCACGTACCGACACATATAGGGGATCGGAGTGTCACGTACCGACACATATAGGGGATCGGAGTGTCACGTTCCGACACATGTAGGGGATCGGAGTGTCACGTTCCGACACATAGTGGTAGGGGATCGGAGTGTCACGTACAACACAAGAGGAAGAAAGATAATGAATCTCGAAAGATGATATATACTCAAACATAATGAACTTAATTCCCAAATGAGTATGGTAATGAGGCTTGAGCCTCATGAATGAACTTGATGGTATTTATTGACGATTATGATACTTGTTGTTGCTATATGTTGAGTTTATAGTTGATTTATGATATTACTTGATATATATTATCTTCTATTTGAGTTGCCGATGATATCTACTCAGTACTTGTGGTTGTACTGACCCCCCTACTTTATGTTTTTTCTTCTTGGTTATTTGTGGAATGCAGCAAACGTTCCGTCGTCTTCAACTCAACAGTAGATCTAGCCAGACTTCACTCCATCGGAAATTCAGGGTGAGCTAATGCGTCTAGCTTGGACTGGATCTTCTTCTTCAAGTCTTGATGACTTGAACTTCCGGCATGGACTAGCTAGTATTTGTTTTAGCTTCTTAGACAGTCTTAGTTTAGTAATTTGAGGATAGATGTTCTTGTGATGATGACTTCCAGATTTTGGGGATAATAATAATAGTTTTGAATTGTTTTTATTAATGAGTTTAAGTCTTCCGCATTATTTTCTGTTGATATACATTGAAATGTTAAGGGTTAGATTGGTTGGTTCGCTCACATAGGAGGGTAAGTGTGGGTGCCAGTCGCGTCCCCGATTTGGGTCGTGACATACATGACTAATTTTATTGGCTTATCTGAAATTTCCTCTTTAGATTTTGATAACTGCTCACTAGGAAAAACCTGATGATCAAGTCATAATCATGAAACAAAATGGTAATCAACAGTTGTTACTACATCCCATTCAATCATCTCAATTTATCCAACAAACCTCTTTTCCTCCATCAACAACAACAGTAGTGTGTGTTCCACCAACAACAACAACAACAAAAGAATGGATTGATCTACAACAACTCGATATAGGGGATAACAATTATTCTACATTTAATTTTTTCCATGGAGACTCCTTTGATTAAAACTAGAAAAAAGGTATCTCAGTTATCCATTACTTCGTTACTTATGTGTGTGTTTTTATATGTTTTGATCTTATTGTTACTTTCTGTTTGAAATTAGAAAAAATCATTCAACAAGGATTACGCATGATTTATTGCATATGACTCAAAATTTTGATTTTAGCACTTTTGTTTGAAAGAGGAAAAATCATGGTTCTTTGAGACATATATTTCTCTAGTCCCGTAACCAAGTGAAAAAGGGGATTCTCTTGAAGCATGAATTCTTCTGCCCATGAATCCTTCTTTGCTTTGTTACGGGACTAGGGCAATATATTCTTGCACTAGGGTCTAATATATGTGTCAAAGAGAGTACTCTATTGCAACGTATACGGGGCAATCCCTTGAGCCTATTGATTCAATTTCTAGAAAGTCATGTCTCTCTCCTTCACTTAAGACACATCCTATGATGATTCAAGTCAGACAAAATCAACTAAGCTTCTTGATAAAAAGAACGTGTACGGTGTAGAGCGTAAAGTCTAGGATTAGTATTTAATCATTGATATAGCTTACGAATGACTAATTAATATATGATTAAATTGTATTATAATCTCAATCTAACCAAAAAAAACATGACTATATAATGAAAACACCATCCCAATTAGTATAAAAGAAAAAAGTGTAAACATGGAGTTATATTATTTTGGCAAAAGGGTCCAGTGAACCCTTGTGCTTGTGGATGTTTGTATTGTGAACTCTTCTTCTTATACATTTGTCATCTGGAACCCTGAACTTATCTACATTCAACATTTTAAAAATGTTTTCTGACTTGGCCTCCTATGTGGCAGATACAACCAAGGGGCATGTGATATACACACCTGAGAAGAGTGAAATGAGGTTAAAAGGGTCTAATAGCCACAGTAGGGTTTTATAAAGTCTTCTTTCCCATTCACATTTGACACTATTATTGAAAAATTTGAGATTTTTCTTGCCTCTTCTTCGATCTTCTTTCTCCAAATTTATTGTCCATTTTTTTCATCTTCTTAATCCACTTTTATTTATATGCATTTCCAGTTAATTGTTTGCTTCATTTTGTGGTTATCCTATTGTAGTTTTCTACATCATCACGAAAGTTGTTTTTCGTAGAATCCTATGATGTAAAAAAATCATGAAACATGTAATTGATTGCATAAAAATAGAATCCCCCAAAAATTTGAAGAAAATTAGTATAATCAACTAAAAACCTAAAAATTATACAGAGAGATAAATCTAAGATGAAATCTAGACTAAACAACATACAAATACGAAAATAAGTCACAAAATTTATATACACAAAATAAAAATCAAATAAATTCAACAAAAATACTCAAGCAATTTTGTCGGAATGAGGAAAAAAACGAGAAGAAAAAAATTATGTATACATAGCCTCACATAGATACATGTCTAGGACGATGTTAACACACTGTGATTTTTTGATTTTGATGAAAACAAAGATGAATTCCTTGATTGGTGCTCGTGTTTTTTCTTCAATCAAAAGAGTAGAACATGATGCTAAAAAAAAGTGTAAGGATGATGAAAGAGAAATGAAATAAGATTGTGGGGAAAGTGGTGGGTTTGGTGGAAAAAGGTAAATAAAAATCATTAATGTATTAACTAAATATTATAAAAATGTCAAGATGACATGAAAGGATATGAGAGATTGCTTTATTTTTAAAGAATATTTATAATGCTAATTTTATTATTCTATAAATGGTGTTGATATGTGCACGTTAAATTCATTAATAATATAATATTTCAAGGAAAGACTGTATTGGAAAGAAAGGTTGTCCTTAAGAAGGATTTTTTTGGAATTTTGATTCTTTTAGCATGATTGAGATTTTTCATCACAAAGGAAGGTTCATTGATAAATATAATCCAACATATAAAAAACACATTTAGATCGAAAGAGAGTCTGTTGCGTAATTCCTTAATTATTTATTCTTCTTAGTGAATTCCCGTAGTGAGGTCAACATCCATCTTAGATATGACTTATTTCCTTTGAATTCTTCACAACTCTCTTTCCTTTTGTGGAGGTGAATCCAGAATGTTCAGTTTATGGTTATGAAATTCTAAAAAGGTAACTCATTTGATTTTGAAAAGGTAACCTTATGTAGAATCCAAATCTATAAACTCAAGATTTCGAATCCGCCTCTTTGTAAACATAATTTTTCATTGCAAGGAAAAAAAGTTGAGAAGTCTTAATAAGAAATAACTAAGAATGATGTTGATGTTGCTATGGGAATTCACATAGAAGAAGGAATAATTACATAAATCCTCAACAAGCTCTTTTGAAACAAATGTGTTATGACGTCCTTGATGACACTGATCAACGAACCTAAATTTATAATGAAGCATCTCAATCATGCCAAGAATAACAAAAAATTTCAAAAAAAAAAGTTTAATTAATGACAACCTTTCCTTCCAATATGGTCTTTTAGAATTGCTTTCAAAAATTCATGCACACATCAGTGAAATAAAAATAAAAATAATTCATGTTAAAAAAAAAAAACTGAACTTCTTGATAAAAACATGAAGAGTGTATAGTCTTAAGCTTAGGATTAGTGTTTAAACATTGATGTAGGATAATATTAATTATATTACTATACACTTGGATTTTAGAGTCTAATATCAATCTAACTAATGAAACCATGACCATATAGTGAAAACACCATCTCAAGTAGAAAAACCAAAAAGAGTAAACAAAAAGAATTATATAATTATTACACGTAATATTGGTCTTTAATCTTTTCATGGTACTCCCTATATTCCTAAGAAGTGTAATTTGTGAGTCAATGCACACCACCTATTAAGAAAATATTTAAGAACATACTATAAATCATAATTTCCATTAGTATCCTTGTGACATTAGAAATTTAACTTTCTAAGTAGTGAACTCATCTCCTAGAAAATATATAAGTAAAGAAAAATATGAAAATATATTTCAAAAATCTATCTTGAACTTTGAATAATTGAAATATTTTAGAAAATGAAAAGAGATTAGAAAATTGAGTTAACGTGAAATGAAATGAGATCATGTTTCAGGTTCTTGAATCAAATCACATTCATTTTCCAAAAAAAAACAATTTAACGTTTTTTGAATATTAAATTCTAATGTACATTTTGATTTGTACATGTAACTGTGTATAAATATGGGTCAATCAATTTTTAACCCAATCTATTGGTTACCTATTTCCTTTTTTATTTTTACTTTTAGGGTAAGGGAAGATAAAATTGGGGGAAGCGATAACATAATGTGTTGGCATTTAAGACATTTTATCATCATATATTCACAAATTACAATATTACTACACCAAGCATTTGTATGTTTTTGCTCTTGTGGGTAGAAGAATATTTAAAAGAAGCAGAGAGATATAGAGTGAGCTACTTTTGTATTTTTCTTTATGATGTACTCATGCGACAATAACAACTTTAAAAATTAGTAAATTTTGACATTATTCAAAGGCAATACTTTTTGCCAAGAAACTCTAATATAAGGAAGAATACTTTAAAATAAATCTTCTTACCACATATATTATTAGGGATAGAAGAGATGGTACCATTATTTCTAAAGACATCATATGCGGTAGAGCAAGAAAACATGTAATTGGTGATGACATTCCAACTAGATTTAATATTCCTCAAATAGAATTCCATGAACCTTCTCTTACCTATATATTATAAAAACATATTTTACAATTATAATTTAATTCTTTTTATTCAAGCTTAACATAGAGTACCAATAACATTTTCAATCCCACGTCACTATAACAGGATGACACATATCAGGCAAACCCAAACGCTACGCTTATATAGAATTCGTTTATTAAGAGGCTTAAAAAGTACTTTCATAAAATGAATCAAAGCTTATATAAATGAATTTTACATAAGGTTATTGTAACGACCTGTTTAGTCGTTTTGAGCAGCAGATTTCATTTCTGGAAAAACTGGCCAAGATTACGGACACCACGACTGACCGTCATAGGCACGACGGCCCGTCACAGATGTCTCGTTCCAGAACACTTAGAATTCTTAAATTGGGTATTGAAAATTGACTCTCTGAACTTCGTAACGGACTTGCAGGACAGACCGTCACATGTGTGACGGACCGTCACAGACTCCTTAGTGAAAAATGGAGTTTTGGTCCTTGCGACGACCTTTGTGACGGACCGTCACAGGCACGATGGACCGTCACAGGTTGCGCAAATCCCAGGCAGAATCGGATTTCTTTACACGTTTTAAGGGACGTTTTGGACTATTCTTTACTTAATTATTGATTTCGTGGGTTTATATTAATAACTCAAATTCTTGAGGGATAAAAGAGGTAACTTTGGGTTAATTAGTGGGGTATTATTGCCATCTTTTACACTTAATTATATGTTAATTAGGGTAAAAGAAAGAGGGTTTGAATAAAGAAAATAGAAAGAACAAAGAGAGAGAGAGATTGATCGATCAAGAGGCAGAGGGACTATCAAAGCTTGGGAAATTGCTTGTTGATTCCAATTCTTCGGTGGTAGTAGGTTATGGTTTTTTTACGATATTCGTAGTGAACTCTTAATAGTGAATGATATGTATTGGTAGTATTGTAACCTGTCTATATGCTTAATTGTATGCTTGCATGAATATGATTATGTGATTTTGATAAAACAAGCATGATGAAAACTATTGAATCCCAAGTCTTGAAAGAACTTTAATCTACTTACTAATGATGATGCCTTGGTATAAAAGTAGGCTTGATGAATTAAAGTAATGGGATTGATGATGCCTTGGTATAGAGAAGGCTTGATGAACGGATAGAGTGAGATTAGTGGATCGGAGTGTCACGTTCCGACACATAGTATTAGTGGATCGGAGTGTCACGTTCCGACACATAGTATTAGTGGGACGGGTGTCACGAACCGACACGTAGAATTAGGGGATCGGAGTGTCACGTACCGACACATATAGGGGATCGGAGTGTCATGTTCCGACACATATAGGGGATCGGAGTGTCACGTACCGACACATATAGGGGATCGGGTGTCACGAACCGACACGTAGAATTAGGGGATCGGAGTGTCACGTACCGACACATAGTGGTAGGGGATCGGAGTGTCACGTACCGACACAAGAGGAAGAAAGATAATGAATCTCGAAAGATGATAAATATACTCAATCTAATAAACTTAATTCCCAAATGAGTATGGTATTGAGGCTAGAGCCCTCATGGATGAAATTAATGGTACTTGTTGATGCTACATGTTGAGTTTATAGTTGATTTATAATATTACTTGATATATATATGATCTTCTATTTTGAGTTGGCCGATGATATCTACTCAGTACTTGTGGTTGTACTGACCCCCTACTTTTATGTTTTCTTCTTTGTTATTTGTGTAATGCAGCAAACGTTCCGTCAACTTCAACTCAACAGTAGATCTAGTCAATCTTCACTACCTTCGGAAATTCAGGGTGAGCTAATGCGTCTAGCTTGGACGGGATCTTCTTCTTCAAGTCTTGATGCCTTGAACTTCCGGCATGGACTAGCTTTTATTTTTCTAGCTAGCTCTTAGACGTTTTCAGTTTAGTAATTTGAGGATAGATGTTCTTGTGATGATGACTTCCAGATTTTGGGGATAATAATAATAGTTTTGAATTGTTTTATTAATGAGTTTAAGTCTTCCGCATTATTTTCTGTTGATATATCTTGAAATGTTAAGGTTTAGATGGGTTGGTTCGCTCACATAGGAGGGTAAATGTGGGTGCCAGTCGCGTCCCCGATTTGGGTCGTGACAAACTTGGTATCAGAGAATTAGGTTCGTTGGTCTCATCACACAAGAACAGGTCTAGTAGAGTCTTAAGGAACGGTAGGGGGACGCCTTTACTTTTCTTTGAAAGGCTATAAGACTTTAGGAAAATTCAATTCTTTCTTTCTTTATTTCGTGCTACTACTTGAATCCAATTGGTATCTAGGTGTTACAAATTGGTATCTGACCATCTTCACTCTATTTCGCAGATGGTTAGAACTAGAGCAACGACCGCACCAACACCAACACCAGCAAGGCAAGATACAACTGAGCCAGCCACTGGGGCTGTGGCTCGAGGGGGAACAGCGGCAAGAGGCCGTGGTAGAGGTCGTGGGAGGACGTCCTCTAGAGGAAGAGGACGAGCACCTAGTCCATCTGATGCTAGGGCGGTGAATCCTCCACCGACTGAGGAGGTAGTAAGAGAGGCTGAGGAAGGGGAAACTGAACAAGAGCAGAATGAGGAATTGCCACCCCAACCTACCCCAGAGATGATCAATCAGGTTCTTTCTTATCTTAGCGGGTTATCTGATCACGGTCAGGCACCTCCAGTGGTTTCTGCACCAACACCCCCGGTTTCAGAGATACGACATGTGGCTACTATGGCTCCTCGCATGGATGCCTCATTGGAAATAGGCACATTTCCTCGTCTGACTACTGGGCCTATAATGACAAATGATCAGCATGAACTTTTCAGTAAGTTCTTGAAATTGAAACCTCCAGTCTTTAAGGGTGCAGAATCAGAGGATGCCTACGATTTTCTGGTTGATTGTCATGAGCTACTACACAAGATGGGTTTAGTGGAGCGGTTCGGTGTTGAGTTCGTGAGCTATCAGTTTCAAGGGAACGCCAAAATGTGGTGGCGGTCACATGTTGAGTGTCAACCAAAAGAGGGACCACCTATGACTTGGGAATCGTTCTCTAGCTTGTTTATGGAGAAGTATATCCCAAGGACTTTGAGAGATAGAAAAAGGGATGAGTTCTTGAGTCTTGAGCAAGGAAGGATGACGGTTAATGCATATGAGGCTAAATTCCGTGCATTATCCAGGTATGCCACCCAACTTTGTTTCAGTCCACAAGAACGGATTCGCCGTTTTGTGAAGGGGTTGAGGTCAGAATTGCGGATTTCAGCCTTACAGGTAGCGGCTACGGCAAAATCCTTCCAAGAGGTGGTAGAATTTGTGATCGAGGTGGAAGGAGTGAAGCCAGATGACTTCACCACGACATCAACATCAAAAAGGTTTCGAAAGGGAGGTGAGTTCAACGGTTCGTATACTAGAGGACAGAGTTCCGGAGGTTACTCAGTCCGACCAATTCAGTCTTCACTACAGACTGTAGTTGGGGGTCCACCTCAGAATGGTCAACACTACTCCGAGAGACCTATGCCTGACTGCAGAGAGTGTTATGGATGTGGGGAGATTGGACATATTAGGAGGAATTGTCCAAAACAGAGTTACAGACCCCAATAGCTAGAGGTAGAGGTGGTCATGGTAGAGGCCGTTTTTTGGAGGACGTGGTGGTCGAGGTAATGGTGTTCACCAAAACGGCAAAGGTGATGGGCAAAATGGAGCCACTACGACACAACATGGTAGGGGCAACGAACAGACTGGTGATAGGGCCCATTGTTACGCTTTCCCTGGGAGGTCTGAAGCGGAGGAGTCTGATGCTGTTATCACAGGTAATCTTTTGGTTTGTGATTGCATGGCATCTGTATTATTTTACCCTGGCTCCACGTTTTCATATGTATCTTCATCATTTGCTAATGGTCTAAATTTACATTGTGAATTACTTGACACGCCTATTCGAGTTTCTACTCCGGTGGGAGAGTCGGTGGTAGTTGAAAAGGTATATAGGTCTTGTTTGGTAAATTTTGTGGGGAGGAATACTTATGTAGATTTGGTTATCTTATAAATGGCTGATTTTGATGTAATTATGGGTATGACTTGGCTTTCTCCGGAATTTGCGATCTTGGATTGTAATGCTAAAACGGTGACGTTAGCCAAGCCTGGGACAGATCCGTTAGTGTGGGAGGGCGACTACACTTCCAATCCGGTTCGTATCGTGTCCTTTCTTCGTGCTAAGAAGATGGTTAGTAAGGGTTGTTTAGCCTTCTTGGCACATCTCAGGGATGACACTACCCAAGTACCTTCAATCGAAACGGTTTTGGTAGTCCGTGAGTTTTTTGATGTGTTCCCTGCAGATCTTCCTGGTATGCCACCGGATAGGGATATTGACTTCTGCATCGATCTTGAACAGGGTACTCGCCCCATTTCTATACCCCCTTATAGAATGGCTCCCGTGGAGTTAAGAGAGTTAAAGGCACAACTTCAAGAGTTGTTGAGCAAAGGCTTCATTAGACCAAGTGCATCTCCTTGGGGTGCTCCGGTTTGGTTTGTGAAGAGAAGGATGGGAGTTTTCGGATGTGCATAGACTATAGACAACTGAACAAGGTAACTATTAAGAACAAGTATCCTCTTCCTCGCATTGATGACTTGTTCGATCAGTTACAAGGTGCTTGTGTCTTCTCAAAAATTGACTTGAGATCCGGTTATCATCAATTGAAAATACGGGCAACGGATGTGCCAAAGACTGCTTTTCGGACTAGGTATGGGCATTATGAATTTGAAGTGATGTCCTTTGGTCTTACAAATGCCCCCGTAGCTTTCATGAGCTTGATGAATGGGATTTTTAAGCCATATTTGGACCTCTTTGTGATCGTATTTATAGATGATATACTGGTATATTCTAAAAGTAAGAAGGAACATGAGGAGCATTTGAGGATTGTTTTGGAAAGGTTTAGGCAGAAAAAGCTTTATGCCAAGTTCTCTAATTGTGAGTTTTGGCTAGATGCAGTGTCCTTCTTGGGGCACGTGGTTTCTAAGGATGGAGTGATGGTGGATCCTTCTAAGATTGAGACAGTGAAGAATTGGGTAAGACCCACTAATGTGTCAGAAATACGGAGTTTTGTTGGGTTAGCTAGCTACTACCGCCGATTCGTCAAGGGATTCTCTTCTATTGCTTCCCAATTGACGAACTTGACTAAGAAGAATGTTCCATTGTATGGTCGGATGAGTGCGAAGAAAGTTTTCAGAAACTCAAGACTTTGTTGACTACCGCACCTATCCTCACCTTGCCGCTAGAGGGTAAGAACTTCATTGTTTATTGTGATGCATCCTATTCGGGTTTGGGTGCAGTGCTAATGCAAGAGAAGAAAGTGATTGCTTATGCTTCAAGACAATTAAAAGTGCATGAACGTAACTATCCAACTCATGACTTGGAATTGGCCGCGGTAGTGTTTGCATTAAAGCAATGGAGGCACTATCTATATGGGGTTAAGTGTGAAGTCTATACGGATCATCGTAGTCTACAGTATGTCTTTACTCAGAAAGATTTGAACTTGAGACAAAGGAGATGGATGGAACTACTGAAGGACTACGACATCACTATTTTGTATCATCCGGGGAAGGCGAATGTTGTGGCAGATGCCTTGAGTAGAAAGGCGGGAAGCATGGGAAGTCTCGCTTATTTGCAAGCTTCTAGACGCCCATTTCTAGAGAGGTGCAGATTCTAGCTAATGACCTTATGAGGTTAGAAATAAATGAGAAGGGAGGATTGTTAGCTTGTGTAGAGGCAAGATCTTCTTTTCTTGACAAGATCAAGGGAAGACAGTTTGATGATGAGAAATTGATCCAGATTCGAGATAAAGTGTTGCAAGGAGAGGCTAAAGAAGCAACAATCGACGAGGAAGGTGTTTTGAGGATTAAGGGAAGGGTATGTGTACCCCGCGTCGATAATTTGATCAACACTATTCTGACAGAGGCTCATAGTACAAGGTATTCTATACATCCGGGTGCAACCAAGATGTACTGCGACCTAAAGCAACACTTTTGGTGGAGTAGAATGAAGCGCGATATTGTTGACTTTATTGCCAAATGTCCAAACTGTCAACAAGTAAAGTATGAACACCAGAGGCCCGGAGGAACGCTCTAGAGAATGCCCATTCCTGAATGGAAGTGGGAGAGAATCGCAATGGACTTTGTGGTTGGTCTTCCAAAGACAATGGGTAAGTATGACTCCATTTGGGTGATTGTTGATAGGTTAACTAAGTCTGCTCATTTTATTCCGATCAAGGTGACTTACAATGCAGAGAAGTTAGCCAAGATCTATATCTCAGAAATCGTTCGATTGCATGGGGTTCCACTATCAATCATATCAGATCGAGGTACGCAGTTTACTTCTAAGTTTTGGAAAACATTGCATGCTGAATTGGGTACTAGGTTGGACCTTAGTACTGCATTTCACCCTCAGACTGATGGTCAGTCTGAGCGAACGATCCAAGTGTTGGAGGATATGCTTCGCGCATGCGTGATAGAGTTTGGTGGCCATTGGGATAGCTTCTTACCTTTGGCAGAGTTTTCATACAATAATAGCTATAACTCCAGTATTGATATGGCTCCATTTGAAGCATTGTATGGGAGGAGGTGTAGATCTCCCATTGGTTGGTTCGATGCATTTGAGGTTAGACCTTGGGGTACTGACCTCTTGAGGGATTCGTTAGATAAGGTGAAGTGCATTCAATAAAAGCTTCTAGCGGCGCAAAGTAGACAAAAGGAGTATGCAGACCGAAAGGTGAGAGACTTGGAGTTCATGGAAGGTGAACAAGTCTTGTTGAAGGTTTCACCCATGAAAGGGGTGATGCGGTTTGGCAAAAGAGGTAAGCTAAGTCCAAGGTATATTGGACCATTTGAGGTACTAAAGCGAATAGGGGAGGTGGCTTATGAGTTAGCCTTGCCTCCAGGGCTGTTCGGAGTGCATCCGGTATTTCATGTGTCCATGTTGAAAAGATACCATGGAGATGGAAACTACATTATCCGTTGGGATTCAGTTTTGCTTGATGAGAATTTGACTTATGAGGAGGAACCGGTTGCTATATTAGATAGAGAAGTTCGCAAGTTGAGGTCGAGAGAAATTGAATCCATCAAAGTTCAATGGAAGAATCGACCGGTTGAAGAGGCTACTTGGGAGAAGGAGGCAGATATGCAAGAAAAATACCCACATCTGTTTACAGATTCAGGTACTTCTTTCCACCCTTGTTTCTCTTCTTTTAATCGTTTGAGGACGAACGATGGGTAAATTGGTATCTATTGTAACGACCTATTTAGTCGTTTTGAGCAGCAGATTTCATTTCTGGAAAAACTGGCCAAGATTACGGACACCACGACGGACCGTCATAGGCACGATGGCCCGCCACAGATGTCTCGTTCCAGAACACTTAGAATTCTGAAATTGGGTACAGAAAATCGACTCTCTGAACTTCGTAACGGACTTGCAGGACAGACCGTCACATGTGTGACGGACCGTCACAGACTCCTTAGTGAAAAATGGAGTTCTGGTCCTTGCGACGACCTTTGTGACGGACCGTCACAGGCACGACGGCCCGTCACAGGTTGCGCAAATCCCAGGCAGAATCGGATTTCTTTACACGTTTTAAGGGACGTTTTGGACTATTCTTTCCTTAATTATAGATTTCGTGGGTTTATATTAATAACTCAAATTCTTGAGGGATAAAAGAGGTAACTTTGGGTTAATTAGTGGGGTATTATTGCCATCTTTTACACTTAATTATATGTTAATTAGGGTAAAAAAAGAAAGAGGTTTGAATAAATAAAATAGAAAGAACAAAGAGAGAGAGAGATTGATCGATCAAGAGGCAGAGGGACTATCAAAGCTTGGGAAATTGCTTGTTGATTCAAATTCTTCGGTGGAAGTAGGTTATGGTTTTTTTACGATATTCGTAGTGAACTCTTAATAGTGAATGATATGTATTGGTAGTATTGTAAACCTGTCTATATGCTTAATTGTATGCTTGCATGAATATGATTATGTGATTTTGATAAAACAAGCATGATGAAAACTATTGAATCCCAAATCTTGAAAGAAACTTTAATCTACTTACTAATGATGATGCCTTGGTATAAAAGAAGGCTTGATGAATTAAAGTAATGGGATTGATGATGCCTTGGTATAGAGAAGGCTTGATGAACGGATAGAGTGAGATTAGTGGATCGGAGTGTCACGTTCCGACACATAGTATTAGTGGATCGGAGTGTCACGTTCCGACACATAGTATTAGTGGGACGGGTGTCACAAACCGACACGTAGAATTAGGGTATCGGAGTGTCATGTACCGACACATATAGGGGATCGGAGTGTCACGTTCCGACACATATAGGGGATCGGAGTGTCACGTACCGACACATATAGGGGATCGGGTGTCACGAACCGACACGTAGAATTAGGGGATCGGAGTGTCACGTACCGACACATAGTGGTAGGGGATCGGAGTGTCACGTACCGACACAAGAGGAAGAAAGATAATGAATCTCGAAAGATGATAAATATACTCAATCTAATAAACTTAATTCCCAAATGAGTATGGTATTGAGGCTTGAGCCCTCATGGATGAACTTGATGGTACTTGTTGATGCTACATGTTGAGTTTATAGTTGATTTATAATATTACTTGATATATATATGATCTTCTATTTTGAGTTGGCCGATGATATCTACTCAGTACTTGTGGTTGTACTGACCCCCTACTTTTATGTTTTCTTCTTTGTTATTTGTGGAATGCAGCAAACGTTCCGTCAACTTCAACTCAACAGTAGATCTAGTCAATCTTCACTACCTTCGGAAATTCAGGGTGAGCTAATGCGTCTAGCTTGGACGGGATCTTCTTCTTCAAGTCTTGATGCCTTGAACTTCCGGCATGGACTAGATTTTATTTGTTCTAGCTTCTTAGACGTTTTCAGTTTAGTAATTTGAGGATAGATGTTCTTGTGATGATGACTTCCAGATTTTGGGGATAATAATAATAGTTTTGAATTGTTTTATTAATGAGTTTAAGTCTTCCGCATTATTTTCTGTTGATATATCTTGAAATTTTAAGGTTTAGATGGGTTGGTTCGCTCACATAGGAGGGTAAATGTGGGTGCCAGTCGCGTCCCCGATTTGGGTCGTGACAGTTATCAATTGGATTATCTAGATTTGTGTTACAGTTATACAAGATAAAAACATAGTTTCACTTCTATATAGGTGAAGGGTAAAATAATCTATGAGAAGTTGAAATGAAAACAATGATTACAGATAGTGTGATGCTACCTTCTATTATTTCTTAAGATAGAGTTGATTTAAAAATAAATAGTTTACTAAAGATGAATAAATTCCCCTTTGTGGAATGGAAAAACTAGATCTTATCCCTATTACTCAATAATAAATCTAGCATCTTTTTTAGGTTAAAATGGCTTCTTGAATCTTAGGAGAAACTTAGAATTTAGAGAATTTAACTTCATTTTTAACACAAAACAATGAATATGGAAGGCATAAAGTAAAATGTGATGAGACTTGTAAAACACAACTATATATATAAAATAAAAAATGAGACTCTAGGGTTTCTTTAATATTTTCTACTAACTTTGCTAAAAAGGACATTTTCAATACTCAATTTGAAAACTAGCTCCAAGTCTTACTTTATTGGTGCAAAAGACACTATTTATCATTTAAAGTTAAAAAATTATGAGTCTATATCTAGGTCTTAAATAATGTTGAATATTTTCTTCCATCAGAACCATAAAAGACTAACATCTCCGCCTCACAATCTCGCCATCTTCCTATATTTATCTGTTGGATTGCCCCTTATCATTTCTGATGTACGTACATAAGCACGTCATGTATTCTAGTAAAACATCTCCATCCCCATAGAATTATCTAACATCCTGAATTAAATCTTTCAGAATATGAATTCTCTTATGGTAGACCAATTTAGGAACAATCACCCTACTGACAAACCCAATTATTTTGATCATATTAATGCATACACCAAATACATATATGATGTTACAATGATTCACAATATGTAAAGAATGAGATATATTAATGTATCATCCATATCAATGAACACTATAACTATTTGATACACCTTAAATAATACATTTTTGTGTATCATATTCACATCACTAGTCTGATATGTTTTATAAAATGAGTAATACCCTCACCTTATAGATACCATATGTATAATATATCCATTTATGCTCATGTGTTGTATGTATCACTTACAATCCAGTACATTTATTTACTACCTTTTCATGTTTAATAGATAGAAATACATTCACTCATAATAATTCATATCATACCGCTAAAAAATCTGTAGAGCTACCAAATACAAAATTAAGTATATGCTATTTAAAATTTAGAACTAATCTATATCATGAATATCATATCAATATCATTTTATCATCATAAACAAAAACAATCATTACCATGTTACATATGCTAATGATAATAATGTAAAATAAAAGACTAGAAATAAAAAATCAGATACTCTCAAAAAAATTTCTATCAACTCTCTTTACTTTAAAATTTAAATTGTGCTTTATTTGATATATCTTCACTAGGAAAATTGCCCGCGTTTTGCGCGACTCCCTTTTTTGCGAATTTGGTTGAATATTTTTTTTGTAGTTTTAGTGTAGTTGTTAAATAAGTTTTAAATTTTAATATTTTCAATTACACATATGTAATGTCGCGGCGTATTAGGTTGTTATCGCGTTTTAAAATGTCATTGCTTGAATGAGTTATTCACATCCTGGTGAGTAGGGGTAGGTAGCATATAACATTAAGTGCAAAAATGTGGATCGACATATGACACATAAACAACACAACTTTTATAGACGTGTACATATTTAGTATGGGAAGTTCTTTTGGCAATAGATAAAACCAATTCCTCTACCATAACAGATATCAACAACATATGATATACAATTAGGCACTGTTGGACATGTAAAATTTCTCAAATAAAAAAATATACACTTCTTGATAAAACTAATAATATTAACGTCCGTAGAATAGAAAAAGACTCTGCTTTGTCGTTTATATGGTGTCGATATCACTCTCTTCGTTGTCGTCTATGAATAATTTTCTTCACTTCTTACATATTCTCGAATAAACTCTTCTGTTTAAAATTGAAGTTCATTAGGTATTTCTTCAGACTATTCTGTGTTTGATCCTCCCGCATTACAATATATTAGTTTAGTTGAATCTTCTACTTTCTCTTTTCCTGTACGTAAAAGTAATTAATGATGATGTATGTTAAACTGATTGTCGGGAAGATGAATGATTTACCTATCAAGATAATATGTAGTAGAAGCTCAATAATATTGTAGCACTTTGCCTTTTTTTATCTTTGTTTATGCGGTGTTGCATTATAATTCTTCATCCAGCACATACACTTTTTTGACTGTTTAGTTTTACCACCCCTATTTCACATTTAAATTGCTCAATTTAAGTTTGAAGACCAAGTCCATCCTGCATAGATTGCAAATATGGGACGGTACATCAGTCTCCTTTTCGAAAATATGTTAACTAACTTGTGAGCAAAAGTATCAAGAAGTTTCTCAAAAACCCCATCAAGGACAAAATCAGTCTTCCCACCAATGTCCTTGAACTTTATGTGTATCTTGAACCTATGTATGCGTAAAACATCGTTAGAGTTCCGTTGAATGTAAGTTGTGGCTACAATGTTAGTTGCTTTCTTACCTATCATATGTAAAATTGAAGTTCCGTGTATAACTATATATCCATGTAAACCATGTAGCCATCATTGGTAGAAAAGGATCATACATTTTAGATGAACCCTTTTTATAGTTTACTAGTGGATACATAAGGTTGTTCAAGCCTATACTCTGGCAAAGTTAGGATGGTCGGGCAGCCTGTGCTGAGTATCGTTATATCATCACTATAGCTTTTAAGTGATGGTTGTCTATTAAAGAATATCCCATAGAAGTATTGTATTATCACATACATCAATAATTTGTATTTTTACATACACCTCAGATATTATTTGTATATGTTCAGATTTTACAACATGCTTTTAGTTAATATTTCTTTATATTGCAATCACTTTTAAACTGTGTATTTAGAATATGAGTAAGTAGATCGTGATATTAGCAAAGCCAATGTAAGTGTTCTTTCTTACTCCTTTTCAAGCGTAAGAGTTGTTTAACTTTTCAACTCCCATACTAGTACATTCGATGTACTAATACTAATTAGCCTGCATCGTTTCATTATACAGACGCAGGTAACCAGGATCAGCACGCAGTGCACTGTTGGTTCTGTTAGCACTCCACAATCACTTGGAGGAGGTCCCTTTTATTGATTTTCAAGCTTAGAAGTTCAGATTGCAATTAGTTTACTTGTTTTGACATAAGTGCCATTTTGGCCAAATTAATTTATGAAGTATTTGTTTTTAAATGTGCTTATTTCTTGATAAAGTTGAGTTTAGTCTTCCGCTGTGTTAAGTAAGCCAGGGCAAGAGTTTGCTTGGGGCCGAAAATGGTCTCTAAATGCCGTTCACGTCTACGGAGTAGGTATATATAAAGTCGTTCAACATGACACTAAAAAATTCCTCCAGACTCTCCAGATATTTCACTTTATCAATCTATACTATTACTATCAAGAATTAAGGTTCCCTTTGTTTGAAGCCATACACAAACCCCACTGCAAATTCCTACTAAATATCCCAATTTCTTCATAATCTCCCGGTTTTCCAGTTTTCTTCCCTTAAATGCATGTTCTACCGACGGATATAGAAGACAAGTTATAAATAAACTTAATTTTTGATTAAGAAAATCAATAATGAGTAGTGATCTCTGGCGTATATAAATAACCTTCAAGAACAAGTCGCCTTTTGTATTACTACTTTTACTATCGTTTATAGTTATTCTTCAACAAAACCATGTCTTTTGAATTGCTGACCAAATTAGTTAATGTTTTCGGGAATTCTAATTAATTTTTTAAGAACATATATAAGGACGCTAACCTAATTATACTAACCTAAGCTCTCATAATTCACAAACCAAAATTCTTTTCTTCTGTCTTCATTCTCTCGCTAGTTGAAGAACTCCATTGAAGGCAAAGATAGGGGTGGGTTCAAGGGCTGAAGAGGGTAGAATTTCTTCATCAATTTGTAAGATATGATATTTCTTTCACCTTTGAGACCTCTTTCCTCAAAGGGTTCCATCAAATCGACCTATCATGCTATTTCTTGAGTAATTGATCTATATTATGACTTTGACCTAAGTCTCTTATCTTAAACTTTTAACTAGATATTGATTGTGATGTAGTGATTCAATTAACCTTGTTGTCATGTTGGTTATTGTTGTGTGATGATATTACAGCCTTATTTGGTTGAGTTAAGTGTTGATGGTAAGACCTTCATGATGGATTATGAAGAAGGCTTGGTAAGTCTTGTGATCCCTACTCTTTACTTCAATTATGGTTAATTGTGGTTAAGTGGTGATGTGTTACTGAAGTATGTCTGATGTTAAGATTGATAGGGTAGGTATGATGTTAAATTGAAATGTCTTGACATTGGTTTGTGAAGTGTTATAAGGATTGTTATAACTTACTAATGTGTCTTATCATGATGTGAATATGTTTAAGTGCTCAGCTCACTTTTATGGATTGTAATAAAAGGACAATACTCGTGCAATTCTTATTGAGCTATGATGATGAGTAATTGATATAAGGGATAGAACAAATGACGTACATTAAGCTATGATTATTCATACATGTACTAAAGAAATTTTCAAAAAGGGACTCTAACTTAGCACTGAGTGAACTAGAGTGAGGAGTGTGGTTTCCCACATGGGGAAGGTAGGATCACTTATGTACTCTTGACATTTGAGACTCCAATGCATGCATAATAAGGAGGGTCCCACCTATATCTCCTAGTTCTTGATCTATGTGGCCCCCCATAGGAATACTAGCTAGTGGATCCACGAAGTTGCTATATTCATGTTTTGGTACTATCTTGGTAAGTAGTATGCCTTGTTTTGGTGTAGTATTCCATGACAGAGGATTACACATAAGCTCATGTGGTCTATGTAGGTTAAGGAATGTTCTTCCCAAAAGGTAAAATGAACTAAAGGACTGAACTCTAAGATGACCTAAGGGGTTTAGCTTAGTCTAGACAGGGTATGGGACTCTACCTATATATTGCACTAGTTAGCCTTACGGAAGTCTTAGGAGAATGTTCTTATGTATGTATATGCGTATAAATGTAAATGATATGTAAATGATGATCTTACATGTAAATGACACTATGTGATGTTGATATACTATAATGACCATGTACTTGGTCTCTAATGCTAAAGTATGATATTCTGTACTCTTAATTTTATATTATGTGAAGTTGGACATTCGTTATGGTTCTTGCTGGGTTTACTTGATTAGGTAAGGTTATAGGGCTTTGCTTAGTCATTCCACAAGTCTATTAAAAAGGGTGATGAGTAATGGTCTTGCTTTAATTATGTAAAAATATACTCTTATATATATATATATATATGAAGGGTCTATGTATGCTCAATATAACTATTATGTGTATGTAGATGTCTACGTAAACATCCATGTAGTGGTAATGAAAATTTTTAAAAATTTCCGCATTTTAACCTATAAATGTAATGATGTAGGCTAAGATGGTAGTCTTTGTCCTCAAAGAAGAGGACGACGACGGTTACATCAATGGGGTGCTCCTAGGATGTGACATTTGTACAAACTCTATGAATAAAAATATACTTTTGCAATATTTAATTATTAACCTAAGTTAATCAAACTTAGAGCAAAAGAAGAGAATATTCTACAATTTCCTCTTAAGAGAAAGTAGGAGGTTTTCTTCAGTTCCATCCCCAAAATTGAAGTATTTCTCCATAGATTTCATCACTGGTATGTGGGATTGAACTAGTACGTTTTATTCATCCACTAGGTCCTTAGAATTAAGTCTGATTCTCGATCCTTGATATCTTGATTAGATCTAGAGTTTCTAAAACCTTGAAGAATTATTATGATATAGCTATTATAATGGTCCTAATAATATTATCATATTTTTCATGAAATTGTTTATTAATTATTTGCATGAATTTAGAACCATACTATTGTTGATTCTCTTAGTTTATCTATAACAATTGCTAGGTTAGTTGAAAAATTAAGCACCCCTCAGATTTTGAATGTTCATTGTCACTACTTAAATGTTGGATTCTTATTTTCAATAATTTATTTATATTGTGTCATACACATTCCAATTTGGAGTAGGATTAGCATTTAGTTATATTAGGGTTCAGCGTACCCTCATAGTCTCAAAACTACGTGCCCCTGTAGGACTCTAAATCCCCTCATTGGGAATCAAATATAGCAATCATACGAGTAATGCCTTTATACTCTGGAATGGAAATGTATATTAGGTCCTCTCGATGGGGAGCATACATCGGACTCCACGTTTAGATCATTTTATTTGATGTCGGTTAATAGTAGCTCCCACAATCAGACTCTAGTGCATTTGACTAGGTTTTCAATATTTTAAAATTCAGTTTAAGCATTTTAATAATTTTTACTTCTGCATAAAATACAGACCAGTTCATTTCAATGTATTTCAGAATTTACATTATGTTCAGATGCATCATTTCTCTGTTATCCTTGTTCGACTTAAATATTTTTTTTTCTGTTATATTCTTATCTCGCATTCTCCGTACACTCCAAGTACTTACGCATACACAAAGCTACATACTTTCATGATGCATGTTAAGGTACTCAACATTCAGATCACACATATATTTGGTTCCCGATCCATACTGAGCAGCATTAGGGGTGAGTCCTCACACTTTGAGGACAATAGACATGTTTTCCATTTCAGTCTTTTATTTCTGTTTCAGCTTTTCGTGGGACATGTCCCAACAAATCAAGTTAGTTAGAGACTTTCTTAGATATAGTTTTATATTCAGCTTTAGCATTTGATTGATTGTTTAGTATCACTTAACATTTAGAAGTTTATTATTTATTCACATTTGTATGGGTATTTATCATATATAAGTTATCTCATAATTTAAGTTGTTGCATAGTATCCTGCGTTCAGTATTTATAGTATGCTTATGATATGCCAGCTCATGGTTAGCTTGGGATCACTCATGATCCTATATCAAGTATTTACGCCAAGGGGATAGCCGCAACGCGTGTCACTTTTCCATCAATACACATAACGATTGATGAATAAAATTGGTAAATCTTAAAATTTCTTGTTTTTACTAAGACAAAATGTCTTAAAAAATTATTTTTAGAAAGAACCAAATAGAGATCAATAATTTAGTGATAGACACTATTAAAAGTAATGATTTAGCTATGGGATTTGTCAGTAATCCTAAACATCCATCACTAAAAACCTCGTTGTTAATTCATGAATTTTTTTTTATTTTTTTTGCGCTAATCCATAGCTAAAAAAAATTAGCATGAAATTTTATTGTTCAGCTATGAAATTTCATCCATCTTTATTCCTTATTTTCTAGTAGGTTAATATACCCTTAGTCCAATATCTCATCAACGATGAACGACAACTTTAAGATCAATATATACTCGAAAAAAACAAATATGTAGTTAATTTCATAAATTTTCATATAATTATGACCTTCCCACAAAGATCATATAACTATGGAAATTTCGTGAAAAAGTTATCAGAAAATGCCTACCTAATTAACTTACACAAATTCATGTAGCCGAAAAATCAATCTTTAATTTTTCACTCTACATAAATAATCTAACTGTTTTTTTACTCATTTTTGCTTGTGTACTTGAGATTGTGTTTTCATTATATCATTAAATTGAGCTTAGAGACTGCAATGTAATATTATAGTTCCAATATAACCATTCTTAAGCTACGTAAATGTTTAAATACAAATCCTAAACTTTAGGCTCTAAACCCTGCATGTTCTTTTTATAATGAATTTAGGTTATTTTTATCTGACTTGAATCATCATAAATTCTAACTTATGTGAAAGAGAGAGACACGACTTACTAGGAATTGGATCAATAGGCTCAGGGGTACGCTCCTTATCCGCTGGAAGAGGATCTGCTATTTGAAAAATATATTGATCTAGTCATGTAACCAAGCGAAAAAAGGGATTCTCTTGAAGCATGAATTATTATGACCATGAATCCTCCTTATATTTGTTATGAAACTAGAGAGAAGTTTCTCTTGCACTAGGGACTAGAATGTCATCTCTCTCTCCTTCACTTAAAACACAACCTATGATGATTCAAGTAAGACAAAAAATAACTAAATTTAATGGTAAAAAGACCATGTAGGGTGTAGAGACTTATGTCTAGGATTAGTATTTAAACATTGATGTAGCTTGAGAATGATTATATTAATATAAGATTGAATTATTTTAATGATGTAGGTTCGGTCCTCAGCATTCAGATCACACATAGATCAATTCCCAATCCACACTCAATAGCATTAGTGGTGAGTCCTCATACATTGAGGACAATGGACATTTTATTTCTATTTTAGTTGTGATGATTACATGTCCCAACAACTCTATTTAGTTAGAGACTTTTTTAAACATAGTTTTAGATTTAGATTTAGCATTTAACACTTAGAATTTCAATATATGTTCAGATCAGTATTGGGTATTTCCCATCTTCCAATTATCTCATGATTTAAGCTTATGCATAGTATCTCTTATTCAGTTGTATTAGTATGCTTAAAATATGTATGTTAAAGGTTAGCTTGGGGTCACTCCCAAGGGCTCGTGTTTATGCCAAGGGGTATAATCCTTGGGGCTTGGTACCTGTCCCATCAATACACACAAAGATTCATGAATAAAATTGGTTAATCTTATTATTTCTTCTTTTTACAAAGATAAAATGCCTTCAGAACATAATTTTAGAAAGAACCAAATAGTGATCATCAATATCGATACAAATAAAAACATTAAATAGCTATGGAATTATTGGTAATTGCTAGATAATTCATGATTAAAAGCTCCTAGCAAATTCATCAATTTTCTTTTTTTTTTGGTGTAATCTATAGCTAAATAATATTATCATGAAATTTTATTATTCAACTATGAAATTCCATCCATTGGAATTCCCTATTTTCTAGTAGACTAATATACTCTTAGACCAATAGCTCATAAAGGATAAACGGCAACTTTAAGATCAATACATACCTCAAAAAAATTAAGATGTGGTTAATTTCATAAATAGTCATATAATTATTATATTCCCACTAAAATCATATAACTATGGAAATTTCATTAAAATATAATAAAAAATGCCTACCTAATTAATTAACACAAAATCAATTTGCTTAAAAATCCAATTTTAATTTTTTCACTCAACATAAATAATCTAACATTTTTTTCTTTACTCGTTTTTGCTTTTCACTGTGTTTTCATTATACCAATTTTATTGACTCTGGAGACAACAATCCAATCTTTTGTTACAAAATAATCATAGTTAAGTTACTGTAACGACCTGTTTAGTCGTTTTGAGCAGTAGAGTTTATTTCTGGTAATAACTATTTGGGTCGACGGATCCCACGACGGACCGTCGAGGGGGGTCTCGTTCCAAAACACTTAGATTCTGAAATTTGGGTACTGAGATCGACTCTCTGAAATTCGTGACGGAATGGCAGGACGGACCGTCGTTGGCACGACGGACCGTCACAAATCTTTCCACAGAATTAACTCTCTGAACTTTATGACGGACCAACAGGACGGACCGTCACAGGCTGCGTAACCCTGACTGGGTCGGATTTCTATTAAATGTTTTTAAGGGGCGTTTTGGACTATTCATGCTTATAATTATAAAGTCAGTGGGTTAATGTTAATAATTCAATTACTTGGGGGGTTAAAGGAGATAACCTTGAAATAAATAGTGGGTTACTTTTATCATCTTTGATACTTAATTATATGACAATTAGGGTAAAATAAAAAGGGTTTGAATAAGAAAAATAGAAAGAACAGAGAGAAGAGGGACGAACGAGCGAGAGAGAGAGAACGAAGAAGAACGCAGCTTTGGGAAAGTAGATTGCTTGATCACGATTCTTTGGAGGAGGTAGGTTATGGTTTATGTTGTTTCATAGTAATCTCTTAATAGCAAATGATATGTATTGGGTGGTATTGTAAAGTCTTCAATATGCTTAATTGTGTGCTTGCATGATGTGATTATGTAATTGTAATGGATTGGAAAGATGAGGCTGTGAATCTTAAACCTTAAATACACTTGTTAATGATGATTCCTTGGTATAAAAGAAGGCTTGATGAATTAAAAGAATGAGAATTAGGGGATAGGAGTGTCACATTGCGACACCAGGATAGTAGGGGATCGGAGTGTCACGTTCCGACACCAGGATAGTAGTGGATCGGAGTGTCACGTTCCGACACCAGGAAAGTAGTGGATCGAAGTGTCACGTTTTGACACCAGGATAGTAGGGGATCGGAGTGTCACGTTCCGACACCAGGATAGTAGAGGATCAGAGTGTCATGTTCCGACACAAGGAGAATAAAGAGAATGAATCTTGAATTATGCTAATATACACCGATTCAAAGAATCTAATTCTTAAGTGAGTACGGTGTGGAGGCTTGAGTCCTCATAGATGTGTTTGGTGTTGTTGCAAATGATTCTTATACTTGTTGCTATCACCTATTAAGTATTTGGTTGGTTTTATGTTATTATTCGATATATATTGCTTTCTATTTTGAGTTGGCCGATGATACCTACTCAGTACTTGTGCTTTGTACTGACCCCTACTTGTATTTGTTTTTCTTCGATTATTTGTGGAGTGCAGCAAACGTGCCATCGTCTTCAACTCGTCCTCAACTCTAGCCAATTATCGTCACGCCAGATTTCAGGGTGAGCTATTGTTTCTAGCTTGGAATGGATCTTCTTCTTCATGTATTGATGCCTTGAAATTCCGGCATGGACTAGCTATTTATTTATTTTAGCTTCTTAGACAATCTTAGATTTAGTAATTTGAGGATAGATGTTCTTGTGGTGATGACTTCCAAATTTTGGGAATAATAGTATTAAATTTTAGAAGTTATTTATTGGTTCTATTAATGAGTTTTAAGTCTTCCGCATTATATTTTAATCATTATAATTGAAATATTGGTAAACGTTGGGGTTTAGATTGGTTGGTTCGCTCACATAGTAGGATTAGTGTGGGTACCACTCGCGGCTCCTTCTGGGTCGTGACAAACTTGGTATCAGAGCATTAGGTTCGTTGATCTCATCACACAAGAACGAGTCTAGTAGAGTCTTAAGGAACGGTAGGGGGACGCCTTTACTTTCCTTTGAGAGGCTATAGGACTTTAGGAAAATTCCACTCTTTCTTTCTTTCGTGCTATTACTTGGATCCAATTGGTATCTAGGTGATACAAATTGGTTTCTGACCATCTTCACTCTATTTCGCAGATGGTTAGAACTAGAGCAAAAAGTGCGCCAACACCAACACCGGCAAGACAAGATGCGTCTGAGCCAGCCACTGGGGCTGTAGCTCGAAAGAGGAGCAGTGGCAAGAGGTCGTGGTAGAGGTCGCGGGAGGACGTCCTCTAGAGGAAGAGGACAAGCACCGGGCCCAGCTAGTACTAGGGCGGTGACTCCTCCACCGACCGAGGAAGTAGTAAGAGAGGGTGAGGAAGGGGAGAATGAGCACGCGTAGAATGAGGAATTACCACCCCAACCTACCCCAGAGATGATTAACCAGGTTCTTGCTTATCTTAGCGGGTTATCTGATCAAGGTCCGACACCTCCAGTGTTTTCTGCACCATGACCTCAGGTTCCGGGAGTACCACATGCAGCTGCTATGGCTCCCCGCATAGATGCCTCATTGGAAATAGGCACGTTTCCTCGATTGACTACAGGGCCTATAATGACTAGTGATCAGCATGAACTTTTCACTAAATTTTTTGAAGTTGAAAACTCCAGTCTTCAAGGGTGCTGAATCTGAGGATGCCTATGATTTTCTGGTTGATTGTCATGAGTTGCTACATAAGATGGGCATAGTAGAACGATTTGGTGTTGAGTTTGTGACCTATCAGTTTCAAAGGAACTGCAAAATTTGGTGGCGGTCATATGTTGAGTATCAACCCGCACAGGAACCACCTATGACTTGGGCGTCATTCTCTAGCTTATTTATGGAGAAGTATATACCCTGGACTTTGAGGGATAGGAGGAGAGTTGAGTTCCTAAGCCTAGAGCAAGGCAGGATCTCAGTTACTACTTATAAGGCTAAGTTTCGTGAGCTATCCAGGTATGCCATAGTCCACAAGAGTGGATCCGCCGTTTCGTGAAAGGGTTGAGGTCAGATTTGCAGATTTCAGCCTTACAGGTACCCCTGCAGCAAAATCCTTTCAGGAGGTGGTAGAGTTTGTGATAGAAGTGGAAGGAGTGAAGCCAGACGAATTCACCAGGGCATCGACATCTAAGAAGTTTCGTAAGGGAGGTGAGTTTAATGGTTCTTACTCTAGAGGGCAGGGTTCAGGAGGTTACCCAGCCCGACCTATTCAGTCTTCACTACAGGCTGTAGCTGGGGGTCCATCGCAGACCAGCCAACATTCCTCTGAGTTTGGAGGTTACCCCCAGACTTTGTCATTCTCACAGAGACCTATGCTTGAATCCACAGAGTGTTATGGATGTGGGGAGGTTGGACATATTAGGAGGTATTGTCCAAAACTGAGTTACAGACCCCCAATAGTCAGAGGTACAGATGGTCATGGAAGAGGCCACTATTCTGGAGGATGTGGTGGCCGAGGCAATGGTGGTCACCAAAACGGCCGGGGTGACGGGCAAACTGGAGCTACTACAGCGCAACATGGTAGGGGCAACGGGCAGACAGGTGATGGGGCCCATTGTTACGCTTTCCCCAGGCGGTCTGAAGCGGAGACATCTGATGCTGTTATCACAGGTAATCTTTTGGTTTGTGATTGCATGGCTTCTGTTTTATTTGATCCTGGCTACACATTTTCATATGTATCTTTTTCATTTGCTACTGGTCTTAATTTTACATTGTGAACTGCTTGACATGCCTATTCGTGTTTCTACTCCGGTGGGTGAGTCTGTGATAGTTGAAAAGGTATATAGGTCTTGTCTGGTGTATTTTGTGGGGAGCAATACTCATGTAGACTTGGTTATCTTAGAAATGGTTGATTTCGATGTAATTTTGGGGACTTGGCTTTCTCCGAATTTTGCAATCTTAGATTGTAATGCTAAAACTGTAACGTTTGCCAAGCCTGTGACAGATCCGTTAGTGTGGGAGGGTGACTACACTTCCACTCCAGTTCGTATCATCTCCTTTCTTCGTGCTAAGAGAATGATTACTAAAGGGTGTTTAGATTTCTTTGCACACCTCAGGGATGATACTACCCAAGTACCTTCAATTGAGTCGGTTTCGATAGTCCGTGAGTTTCCGGATGTGTTTCCTGCAGACCTTCCTGGTATGCCACCGGATAGGGATATTGACTATTGCATTGATCTAGAGCCGGGTACTCGCCCCATTTCCATACCCCCTTATAGAATGGCTCCTGCTGAGTTAAGGGAGTTAATGGCCCAACTTTAAGAGTTGTTAGGTAAAGGATTCATTAGACCAAGCGCGTCCCCTTGGGGTGCTCCGGTTTAATTTGTGAAGAAGAAGGATGGGAGTTTCTGGATGTACATAGACTACAGGCAACTAAATAAAGTAACGGTTAAATACAAGTATTTTTTCCTCGCATTGATGACTTGTTAGATCAGTTACAAGGTGCTTCTACCTTCTCAAAAATCGACTTGAGATCTGGTTATCATCAATTGAAAATACGGGCAGCAGATGTGCCAAAGACTGCTTTTCGAACCAGGTATGGGCATTATGAATTCTTAGTAACGTCTTTTGGACTTACGAATGCCCCCGCTGCTTTCATGAGTCTGATGAACGGGATTTTTAAGCCATATCTAGATCTCTTTGTCATTGTGTTTATTGACGATATACTAGTATACTCAAAGGGCAGGAAAGAACATGAGGATCACTTGAGAATTGTGTTAGAAGTGTTGAGGGAGAAAAGGCTTTATGCCAAATTCTCCAAGTGTGAGTTTTGGCTAGATTCAGTGTCCTTCTTGGGGTACGTAGTTTCTAAGGATGGAGTGATGGTGGATCCTTCCAAGATCGAAGCGGTGAAGAATTGGGTAAGACCCTCTAATGTTACAGAGGTAAGAAGCTTTGTTGGTTTATCTAGCTACTACCGTCGATTTGTCAAGGGATTTTCTTCGGTGGCTTCCCAATTGACAAACTTGACTAAGCAGAATGTTCCATTTGTATGGTCGAATGAATGTGAAGAAAGCTTCCAGAATCTCAAGACCTTGTTGACTACTGCACCAATCCTTACCTTGCCAGTGGAAGGCAAGAATTTCATTGTTTACTGTGATGCATCTCATTCTGGGTTGGGTACAGTGCTAATGTAAGAGAAGAATGTAATTGCTTATGCTTCGAGGCAATTAAAGGTGCATGAACATAACTATCCGACCCATGATTTGGAGTTGGCTGCGGTAGTGTTTGCATTAAAGCAATGGAGACATTATCTATATGGGGTTAAGTGTGAAGTCTATATGGATCATCGTAGTTTACTGTATGACTTTACTCAGAATGATTTGAATTTAAGACAGAGGAGATGGATGGAACTACTGAAGGACTATGATATCACTATCTTGTATCACCCGGGAAAACTAATGTTGTGGCAGATGCCTTAAGTAGAAAGGCAGGAAGCATGGGAAGTTTAGCCCACTTACAAGTTTCTAGACGCCCATTGTCTAGAGAGGTTCAGACTCTGGCTAATGACTTTATGAGGTTGGAAATATTAGAGAAAGGAGGATTTTTGGGCTGTGTGGAGGCAAGATCTTCTTTTCTTGACAAGATTAAGGGAAAACAGTTTGATGATGAGAGACTAAGCCGAATTCGGGATATGGTGATGCGAGGAGAGGCTAAAAAGGCAATAATTGATGATGAAGGCGTTTAGAGGATTAATGGGAGGGTATGTGTGCCTCGTGTTGATGACTTGATCCACACTATTCTTACAGAGGCTCATAGTTCAGGATATTATATACATCCTCGTGCAACCAAGATGTATCGTGACCTAAAGCAACATTTTTGGTGGAGTAGGATGAAGCGTGACATTGTCAATTTTGTCGCCCAATGCCCGAATTGTCAACAAGTAAAGTATGAACACCAGAGGCCCGGAGGAACACTTCAGAGAATGCCCATTCCTGAATGGAAGTGGGAAAGAAGTGCAATGGATTTTGTGGTTGGCCTTCCAAAAACATTGGGTAAGTTTGACTCTATTTGGGTAGTTGTTGACAGATTAAGTAAATTTGCTCACTTCATTCCAGTCAAGGTGACTTAGAATGTAGAAAAGTTAGCCAAACTCTATATCTCAGAAATTGTTCGATTACATGGGGTTCCACTTTCCATCATATCAGATACAGGTACGCAGTTTACTTCTAGGTTTTGGAGAACATTGCATGCTGAATTAGGCACTAGGTTGGACCTTAGTACTGCATTTCACCCTCAGACCGATGGTCAGTCTGAGCGAACGATTCAGGTTTTGGAGGATATGCTTCGTGTATGTTTGATAGAGTTTGGTGGTCATTGGGATAACTTATTACCCTTAGCAGAATTCTCATACAATAATAGCTATCACTCAAGTATTGATATGGCCCCATTTGAGGCACTGTATGGGAGGAGATGTAGGTCTCCCATTGGTTGGTTTGATGCATTTGAGGTAAGACCATGGGGTACTGATCTTCTGAGGGAATCGTTAGATAAAGTGAAATGCATTCAGGAAAAGCTTCTAGCTGCTCAAAGTAGGCAGAAAGAATATGCAGATCAAAAGGTTAGAGACTTGGAGTTTATGGAGGGTGAACAAGTCTTGCTGAAGGTTTCGCCCATGAAAGGGGTGATGAGGTTTGGTAAAAGAGGTAAGCTAAGCCCAAGGTATATTGGACCATTTGAAGTACTTAAGCGAGTAGGGGAGGTGGCTTATGAATTATCCTTGCCTCCAGGACTCTCAGGAGTGCACCCGGTATTTCATGTGTATGCTGAAAAGGTACCATGGGGATGGAAACTATATTATTCTTTGGGATTCACTTCTTCTTGATGAGAATTTGTCTTATGAGGAGGAGCCTGTTTCCATTCTAGATAGAGAAATCCGCAAGTTGAGGTCAAGGGAGATTGCATCCATCAAAGTTCAATGGAAGAATCGACCAGTTGAAGATTCCACTTAGGAGAAGGAGGCTGATATACAAGAAAGATACCCACACCTGTTTACAGATTCAAGTACTCCTGTTCGCCCTTGTTTTTCTTCTTGTGATCGTTCGAGGACGAACGATGGGTAAATTGGTATCTATTGTAACAACCTGTTTAGTCGTTTTGAGCAGTAGAGTTTATTTCTGGTAATAACTGTCTGGATCGACGGATCCCACGACGGACCGTCATGGGCACGACGGACCGTCGAGGGGGTCTCGTTCCAAAACACTTAGATTCTGAAATTTGGGTACTGAGATCGACTCTCTGAACTTCGTGACGGAATGGCAGGACGGACCGTCGTTGGCACGACGGACCGTCACAAATCTTTCCACAGAATTAACTCTTTAAACTTTATGACGGACCTGCAGGACGGACCGTCACAGGCTGTGTAACCCTGACTGGGTTGGATTTCTGTTAAAGTTTTTAAGGGACGTTTTGGACTGTTCATGGTTATAATTATAAAGTCAGTGGGTTAATGTTAATAATTCAATTACTTGGGTGTTAAAGGAGATAACCTTGAAATAAATAGTGGGTTACTTTTATCATCTTTGATACATAATTATATGACAATTAGGGTAAAAGAAAAAGGGTTTGAATAAGAAAAATAGAAAGAACAGAGAGAAGAGGGACGAATGAGCGAGAGAGAGAGAACGAAGAAGAATGCAGCTTTGGGAAAGTAGATTGCTTGATCACGATTCTTCGGAGGAGGTAGGTTATGGTTTATGCAGTTTCATAGTAAACTCTTAATAGCGAATGATATGTATTGGGTGGTATTGTAAAGTCTTCTATATGCTTACTTGTGTGCTTGCATGATGTGATTATGTAATTGTAATGGATTGAAAAGATGAGACTGTGAATCTTAAACCTTAAATCCACTGATTAATGATGATGCCTAGGTATAAAAGAAGGGTTGATCAATTAAAAGAATGAGAATTAGGGGATTGGAGTGTCACGTTCCGACACCAGGATAGTAGGGGATCAGAGTGTCACGTTCTGACACCAGGATAGTAGTGGATCGCAGTGTCACGTTCTGACACCAGGATAGTAGTGGATCGGAGTGTCACGTTCCAACACCAGGATAGTAGGGGATCGGAGTGTCACGTTCTGACACCAGGATAGTAGAGGATCGGAGTGTCACGTTCGGACACAAGGAGAATAAAGAGAATGAATCTTGAATTATGCTAATATACACCAATTTGAAGAATCTAATTCTTAAGTGAGTACGGTGTGGAGGCTTAAGTCATCATAGATGTGTTTGGTGTTGTTGCAAATGATTCTTATACTTGTTGCTATCACCTGTTAAGTATTTGGTTGGTTTTATGTTATTATTCGATATATATTGCTTTCTATTTTGAGTTGGCCGATGATACCTACTCAGTTTTTGTGCTTTGTACTGACCCCTACTTGTATTTGTTTTTCTTAGATTATTTGTGGAGTGCAGCAAACGAGCCATCGTCTTCAACTCGTCCTCAACTCTAGCCAATCTTAATCACGTCATATTTCAGGGTGAGCTATTGTTTCTAGCTTGGACTGGATCTTCTTCTTCATGTCTTGATGCCTTGAAATTCCGGCATGGACTAGCTGTTTATTTATTTTAGCTTCTTAGACACTCTTAGATTTAGTAATTTGAGGATAGATGTTCTTGTGGTTATGACTTCCAGATTTTGGGAATAAAAGTATTAAATTATAGAAGTTATTTATTGGTTCTATTAATGAGTTTTATGTCTTCCGCATTATATTTTGTTCATTATAATTGAAATATTGGTAAACATTGGGGTTTAGATTGGTTGGTTCGCTCACATAGTAGGATAAGTGTGGGTGCCACTCGCGGCTCGTTCTGGGTCGTGACAGTTACATCAGTACTAATCCTAAACATTAGGCTATACAACCTACATTCTTTTTATCGTACATTTAAGTTATTTTTGTGTAACTTGAATCATCATGGATTGTGATTTATGTGAAGAGAGAGCCATGACTAACTAGGAATTGGTTCAATTGGCTCAGGGGCATACCCCCGTATGGGCAGCAAAAGAATCCCCTCTTTGACACATATATTGCTCTAGCCTTATAACCAAGCGAAAAAATGGGATTCTCTTTAAGCATGGATTCTTCTCTACAGGAATCCACCATTAAGTTGTTACAGGATTAGAGCAAATCTTTCTTGCACTAGCGTCTAATATATGTGCGAAAGAGTGTATTCTGTTGCAGCAGAGAGAGGGCATGCCATTGAGCGTATGGATTCAATTCCTAGAATGTCATGTCTCTCTCCTTTACTTAAAACACAACCTATGATGATTCGAGTTGGACAAAATGAGCATGTAAGCTGTAGAGTCTAAAGTTTACGCTTAGTATTAAAACATTGACGTAGCTTAAGAATGATTATATTAATAAATATTAAATTGTTGTCTAATATGAATCTAACTAAAGAAAGAATAGCTATATAATGAAAAAACCATGTCAAGTAGAAAAGAAAAAAGTGTAAACATTGATATGTATTATTTTTATACATAATAATATTCTACAATATTTCCATGATACTCCTTATATTTCACATTAAGTGTAATTTATAAGGAAAAAGACACCTATTAAGATAAATTCATCAAACTTAAAAAAAAAAAAGAGGAGGAAATAGGCAACAAAAACCCTTCAAAGAATGCAACACGTTTTCTTCAATTTTTGCCCCAAAATTGAAAGATTTCTTCATAGATTTCGTCACCAAGTAATGGGATTTCACTTGTGGGTTCCTTTCATCGGTTACGTCCCTAGAATTCAGTTAGATTCTTGATTTATGTATCTTGCTTAAACCTAAAATTTGTAAAACCTTAGATATTAGTTGTGATTTAGTTATTAAAATATTCCTAATTAGATTATCTTATTTTTTTGGAATCTTTGCTTACTTTTTTGCATGAAACTGATAACCCTAGTTGTGTAGATTCTTTTAGTTTATGAATGATACATGCTAGGTCAATTAAAAAACAATACATGCGTTGTTTTTTGAATGTTACATTATTAGTTTATCATTGTTATATTCTCTGATTTTCATTTTAGTATTTGAGCTATTCAATGTTTCAGTTATGTGTGTTAGATATACATATTATGTTTCGAGTACGCTTAGAACCGAGTGGACTAGGTTTTAGTATACCCTCATAGTCCCAGAAATGCATACCCCCGTAGGCTAAGTCCTCTCTATGGGCATTAGTTTTAGTGATCACGCCATAAACTCCTCTATACCTATGGCAAGGTATATCGGTTCCTTCAATGTGGTGTGTGCATTTGACATCATGGATAACTCATTTGGTGGTTCAGTCGGTTATTAATGGCTCCCATAGTCAGACTCTAATGTATTTGACCAGTTTTTCAGTTATACTTCAATATTCAGTCTCATCATGTTCCTCTTGAAATATTGCATGTGTAATTAAGATAGCTTGAATTAGAATGATTAGATTGCCTTATAATAACTTGACTTGGTTAGGCCAAAACCATTTCATGGTAGCTTTAGGATAGATGACTTATACTCTCCTAATGGTAGCTTGGCTTGCATGCAAGGTGCAATTCATCTAAAAAGTTGAGTTAGATTACTTATCGAAGCTTAGGGTTGTGGATTTATACTCCAATATGGATAGATTACATGTTGATGAGTGGGTGCATGGCTACTAGGTGGGTATACTGACAACCTTCCTTTGATAGCTTTGATCGCATGATATGATGTTTTCCATGGTAATTAGGTCTAGTATGATAGTATGATATTGTTGATAGACTTGTATAAAAGATAGTTAACATTTATTAAGATAGCCTATATAAGTACTTAGTTTGAATGGTAGAATGGGATTTCATTCATACATGGCACAAGTATGACCTGAAGCTACTTATGAAATATTCGTTTATGAAGTATTCCTACCTTGGGTAGTGGGGTAGTTTCCTTCCATTTTAAGATTGACTTAGAATTATACTTGCTTGTCGAATATTAAAGTAGGCCCTTAATGACACTTCTAAGGGGGTAACACGTGAATACGGTGACATCATGATATTATTAGTGTGTGAGGAAGAATGGGATGCCCCACATGCATTGGACAAGTGTGCCTTGAGGTTTCCTAGGGGTATAGTGCTCTACTTAAGTATGAAGGTGGATATCACCAAGAATAACGAAAGAGAGGTACTTAGCTTAGGTAGTAGTGTGGTATACTACCTTAGCCTTGCACAAGTATAGTTAACGGTGGCTTGGGACGTAGTTCACTTGAGTATACAGGACAAATGGTTGAAGTATGAAATTATGAATATGTCTTACGTTAACTTTTTATGATATGCTTCTTATGTTATTACCTATATGCTTATGTCTTATGTTGTCTAACCATTTGAGATGCTCCTATAATGTTATGTTAACTTCCATACTTAGTACCTTTGTACTAATGCATATTGCCTACATTCTAACCAAATGTAGGTTGGATCTTTGAGTTTCTCTTTGAGGCCAGAGTTTCAAGATTTTTGAAGATTGAAGATCTTTGTGAGTCCTCAGGTCTTTAAGGACAATATCCATTTACATTCATACCATTTACTTTTATGTTTTAGACTTTATGTGGGCTGTGTCCCATGACTTTATTCATTTCATTCATAGATGGTTTGAGACAATAATGTTAGAAAGAATTCCTCTTTTATGAAATACTTTTTCGGGTTATGTTTTAAATTTTTCCATATTTTCTAATGAATGTGATGAATGACTGCTAAGGGCTTGTATAAGATCTCTTCGAAATCGAATATGCCATTTTACGACTAGGGGGTGCTCTCCAGTCATTACAATATGATATGAGATATATGATATTAAACAAAATGTACGCGTTACTATCCTTGACTTCTCTTTTGTTGCTAATCCCCCTCACTCTAAAGTGGAAAAAAATATTTATTGCGCATAAACTACAGAGTAAATGTGGATGCGCTGGGTAGGTAGATGGACATTTAATTTTCTCTATATATTTTCAAAATTAATTTACTTTTCTTCATCTCAACCTTTGAGTTATAATGTTATACCCACTAAACGTTTCTTTGATAATCTACTTTCTCCATTAGAAAACCCCTCTTTGGATCATTTTTCTCTCTCTAGTTCAGTAGAAAACATCATTAGTTTCTCTTATCAGCTCATTTTTTATTTTTTACTTTTAACTAGATATAATTCAATATAGATTTAAAATGAATGATCATGACTGGGATATACGTGTGCCCATATGAAGTTAAAATATTATTAAACCTGACAATGTTGTAGCTCCGAATTTATACTTGGACTTCTTTAAATGTGTTTGGAATTCTTTTGATGACTTTTTTGCTCCTGACATGACTAATTTTAATGGTTTATCCGAAATTTTCTCTTTAGAATTTTATAACTGCTCACTAGGAAAAACTAGATGATCAAGTCATAATCATGAAAATGGTAATCAACAGTTGTAATTACATCCCATTCAACCATCTCAATTTATCCAAAAAAAAAAACCTCTTTTCCTCCATTAAAAACAACAGTAGTGTGTGTTCCACTAACAACTACAACAACAAAAGAATGGATAGATGTACACAACTCTATATAGGGGCTAACAATTATTCTATATATAATTTTTTCCATGGAGACTCGTTTGATTCAAACTACAACAAGGTATCCATTCACTTCTTTACATTTTATGTGTGTATATTAAAAAAATTTGATTTTAGTACTTCTGATTTGACATTAGAAAAAATCATTCAATAAGTATTATGCATGAATTATTGCATATGACTCAAAATTTTGATTTTGGAACTTTTTTTTGAAAGAGGAAAAATCATGGTTCTTTGAGACATATATTTTTCCAGTCTCGTAACCATGTGAAAAGGGGGATTGTCTTGAAGCATGAATTCTTCTGCCCATGCTTCTTTGCTTTGTTACGGGACTAGAGCAATATATTCTTGAACTAGGGTCTAATATATGTGTCAAAGAGAGTATTATCTTGCAACGTATACGGGGCAATCCCTTGAGCCTATTGATTCAATTTCTAGAAAGTCATGTCTCTCTTCTTCACTTAAAATCGAACCTATGATGATTCAAGTCAAACAAAATCAACTAAACTTCATGATAAAAAGAACATGTACGGGATAGAGCATAAAGTCTAGGATTAGTGTTTAAACATTGATATAGCTTAAGAATGATTAATTAATATAAGATTAAATTTTAGTATAATCTCAATCTAACCAAAGAAAACATGACTATATAATGATAACAACATCCCAATTAGTAGAAAAGAAAAAAGTGTAAACATGGAGTTATATTATTTTGGCAAATGGGTCTAGTGAACCCTTGTACTTCTTTCAGTTTGTATTGTGAACTCTTCTACTTATACGTTTGTCAACTAGACCCCTGAACCCATCTACACTCAACATTTGAAAAAAGTTTTCTGACTTGGCCTCCTATGTGGAAGATACAACCACGGGGCGTGTGATATACACACCTGAGGATAGTGAAGTGTGGCTAAATGGGGTCTAATAGCCACATTAGGGTTTTATAAAGTCTTCTTTCCCATTCACATTAAACACCATTATTGAAAAATTTGAGATATTTCTTGCCTCTTTTTGATCTTCTTTCTCCAAATTTCTTGTCCATTTATTTAATCGTTTTAATCCTCTTTTATTTCTATGCATTTCCAGTTAATTGTTTGCTTCTTTTTGTGGTTAATCCTATTGTAGTTTTCCATACATCACGAAAGTTGTTTTTCTTAGAATCCTATCATCATGAAACATATAATTGAGAGCATGAAAATAGAATCCCCAAAAAATTTAAAGAAAATTATTATAATCAACTAAAAACCTAAAAATTAAACACAGAGTTAAATAGAATACGAAATCTAGACTAAACAACATTCAAATACAAAAATAAGTAACAAAATTCATATACATAAACTAAAAATCAAATAAAATCAACATAAATACTCAAGCAATTTTGTGGGAATGAAGAAAAAAACGAGAAAGAAAAAATGTAGGTATAGATAGCCTCACATAGATAGATGTCTACGACAATGTTAACACACTGTGCTTTTTTGTTTTTGAAATAAAAAAAAATGAATTCCTTGACTAGTTTTTGTGTTTTTTCTTCAATGAAAAGAGTAGAAAATGTTGCTAAAAAAAGTGTAAGGAAGATGAAAGAGAAATGAAATAAGATTGTGGGGAAAGTGGTGGGTCTGGTGGCAAAAGGTAAATAAAAATCATAAATGTACTAATTAAATATTATAAAAATGACAAGATGACATGAAGTGGTATATATATACACGTGTCATTTTATAATTATTTTTAAAACTACGTGTCACACATTTGTGGCATTCTCACAATTAAAGGGTAAAACGGTGTTTATATGTTGTGTTTAGCTGGGTTCAAGGATCCAGATGACAAATGAGTAAGTAGAAGGGTTCACAATACAAACTCATACAAGTACAAGGGTCTACCAAACCATTTTTCCTAGTATTTTTACATATAATATTATTCTATAATCTTTTCATTATAATCCTTATATTACTATATTAAGTGTAATTCTTAAGGAAAAGCACACTATTAAGAATAATATTCAAGAGAATAGGGTAAATCACAATTTCAACTATTTCCCTTTGTGATACTATAAATACTAGTTTCTGGACACGTGTGTTCCTAGGTATGTTAGAATGACTAAAATGCAATGAAAACATATATTGTGTAAACAACATGCAATGAATAATATAATACAAAAATTATAAATAAATCTTTGATGATATAACCATAAAACACCAATGAGGGGCACATTTTGATGTTTCAAATTAATTCTTTTTAAGCAATCTTCCATAACTTTTAAACTTTGGTTAATAGTTAGCAACCTATTAATAAAGTCACAAATGGCTAATTTGATCTCAAAAAAGTATTTAGACTTACGACTTCATAGAAAAATAAATTAACATGTCTAATAGAAACGAAAAAACAGAGAAAAAATAGAGAAGGAAAAAAAATACAATGTATACATTCTTCATAAGATGTTGATCAATAAAAATGTAGATTAAAAAATAAATACAAAATTAGTACATAATATTCGAGTTATTATTGACTCTTTCTTCCACGCACCTCAATTGTGTGGATTCACGGAACGTGCCACGTTAAACAAAAGGTGCACAAAATTACAAAAAAATAAGTCCAAGGGGGTAATAGGACCTTCATTAATTTAAGGTGATCTCTGAAATTTCAGTAATAGTTCAGGGGGTACTTGTGCATTTTCCATAAATATAACTTTGTAAGTGTTGAATTGATCTCCTAGAAGATAGAAAACTTCAATATGTGAAAACCCATACATGGAAAAAATTTCAAACACCTATCTCGAACTTTGAAAAATTCAACTATTTTTTACAATGAAAATAGCTTCAAAAATACACTTAATGTGGATAGAATAATTAGTACATTTCACACACCTTATATACGGAACAAATCACATTCCAAAAAAACGTAAGTGTTTTTAAATATTAACTTCTAAAGTACATTTTGATTTATTTAGGAAAATATCTATAAATATGGGTCGATCTATTTTTAATCCAATCCATGGGTTATCTAGTTCATTTTTAAAATATATTTTTTGAGGTAAGAAAGATGAAATGGGGAGGGTATTACATTGTGGAGATTTCATCTACACCCGGTGAAAATTTATATAGACAATCAATTAAGCTACTAAGATTCTCTTATACGAATATTTGACATAGGATAAGAAATCAAAAGAAAAAGAAAAACATAGTTCTTGGAATTAAAGGTATTATTATTATCGTATATATTCACAAACTACAATATTACTACTCCAAGAATTTGTATTTTCTGCTTTTCTGAGTAAAAGATTATTCAAATTTGAGAAGCAAAAAGATTTTGGGTGTGTTTGGTATGAAGAAAAACATTTTCCTGAAAATATTTTCTAATTTTATCATGTTTGGTTGAGTCAAATGTTTTGGAAAATATTTTCGAAATCAACTCATTTTACTCAAATTTAAAGAAAATGGCTTTCCTTCTAAACTTAAGGAAATGATTTTCCAAAACTCTCTTCCAACCTCCGCCCAACCCACCCCCTTCCAACACTCAACACACCCTACCAGCCCCCGACCCACCCCACCCCATCCTACCACCCCCAACTCATCCTCTACAAGCCCCTCACCCACCCATACACCCTACCAGCCCCCCACCCACTCATACACCCTTCCATTCCCCCCAATCGCTAAAAAATTTAAGTTCATATTTTAATTTTTCACCCTTACCATCTTAAACCCAAACCCCCCCCCCCCCCCCAAAACGAAAAAAGTTTAATTTTTTTTATAAAAAAAAACAATTTCAAAAATTATTTTTTACTCTAATAAAAAGTAAAAGATATCAAAAACATATTTCACTCAAAAATCAAATACTAAAATATATTTTCGAAAAATATTTTCTACTCACCAACCAAACATTAAAAAGTAATCAAATATCTACTTATTTCAAGTTAAACATTTTGTACGAACATTTTCCATGAAAAACATTTTCCTTCATACCAAATACAACCTTAGAGTAAGTTTCTATTGCAATAAGTTACTGTCTACTGAAAGATGATTAACTTTTTTTTATGTTGGATTCATGCAACAAAAACAACTCTTAAATTGAGATAATCCTAAACCTAGATATAACATTATTCAGAGGAATTATTTTTTTTCACCAAGAAATTTCACCTAAGAAAGCAAACTTTAAAATAAATCTCCTTGACCCATATATAATAAAAGAATAGGAGAGGTTGTACCTTTATTTCTAAAGAATATTTATATTGCTAATTTTATGATTCTGTAAATTGTGTTGATATGTACCTTAAATTCATTAATAAACTATGATATTTCAAAGAAAGACCATATTGGAAAGAAAGGTTGTCCTTAAGAAGGATTTTTTTTGGAATTTTGATTATTTTTGCATGATTGAAATGTTTCATCACAAAGAAAGGTTCATTAATAAATATAATCAAACACATAAAAAACACATTTAGATTTAAAGAGAGTCTGTGGCGTAATTCCTTAATTATTTATTCTTCTTAGTGAATTCCCATAGTGCGATCAACATCCATCTTAGTTTTGACTTATTTCCTCTGAATTCTTCACAACTCTCTTTCTTTTTGTAGAGGTGAATCCAAAATCTTCAATTTATGGTGTTATGAAATTCTAAAAAGGTAACTCGTTTGATTTTGAATAGGTAACCTTTTGTAGGATCCAAATCTATAAACTCAAGATTTGGGAGCCGCCTCTATATAAACATAATCTTTCATTGCAGGGAAGAAAATTGTGAAGTCTTAAGAAGAAATAACTAAGATAGATGTTGATGTTGCTATGGGAATTCACATGGAAGAAGAAATAATTACGAAAATCCTCAACAAGCTCTCTTTCGATACAAATGTGTTATGAAGTTCTTGATCACACTGATCAACGAACCTAAATTTATAATGAAACATCTCAATCATGCCAAGAATAACCAAAAGTCTCAAAAAAATGTTTTCTTAATGACAACCTTTCCTTCCAATATGGTCTTTTAGAATTGCTTTCAAAAATTCATGCACACATCATTGAAAATAAAATAAAAATAGTTCAAGTAGAAAAAGCAAAAGGTGTAAACAAAAAGAATTATCTGATTATTATACGTAATATTATTTTTTAATCTTCTGATAATATTCCCTATCTTCTGATAATTTCCATTTGTATCCTTGTGATATTAGAAATATAACTTTGTATGTAGTGAACTCATCTCCGAGAAAATATATAAGTAAAGAAAAAATATGAAAAAATATTTCAAAAATCTATCTTGAACTTTGAATAATTAAAATATTTTATACAATGAAAAGAGATTAAAAAATTGAGTTAACGGGTAAATAAAATGAGTTCATGTTTCACGTTCTTGAATAAAATCACATTCATTTTCCGGAAAAAAAAACAATCTAAGTTTTTTTGAATATTAATTTTTAAAATTGATTTTGATTTGTACATGTAAATGTGAATAAATATGGGTCAATCCATTTTTAACCCAATCCACTGATCACCTAGTTTCTTTTTTATTTTTACTTTTAGGGTAAGGGAAGATAAAATTGGGGGAGGCGATAACATAATGTGTTGGCATTTAAGACACTTTATCATCATATATTCACAAATTACAATATTAGTTCACCAAGCATTTGTATGTTTTTTCTCTTGTTGGTAGAAGAATATTTGAAAGTAGAAGAGAGATATAGAGTAAGCTACTTTTGTATTTTTTTTTATGATGTATTCATGCGACAATAACAACTTTAAAAATGAGTTAATTCTGACATTATTCAAAGGCAATACTTTTTGCCAAGAAACTCTAATATGAGAAAAAATACTTTAAAATAAATCATCTTAAAACATATATTATTAAGGATAAAAGAGATGGTACCATTATTCTAAAGCCATAATATGCAGTAGAGCAAGAAAACATGTCATTGTTGATGAAATTCCAAATAGATTAAATACTCCTCCAATAGCATTCCAGGAACCTTCTGTTACCTATATATAATAAAAACATATTTTACAATTATAATTTAATTCTTCTTATTCAATCTTAACATAGATTAACCGATAACATTTTCAGTCCCATGTCACCATAACAAGATAACACATATCAGGCAAACCGTAATTCTACGGTTACGTAGAATTTGTTCATTAAGAGTCTAAAAAATACTTTCATTCAATGAATCAAATCTTATATAAATGAAATATACATATTCATACCACTTGGATTATCTAGATTTGTGTAACGGTTATACAAGATGAAAAACATTGTTTAACTTCTATCTGGGTGAAGGGTAAAATAATCTATGAGAAGTTGAAATGAAAACAATAATAACAGACAGTGTGATGCTACCTTTTATTATTTCTTTAGATATAGTTGATTTAAAAATAAATATTTTACTAAATATGAATAAACACACCATTGTGGAATGGAAAGACTATATCTTATCCCTGTTACTCATTAATAAAGTTAGCATCTTTTTTAGGTTAAAAGGGCTTTCTTGAATCTAAGGAGAAAATTAGTGTTTAGAGAATCTAACTTCATTTTTAACACAAAACAATGAATATGGAAGGCATAGAGTAAAATGTGATGAGACTTGTAAAACACAACTACATATATAAAATAAAAAAATGAGACTCTAGGGTTTCTTTAAGATTTTCTACTAACTTTGCTAAAAAGGAAATTTTCAAAACTCAATTTGCAAACTAGCTCAAAGTCTTACTTAATTGGTGCAAAAGACACTATTTATCATTTAAAGTTAAAAAATTGTGAATCTTTATGCCTAGTTCTTAAATAATATTGAATATTTTCTTCCATCAGAACCTTAAAAGACTAACATCTCAGCCTCAAAATCTTAAATTGCAAATTCTTTTTTCCATCTTTAAAGTTTAAATTACGCAAGTTAAAATAAAATAAATAAATTTATTCCCTTCCTTCTCAATTTTTCATCTTGACACAAACTTCTTCAGAAAAAAATTTAGGTCATTCATCAAAAAAAATAATCTCCAATGATATAATAACTCTTAAGTTCATCTATTATATTATTGTTAGTTCTCAACCACTGTTATTCAATTTATTCATTGTTATTTCTAATTATTTTTTAATTGTTGTAAAAGCTAAAGAACTTTACCAACAATAAACGACTACCCTCTTTGTTGATGATGGATTATGAACAAGTAATATAATATTTATATATATATATATATATATATATAATATATATATATATATATATATATATATTATAGATCGATTTGTGTCAATTATCGTCAAATATATTGAATTTCCTATTCAATTAATTCTTTAGTCATGAGTAAACACACACACACAAACACACATACACACATACAAACACACCTACACACACAAACACACAAAAGATAGAATCTCTTTTTTTTTTTGTTGGTAAAAACAAATATCATATTAATAAGACTTAATATTCATCATTACATGGATTGTTGTGAAATTGTTGTTTAGTATGTGGATATAGGTGTAATATAGTACATATTACGAAAGACACGAGTAGCAGATTACTTTGTTAGCCTAAAAAAATAGTCCCTCCTAGTTTGCTTTTTTATTCTTGAACACAAACAAAGGTTGAACTACCTAGTGCACAAGATAAATGATTGTTGATAGATTAGACCACCTACTTAGCTAGATCACAAGTCACTTGGTTCTCCACTTGATATCTACTATAGCTAGTGGATTCCCTAGCTGCAAAAGTAGTGCCCTGCAATCATTTAAGATGTTAGATAGAGCAAGACAATCATTTTGTAAATACTGTGTAATTTTCATAATATCTATGTTAATTTATAATGGCGTCAACATTTTATCTAGTGCAATTTAAGCTCCTATAATAGGCCACATAGCTAGTTTAATTCGTTGTACATATGAAGATATTCCCCATGAAGCTAGATATCCAATTCCCTTTTGTATCACGAATGACTCCTCATATGCCTCATTTTCCTGATTCCATTTTGAATGATTCGTTTGTGTTTAGTTTAAATCCTATTGATGGTAGTTTCCATTTAACAAGATTAGTCGTATATTTATGTTGCCCGCACATTATTATTTGTAAAAAAATGATTTTTTTTCTAGATTATAGTCTGTTTTACCATTTAAATAATTTTCGAGATCTAATTTAATGATCATAGTTGCACAATCTCCATTCATTTGTTAGATGTGAGTAATTATTTCTTTAATGATTATAATGTTGTTGGGATTTGATGTCCACTAGGTGGTACAACCAGGAACCCTTTTGATTTGGAGGGCAACAATTTTATTTCTTCTACTTTGGCTGACAGATGTTTTATGGAAGAACGTGGTATTAGATTCAGCTTCACCGAGCCTGTTAACTCTATATTTTAGTTTCTAGAAATCTTCGTCTAGTATTCTTCAATTAGGTCAACATAGGAGGGTAAATGTGGGTGCCAGTCGCGTCCCCGATTTGGGTCGTGACAAACTTGGTATCAGAGCATTAGGTTCGTTGGTCTCATCAAAAAAGAAAAGGTCTAGTAGAGTCTTAAGGAACGGTAGGGGGACGCCTTTACTTTTCTTTGAGAGGCTATAAGACTTCAGGAAAATTACATTCTTTCTTTCTTTCTTACATGCTACTACTTGAATCCAATTGGTATCTAGGTGATACAAATTGGTATCTGACCATCTTCACTCTATTTCGCAGATGGTTAGAACTAGAGCAACGACCGCACCAACACCAACACCAGCAAGGCAAGATACAACTGAGCCAGCCACTGGGGCTGTGGCTCGAGGGGGAACAGCGGCAAGAGGCCGTGGTAGAGGTCGTGGGAGGACGTCCTCTAGAGGAAGAGGACGAGCACCTAGTCCATCTGATGCTAGGGCAGTGAATCCTCCACCGACTGAGGAGGTAGTAAGAGAGGCTGAGGAAGGGGAAACTGAACAAGAGCAGAAAGAAATGAGGAATTGCCACCCAACCTACCCAGAGATGATCAATCAGGTTCTTTCTTATCTTAGCGGGTTATCTGATCACGGTCAGGAACCTCCAGTGGTTTCTGCACCAACACCCCGGTTTCAGAGATACGACATGTGGCTACTATGGCTCCTCGCTGGATGCCTCATTGGAAATAGGCACATTTCCTCGTCTGACTACTGGGCCTATAATGACAATGATCAGCATGAACTTTTCAATAAGTTCTTGAAATTGAAACCTCAGTCTTTAAAGGGTGCAGAATCAGAGGATGCCTACGATTTTCTAGTTGATTGTCATGAGCTACTACACAAGATGGGTATAGTGGAGCGGTTCGGTGTTGAGTTCGTGAGCTATCAGTTTCAAGGGAACGCCAAAATGTGGTGGCGGTCACATGTTGAGTGTCAACCAAAAGAGGCACCACCTATGACTTGGGAATCGTTCTCTAGCTTGTTTATGGAGAAGTATATCCCAAGGACTTTGAGAGATAGAAAAAGGGATGAGTTCTTGAGTCTTGAGCAAGGAAGGATGACGGTTAATGCATATGAGGCTAAATTCCGTGCATTATCCAGGTATGCCACCCAACTTTGTTTCAGTCCACAAGAACGGATTCGTCGTTTTGTGAAGGGGTTGAGGTCAGAATTGCGGATTTCAGCCTTACAGGTAGCGGCTACGGCAAAATCCTTCCAAGAGGTGGTAGACTTTGTGATCGAGGTGGAAGGAGTGAAGCCAGATGACTTCACCACGACATCGACATCAAAAAGGTTTCGAAAGGGAGGTGAGTTCAACGGTTCGTATACTAGAGGACAGAGTTCCGGAGGTTACTCAGTCCGACCAATTCAGTCTTCACTACAGACTGTAGTTGGGGGTCCACATCAGAATGGTCAACACTACTCCGAGAGACCTATGCCTGACTGCAGAGAGTGTTATGGATGTGGGGAGATTGGACATATTAGGAGGAATTGTCCAAAACAGAGTTACAGACCCCCAATAGCTAGAGGTAGAGGTGGTCATGGTAGAGGCCGTTTTTTTGGAGGACGTGGTGGTCGAGGTAATGGTGTTCACCAAAACGGCAAAGGTGATGGGCAAAATGGAGCCACTACGACACAACATGGTAGGGGCAACGAACAGACTGGTGATAGGGCCCATTGTTACGCTTTCCCTGGGAGATCTGAAGCGGAGGAGTCTGATGCTGTTATCACAGGTAATCTTTTGGTTTGTGATTGCATGGCATCTGTATTATTTGACCCTGGCTCCACGTTTTCATATGTATCTTCATCATTTGCTAATGGTCTAAATTTACATTGTGAATTACTTGACACGCCTATTCGTGTTTCTACTCCGGTGGGAGAGTCGGTGGTAGTTGAAAAGGTATATAGGTCTTGTTTGGTAAATTTTGTGGGGAGGAATACTTATGTAGATTTGGTTATCTTAGAAATGGCTGATTTTGATGTAATTCTGGGTATGACTTAGCTTTCTCCGCAATTTGCGATCTTGGATTGTAATGCTAAAACGGTGACGTTAGCCAGCCTGGGACAGATCCGTTAGTGTGGGAGGGCGACTACACTTCCAATCCGGTTCGTATCGTGTCCTTCTTCTTCGTGCTAAGAAGATGGTTAGTAAGGGTTGTTTAGCCTTCTTGGCACATCTCAGGGATGACACTACCCAAGTACCTTCAATCGAAACGGTTTTGGTAGTCCGTGAGTTTTTTGATGTGTTCCCTGCAGATCTTCCTGGTATGCCACCGGATAGGGATATTGACTTCTGCATCGATCTTGAACAGGGTACTCGCCCCATTTCTATACCCCCTTATAGAATGGCTCCCGTGGAGTTAAGAGAGTTAAAGGCACAACTTCAAGAGTTGTTGAGCAAAGGCTTCATTAGACCAAGTGCATCTCCTTGGGGTGCTCCGGTTTGGTTTGTGAAGAGAAGGATGGGAGTTTTCGGATGTGCATAGACTATAGACAACTGAACAAGGTAACTATTAAGAACAAGTATCCTCTTCCTCGCATTGATGACTTGTTCGATCAGTTACAAGGTGCTTGTGTCTTCTCAAAAATTGACTTGAGATCCGGTTATCATCAATTGAAAATACGGGCAACGGATGTGCCAAAGACTGCTTTTCGGACTAGGTATGGGCATTATGAATTTGAAGTGATGTCCTTTGGTCTTACAAATGCCCCCGTAGCTTTCATGAGCTTGATGAATGGGATTTTTAAGCCATATTTGGACCTCTTTGTGATCGTATTTATAGATGATATACTGGTATATTCTAAAAGTAAGAAGGAACATGAGGAGCATTTGAGGATTGTTTTGGAAAGGTTTAGGCAGAAAAAGCTTTATGCCAAGTTCTCTAATTGTGAGTTTTGGCTAGATGCAGTGTCCCTTGGGGCACGTGGTTTCTAAGGATGGAGTGATGGTGGATCCTTCTAAGATTGAGACAGTGAAGAATTGGGTAAGACCCACTAATGTGTCAGAAATACGGAGTTTTGTTGGGTTAGCTAGCTACTACCGCCGATTCGTCAAGGGATTCTCTTCTATTGCTTCCCAATTGACGAACTTGACTAAGAAGAATGTTCCATTGTATGGTCGGATGAGTGCGAAGAAAGTTTTCAGAAACTCAAGACTTTGTTGACTACCGCACCTATCCTCACCTTGCCGTAGAGGGTAAGAACTTCATTGTTTATTGTGATGCATCCTATTCGGGTTTGGGTGCAGTGCTAATGCAAGAGAAGAAAGTGATTGCTTATGCTTCAAGACAATTAAAAGTGCATGAACGTAACTATCCAACTCATGACTTGGAATTGGCCGCGGTAGTGTTTGCATTAAAGCAATGGAGGCACTATCTATATGGGGTTAAGTGTGAAGTCTATACGGATCATCGTAGTCTACAGTATGTCTTTACTCAGAAAGATTTGAACTTGAGACAAAGGAGATGGATGGAACTACTGAAGGACTACGACATCACTATTTTGTATCATCCGGGGAAGGCGAATGTTGTGGCAGATGCCTTGAGTAGAAAGGCGGGAAGCATGGGAAGTCTCGCTTATTTGCAAGCTTCTAGACGCCCATTGTCTAGAGAGGTGCAGATTCTAGCTAATGACCTTATGAGGTTAGAAATAAATGAGAAGGGAGGATTGTTAGCTTGTGTAGAGGCAAGATCTTCTTTTCTTGACAAGATCAAGGGAAGACAGTTTGATGATGAGAAATTGATCCAGATTCGAGATAAAGTGTTGCAAGGAGAGGCTAAAGAAGCAACAATCGACGAGGAAGGTGTTTTGAGGATTAAGGGAAGGGTATGTGTACCCCGCGTCGATAATTTGATCAACACTATTCTGACAGAGGCTCATAGTACAAGGTATTCTATACATCCGGGTGCAACCAAGATGTACTGCGACCTAAAGCAACACTTTTGGTGGAGTAGAATGAAGCGCGATATTGTTGACTTTATTGCCAAATGTCCAAACTGTCAACAAGTAAAGTATGAACACCAGAGGCCCGGAGGAACGCTCTAGAGAATGCCCATTCCTGAATGGAAGTGGGAGAGAATCGCAATGGACTTTGTGGTTGGTCTTCCAAAGACAATGGGTAAGTATGACTCCATTTGGGTGATTGTTGATAGGTTAACTAAGTCTGCTCATTTTATTCCGATCAAGGTGACTTACAATGCAGAGAGTTAGCCAAGATCTATATCTCAGAAATCGTTCGATTGCATGGGGTTCCACTATCAATCATATCAGATCGAGGTACGCAGTTTACTTCTAAGTTTTGGAAAACATTGCATGCTGAATTGGGTACTAGGTTGGACCTTAGTACTGCATTTCACCCTCAGACTGATGGTCAGTCTGAGCGAACGATCCAAGTGTTGGAGGATATGCTTCGCGCATGCGTGATAGAGTTTGGTGGCCATTGGGATAGCTTCTTACCTTTGGCAGAGTTTTCATACAATAATAGCTATAACTCCAGTATTGATATGGCTCCATTTGAAGCATTGTATGGGAGGAGGTGTAGATCTCCCATTGGTTGGTTCGATGCATTTGAGGTTAGACCTTGGGGTACTGACCTCTTGAGGGATTCGTTAGATAAGGTGAAGTGCATTCAATAAAAGCTTCTAGCGGCGCAAAGTAGACAAAAGGAGTATGCAGACCGAAAGGTGAGAGACTTGGAGTTCATGGAAGGTGAACAAGTCTTGTTGAAGGTTTCACCCATGAAAGGGGTGATGCGGTTTGGCAAAAGAGGTAAGCTAAGTCCAAGGTATATTGGACCATTTGAGGTACTAAAGCGAATAGGGGAGGTGGCTTATGAGTTAGCCTTGCCTCCAGGGCTGTTCGGAGTGCATCCGGTATTTCATGTGTCCATGTTGAAAAGATACCATGGAGATGGAAACTACATTATCCGTTGGGATTCAGTTTTGCTTGATGAGAATTTGACTTATGAGGAGGAACCGGTTGCTATATTAGATAGAGAAGTTCGCAAGTTGAGGTCGAGAGAAATTGAATCCATCAAAGTTCAATGGAAGAATCGACCGGTTGAAGAGGCTACTTGGGAGAAGGAGGCAGATATGCAAGAAAAATACCCACATCTGTTTACAGATTCAGGTACTTCTTTCCACCCTTGTTTCTCTTCTTTTAATCGTTTGAGGACGAACGATGGGTAAATTGGTATCTATTGTAACGACCTATTTAGTCGTTTTGAGCAGCAGATTTCATTTCTGGAAAAACTGGCCAAGATTACGGACACCACGACGGACCGTCATAGGCACGATGGCCCGCCACAGATGTCTCGTTCCAGAACACTTAGAATTCTGAAATTGGGTACAGAAAATCGACTCTCTGAACTTCGTAACGGACTTGCAGGACAGACCGTCACATGTGTGACGGACCGTCACAGACTCCTTAGTGAAAAATGGAGTTCTGGTCCTTGCGACGACCTTTGTGACGGACCGTCACAGGCACGACGGCCCGTCACAGGTTGCGCAAATCCCAGGCAGAATCGGATTTCTTTACACGTTTTAAGGGACGTTTTGGACTATTCTTTCCTTAATTATAGATTTCGTGGGTTTATATTAATAACTCAAATTCTTGAGGGATAAAAGAGGTAACTTTGGGTTAATTAGTGGGGTATTATTGCCATCTTTTACACTTAATTATATGTTAATTAGGGTAAAAGAAAGAGGGTTTGAATAAATAAAATAGAAAGAACAAAGAGAGAGAGAGATTGATCGATCAAGAGGCAGAGGGACTATCAAAGCTTGGGAAATTGCTTGTTGATTCCAATTCTTCGGTGGAAGTAGGTTATGGTTTTTTTACGATATTCGTAGTGAACTCTTAATAGTGAATGATATGTATTGGTAGTATTGTAAACCTGTCTATATGCTTAATTGTATGCTTGCATGAATATGATTATGTGATTTTGATAAAACAAGCATGATGAAAACTATTGAATCCCAAATCTTGAAAGAAACTTTAATCTACTTACTAATGATGATGCCTTGGTATAAAAGAAGGCTTGATGAATTAAAG
>JAKWIY010003055.1:39520389-39596306 GCA_027704805.1 Solanum corneliomulleri | reverse complement strand
AACCACCCACATCCATAGCACTCTCTGGAGTTGGGCATAGGTCTCTCGGAGTAGTGTTGACCGTTCTGAGGTGGACCCACCAACTACAGTCTGCACTGAAGACTGTATTGGTCGAACTGAGTGACCTCCGGAGTTCTGTCCTCTAGAGTAAGAACCATTAAACTCACCTCCCCTTCGAAACCTCTTTGATGTCGATGTCGTGGTGAAGTCATTCTGGCTTCACTCCTTCCACCTCTATCACAAAGTCTACCACCACTTGGAAGGATGTTGCCGTTGCCCGCTACCTGTAAGGCTGAAATCCGCAAATCCGACCTCACCCTTTCACGAAACGGCGAATCCGCTCTTGTGGACTGAAACAAAGTTGGGTGGCATATCTGGATAGTGCGCGAAATTAGCCTCATACGCGTTTACTGTCATCCTTCCTTGCTCGAGACTCAAGAACTAATCACTTTTTCTATCTCTCAAAGTCCCTGGGAATACTTCTCCATAAACAGGGTAGAGAATGATTCCCAAGTCATTGGGGTGCCTCTGTTGGTTGACACTCAACATGGATCGCCACACATTTTGGCGTTCCCTTGAAAATTGATAGCTTACGAACTCAACGCCAAACGTTTACTATTCCCATTTGTGTAGTAGCTCATGACAATCAACCAGAAATCATAAGCATCTTCAATTCTGCACCCTGAAGATGGAGGGTTTCAAATTCAAGAACTTACTGAAAAGTTCATGCTGATATTTTGTCATAATAGGCCCAGTAGAGTCAGTGTGGAAATGTGCCTATTCCAATGATGCATCCATGCGGGGAGCCATAGTAGCGCATGTCGTATCTCTGAAACCGGAGGGGTTGTGCAGAAGCCACTGGAGGAGCTTGACCTTGGTCGGATAACCCGCTAAGATAAGCAAGTACCTGGTGATCATCTATGGGGTAGGTTGGGGTGGCAATTCCTCATTTTGCACTTGTTCAGTTTCCCCTTCCTCACACTCTCTTACTACCCTCCTCAGTCGGTGGAGGAGTCACCGCCCTAGTATCCAGATGGGCTAGGGGCTCGTCCTATTCCTCTAGAGGACGTCCTCCACGACCTCTTCCACGGCCTCTTGCCGCTGTTCTCCCTCGAGCCACAGCCCCAGTGGCTTGGCTCAGTTGTTTCCTCTCTTTCCGTTGTTGCTGTGTTGTTGTTGTAGCGTTCGTTGCTCTAGTTTCTAACCTTCTGCGAAATAGAGTGAAGATGGTCAGATACCAATTTGTATCACCTAGATACCAGTTGGACTCAAGTAGTAGCACGAAAGAAAGACTGAAAGAATGGAATTTTCCCAAGTCTTATAGCCTCTCAAGGAAAAGTAAAGGCGTCCCCCTACCGTTCCTTAAGACTCTACTAGACCTGTTCTTGTGTGATGAGACCAACGAACCTAATGCTCTGATACCAAGTTTGTCACGACCAAATTCGGGGACGCGACTGGCACCCACATTTACCCTCCTATGTGAGCGAACCAACCCATCTAAAACTTAACATTTCAATATAATATCAACAGAAAGTAATGCGGAAGACTTAAACTCATTAATAAAAACAAATCAATAACTATTATTATTGTCCCCAAAATCTGGAAGTCATCATCACAAGAACATCTATGACCAAATTACTAAACTACAAATGTCTAGGAAACTAAAACAACTAAAAGCTAGTCCATGCCGGAATTTCAAGGCATCAAGACTTGAAGAAGAAGATCCAGTCCAAGCTAGACGCGTTAGCTCACCCTGAATTTCCGATGGAGTGACGAAGAGTGGCTCGATTTACTGCTGAATTGAAGTTGACGGAACGTTTGCTGCATTACACAAATAACAAAGAGGAAACAAGAAAGTAGGGGGTCAGTACAACCACACGTACTGAGTAGATATCATCGGCTACTCAAAATAGGAGATAATATATATCAAGAAATATTATAAATCAACTATAAAACTCAATAGTAGCAACAACAAAGTATTATAATCGTCAATAAATACCATCAAGTTCATCATGAGGGCTCAAGCCTCAATACCATACTCATTTGGAATTAAGTTCATTATGTTGAGTATATTAACATCTTTCAAGATTCATTATCTTCTTCCTCTTGTGTCGGTACGTGACACTCCGATCCCCTACCACTATGTGTCGGTACGTGACACTCCGATCCCCTATATGTGTTGGAACGTGACACTCCGATCCCCTATATGTGTCGGAACGTGACACTCCGATCCCCTATATATGTCGGCGTGACACTCACGATCCCCTATATCTACGTGTCGGTTCGTGACACCCGTCCCACTAATACTATGTGTCGGAACGTGACACTCCGATCCCCTATATCTATGTGTCGGTTCGTGACACCCGTCCCAAATACTATGTGTCGGAACGTGACACTCCGATCCACTAATACTATGTGTCGGAACGTGACACTCCGATCCACTAATACTATGTGTCGGAACGTGACACTCCGATCCCCTATATGTGTCGGAACGTGACACTCCGATCCTCTATATGTGTCGGAACGTGACACTCCGATCCCCTATATGTGTCGGAACGTGACACTCCGATCCCCTATATCTACGTGTCGGTTCGTGACACCCGTCCCACTAATACTATGTGTCGGAACGTGACACTCCGATCCCCTATATCTACGTGTCGGTTCGTGACACCCGTCCCACTAATACTATGTGTCGGAACGTGACACTCCGATCCACTAATACTATGTGTCGGAACGTGACACTCCGATCCACTAAATTCATTCTATCAGTTCATCAAGCCTTCTCTTTACCAAGGCATCATCAATCCCATTAGTTTAGTTCATCAAGCCCTCTTTTATACCAAGGCATCATCATTAATATCGTAGATTAAAGTTTCTTTCAAGATTTGGGATTCAATGGTTTTCATCATGCTTGTTTTATCAAAATCACATAATCATATTCATGCAAGCATACAATAAGCCTATAGACAGGTTTACAATATCATCAACACATATTATTCACTATTAAGAGTTCGCTACGAATATCGTAAAAACCATAACCTACCTCCACCGAAGACTAGTGATCAAGCAAGAATTCCCAAAGCTTTGTTTTCTCCTCAGCCTCTAGATCGATTCCTCTCTTTCTCTTGGTTCTTTCTATTTTGTTTTATTCAAACCCTCTTTCCTTTACCCTAATTATCATATAATTAAGACTAAAAGAGGACAATAGAGCCCACTAATTAACTTAAGGTTACCTCTTCTAACCCCCAAGTAATTAGACTTATTAATAAACCCTCAATCTTTATAATTAAGGAAATAATAGTCCAAAACGAGCCTTAAAACTTGTGGAGAAATCCTAAAACTGCCTGGGATTTGCGCAACCTGTGAGGGCGTCGTGCCTGTGACGGGCCGTCGTGCCTGCGACGGTCCGTCACACAGGTCGTCGCAGCCTCCCCAATTTCCAGTGGGCTGGTGACGGCCCGTCCACCCCTGTGACGGTCCGTCCTGCACCTCCGTCATGACGGTCAGAAACTCGTTCTTGTACCAAATTCTCAAAAGTTGAAGTGTTTTGCAACGGAAACTCACGACGGTTCGTCGTGGATGTGACGACACGTCCTGCAGGTCCGTCACAATTTACAGAGAGTCGATTCTAATATCCAATTTGAAGAATTCTAAGTGTCCTGGAACGACACCTCCTCGACGGGCCGTCGTGGTCACGACGGTCCGTCGTGACACTCGTCGTTCCAGCTTGTTTTTCCCAGAAATGAACTCTGTTGCTCAAAACGACTAAACAGGTCGTTACAATTGGAGAGTAATTATTTTGATGAATGACCTAATTTTTTTTTAAGAAGGTGGTGTGAAGATGAAAAATTGAGATTTTTGAAGGGAATAAATTATTTTTTTTTATTTTAAATCATGTAATTTAAACTTTAAAGATGGAAAAAAGAATTTGCAATTTAAAATTTTGAGGCTGAGATGTTAGTCTTTTAAGATTCTGATGGAAGAAAATATTCAATATTATTTAAGAACTAGGTATAAAGATTCACAATTTTCGAACTTTTAAATGATAAATAGTGTCATTTGCACCAATAAAGTAAGCCATGGAGCTAGTTAGCTAATTGAGTTTTGAAAATGTCCTTTTTAGGAAAGTTAGTAGAAAATCTTAGAGAAACCCTAGAGTCTCATTTTTTATTTTATATATAGTTGTGTTTTACAAGTCTCATCACATTTTACTCTATGTCTTCCATATAAGTTGTTTTGTGTTAAAATGAAGTTAAATTCTGTAAATTCGAATTTTCTCCTTAGATTCAAGAAAGCCCTTTTAACCTAAAAAAGATGCTAAATTTATTATTGAGTAACATGGATAAGATCTAGTCTTGCCATTCCACAAAGGTGTATTTTTTCATCTTTAGTAAAATATTTATTTTTAAATCAACTATATCTTAAGAAATAATAGAAGGTAGCATCACACTATATGTAATCATTGTTTTCATTTCAACTTCTCATAAATTATTTTACCCTTCACCTATATAGAAGTGAAACAATATTTTTAATCTTGTATAACCGTAACACAAATCTAGATAATCCAAGTGATATTCCTATGTGAAATTTATTTATATAAGCTTTGATTCATATTATGAAAGTATTTATAAGTCTCTTAATGAACAAATTCTACATAAGTGTAGCGTTTGGGTTTGCCTGATATGTGTTATCCTGTTATGGTGACTTGGGATTGAAAATGTTATTGGTAATCTATGTTAAGATTGAATAAAAAGAATTAAATTATAATTGTAAAATATGTTTTTATAATATATAGGTAAGAGAAGGTTCCTGGAATGTTATTGGAGGAATATTAAATCTAGTTGGAATTTCATCAACAATAACATGTTTTCATTCTCTACTGCATATGATGGACTTAGAAATAATGGTACCATCTCTTCTATCCATAATAATATATGGTTTAAGAAGATTTAGTTTAAAGTATTCTTTCTTATATTAGAGTTTCTTGGCAAAAAGTATTGCCTTTGAATAATGTCAGAATTAACTCATTTTAAAGTTGTTATTGTCGCATGAATAAATCATAAAAAAAAGTAGCTTACTCTATATCTCTCTACTTCTTTTAAATATTCTTCTACGCACAAGAGCAAAAACATACAAATGCGTGGTGTAGTAATATTGTAATTTGTGAATATATGATGATAAAATGTCTTAAATGCCAACAAATTATGTTATCGCCTCCCCCAATTATATCTTCCCTTACCCTAGAAGTAAAAACAAAAAAGGACTAGGTGATTAATGGATTGGGTTAAAAATGGATTGACCCATATTTATACACATTTACATGTACAAATCAAAATCTACTTTAGAATTTAATATTCAAAAAACTTAAATTGTTTTTTTTTTTTTGGAAAATAAATGTTATTTGATTCAAGAACGTGAAACATGAACTCATTTTATTTCACGTTAACTCAATTTTTTAATCTCTTTTCATTGTATAAACTATTTGAATTATTCAAAGTTCAAGATAGATTTTTTCATATTTTTTCTTTACTTATATATTTTCTAGGAGATGAGTTCACTACTTACAAAGTTATATTTCTAATGTCACAAGGATACTAATGGAAATTATGATTTCTATTATATTCTTAAAAAATTTCTTAATAAGTGTGCATTGACTCACTAATTACACTTCTTAGGAATATAGAGAGTATCATGAAAAGATTAAAAAAAATATTACGTATAATTATCATATAATTCTTTTTGTTTACTCCTATTGCTTTTTCTAGTTGAGGTGGTGTTTTCACTATATGATCATGATTTCATTAGTTAGATTGATATTAGACTCTACAATTCAAGCGTATAGTAATATAATTAATATTATGCTACATCAATGTTTAAACGCTAATCCTAAGCTTAAGACTATACACTCTTCATCTTTTTATCAGGAAGTTCATTTATTTTGTCTAACTTGCACTATTTAAATTTTAATTTCAGTGATGTGTGCATGAATTTTTTAAAGCAATTCTAAGAGACCATATTGGAAGGAAAGGTTGTCATTAAGAAAACATTTTTTTGAGATTTTTGGTTATTCTTGGCATGATTGAGATGCTTCAATATAAATTTAGGTTCGTTGATCAGTGTCATCAAGGACTTCATAATACATTTTTATCAGAAGAGAGGTTGTTGAGGATTTATGTAATTATTTCTTCTTCCATGTGAATTCCCATAGAAACATCAACATCCATCTTAGTTATTTCTTCTTATAACTTCACTACTTTCTTCCCTGCAATGAAAGATTTTGTTTACAAAGAGGCGGATCCCAAATCTTCAGTTTATAGATTTTGATTCTACAAAAGGTTACCTATTCAAATCAAACGAGTTACCTTTTTAGAATTTCATAACACCATAAATTAAAGATTCTGGATTCACCTCCACAAATGGGAAGAGAGTTGTGAAGAATTCAGAGGAAATAAGTCATAACTAAGATGGACGTTAATCTCACTACGGTAATTCACTATGAAGAATAAATAATTTAGGAACTACGCAACAGACTATCTTTAAATCTAAATGTGTTTTTTATGTGTTGGATTATATTTATCATTGAACCTTTCTCTGTAATGAAACATCTCAATCATGCAAAATTAATCAAAATTCCAAAAAAAAAAAGACCTTCTTAAAGAAAACCTTTCTTTCCAATATGGTCTTTCTTTAAAATATTTCATAGTTTATTAATGAATTTAACGTACACATATAAACACAATTTACAGAATCATAAAATTAGCAATATAAAAATTCTTTTGAAATAAAGGTACAATGTCACGACCCAAAATCACTAGTCGTGATGGCACCTATGTTCTCAACCGATAGGTAAGCCAACCCAACAATTATCACCAATTCAACTTAAACCTGAAAATGTAAGTACCAAACTAAAATCTAGCTTACTAAGTATTCAAAATAAATGCGAAAAATAGAAAAAAACTACCCCAAGATTTAGTGTAATAAGTACAAGAGCTTCTACAATAGGATACAACTCCAACTAATATAACAATCTAAACATAAGAAATATCTTATCAGAATAACAAAATAACCTAATAAAGAGAGGTAGATTGTAACAACCTATTTAGTCGGTTCGAGCAGTAGAATTATTTTAAAGGGGTGTTTCGGACTATTCATGATTTTAATTATGAAATTAGTGGGGTAAGTTTAATAATTTATTTAGTTTGGGGTTAAAGAAGATAATAGGGAATAAATAGTGGGTTACTTTATCATAATTGATTATATGATAATTAGGGTAAAAAGAATCTGGAAAAAAAGAACAGAAAGGGAGAACGAGCGAGAGAGCGTGAAACGAAAGAAGGAGGTAGCCGACTTGGACTTCAGATTGAAAAGATTCATAGACACTGAGGAAGGCAAAGGCATTGGAGAGGTAGTTTGCTTGGTTTCGGTTCTTCGGTGGAGGTAGGTTATGGTTTATTTCTATGTGATAGATAAAATCTAAATAGCAATTGATATGTATTGAATGATATTGTAAAGTCTCCTATGTACTTGATTGTGTGGTTGTGTGTTTCTGATTGTGTGGTTTGTGGTTGGACTAAAGTTATGAGAATGTTGAATTTCTAATCTTGAATCCTCCCTATTAAAAATGACGCCTTGAATAAAGAAGGCTTGATGAAATAAAAATGATGAGATGATTGGATCGGAGTGTCACGTTCCGACACGGTATCATTGGATCGGAGTGTCACGTTCCGACACGGTATTATTGGATCGGAGTGTCACGTTCCGACACGGTATTATTGGATCGGAGTGTCACGTTCCGACACGGTATTATGGGATCGGATTGTCACGTTCCGACACGATAGATGGGATTGGAGTGTCACGTTCCGACACAATAACATTAAAGGAAAGGAATCTGGAATTAACTTAATATACTCAAACTCAAGGAACCTATTTCCCAAATGAGTATGGTGTGGAGGCATGAGTCCTCATAGGTGTGCTTGATGTTGTGATTGATGGTGTACCTAGTATGGTGTTGTTATTGTCAATGGTTCATGTGTTTTTTGCTTGTCACCTGTTAAGTATATTAGTTTGTTTTATACTATTGTTTAATATATACTGATTTCTATTTTGAGTTGGCCGATGATACCTACTCAGTAGGTGTTCCTTGTACTGACCCCTACTTGTATTTTCTTCTTGTTTGTTTTGTGGAGTGCAGCAAGTGCACCATCGATTTCGACTCGCCCTCAACTCTAGCCTGTCTCCAGCACATCAGACTTCAGGGTGAGCTATCATTCCTAGCTCGGGTTGGATTCTCTCCTTCACGTCTTGATGTCTTTGAAGTTAGGACATGGACCATCTTTTTACTTATTTTAGCTTCTTAAATACTCTTAGACTTAGTAATTTCAGGATAGATGTTCTTGATGTGATGACTTCCAGATTTTGGGAATAATAAGTATTAAACTTTAGAAGTTTATTTAATTGATTACGTTAATATGTTTTGGATCTTCCGCATTATTTTTACTATTCATAATTGATATACTGGTAAATGAGGGGGTTTAAATTTGTTGGTTCGCTCACCTAGTAGGCTAAGGGTGGGTGCCACTCGCGGCTCGTTTTGGGTCGTGTAACTTCGTATACGAGTGTTAGGTTCGTTGGACTAATCACACAAGAACGAGTCTAGTAGAGTCTTGAGGAACGGAAAGGGGACGCCCTTACTTTTCTTTAAGAGGCTATAGGACTTTAGAAAAACTCCATTCTTTCTTTCTTTCGTGCTATTACTTGGATCCAATTGGTATCTAGGTGATACAAATTGGTATCTGACATCCTCACTCTATTTCGCAGATGGTTAGAACTAGAGCAACAACTGTGCCAACACCAACTCCGGCAAGATAGGGTACGTCTGAGCTAACCATTGGGGCTGTAGCTCGAGGAGGAGCAGTGGCAAGAGGCCATGGTAGAGGTCGCAGGAGGACGCCCTCTAGAGGTAGAGGACAAACACCTTGTCCAGCTAGTAATAGGGCGGTGACTCCTCCACCGACTGATGAGGTAGTGAGAGAGGGTGAAGAAAGGGAAAATGAGCAGGTTCAAGACGAGGAATTACCACCCCAGCCTACCCCAGAGATGATTAACCAGGTTCTTACTTATCTTAGCGGGTTATCTAATCAGGGCCAGACACCTCCAGTGTTTTCTTCACCCGCACCTCAGGTTCCGAGAGTACAACATGCAGCTGCTGTGGCTCCCCGCATGGATGCCTCATTGGAAGTAGGCACGTTTCCTTGATTGACTACAGGGTCTATAATGATGAGTGATCAGCATGAACTTTTCATTAAATTCTTGAAGTTAAAACCTCCACTCTTCAAGGGTGCTGAATTAGAGGATGCCTATGATTTTCTGGTTTATTGTCATGAGCTTCTACATAAGATAGACATAGTAGAACGATTCGATGTTTAGTTTGTGACCTATCAGTTTCAGGAGAATGCCAAAATGTGGTGGCGGTCGTATGTTGAGTTTCAACCAGCACAAGCACCACCGATGACTTGGGCATCATTCTCTAGCTTATTTATGGAGAAGCATATACCCCGGACTTTGAGGGACAAGAGGAGAGATGAGTTCCTAAGCCTAGAGCAAGGCAGGATGTCTGTTACTGCGTATGAATCTAAATTTCGTGCACTATCAAGGTATGCCGAGCGGATTCGTCGTTTTGCGAAAGGATTGAGGTTAGATTTGCAGATCCCAGCCTTATAGGTAGCTGCTGTAACAAAATCCTTTCAGGAAGTGGTTGATTTTGTGATAGAGGTGGAGGGGGTGAAGCCAGACGACTTCACCATGGCGTCGACATCTAAGAAATTCCGTAAGGGAGGTGAGTTTAGTGGTTCTTACTCCATAGGGCAGAGTTCAGGAGGTTACCCAACCCGACCTATTCAGTCTTCACTGCAGGCTGTAGCTGGGGGTCTATCGTAGACAAGTTAGCATTTTTCTAAGTTTGGAGGCTATCCCCAGACTTCGTCATTCTCACCGAGACCTATGCTTGACTCCAAAAATTGTTATGGATGTGCAGAGACTGGACATATTAGGAAATATTGTCCAAAACAGAGTTACAGACCCCCAATAGTTAGAGGTAGAGGCGGTCATGGGAGAGGCCGCCATTCTGGTGGACGTGGTGGCCAAGGTAATGGTGGTCACCAAATCAGCCAGGGTGGCGGGCAAGCTGGAGCTACTGCAGCGCAACATGGTAGGGCAACGGGCAGACAGGTGATAGGGCCCATTGTTATGCTTTCCCCGGGAAGTCTGAAGCGGAGACATCTGATGCTGTTATCACAGGTAATCTTTTGGTTTGTGATTGCATGGCTTCTGTATTATTTGATCATGGCTCCACATTTTCATATGTATCTTCCTCATTTGCTACTGGTCTTGATTTATATTGTGAAATGCTTGACATGCCTATTCCTGTTTCTACTCCGGTGGGTGAGTCTGTGGTAGATGAAAAGGTATATAGGTCTTGTCTGGTGACTTTTGTGGGGAGCAATACTCATGTAGAATTGGTTATTTTAGAGATGGTTGATTTCGATGTAATTCTTGGTGTGACTTGGCTTTCTCCAAATTTTGCAATCTTAGATTGTAATGCTAAAACTAAACGTTGGCTAAGCCTGGGACAGATCCGTTAGTGTGGGAGGGTGACTACACTTCCACTCCAGTTCATATCATCTCCTTTCTTCGTGCTAAGAGAATGGTTAGTAAAGGGTGTTTAGCGTTCTTGGCACACCTCAGGGATGATACTACCCAAGTACCTTCAATTGAGTCGGTTTCGATAGTCCGTGAGTTTCCTGATGTGTTCCTTGCAGACCTTCCTGGTATGCCACCGGAAAGGGATATCGACTTTTGCATTGATCTGGAGCCGGGTACTCGCCCCATTTCCATACCCCCTTATAGAATGGCTCCAGCAGAGTTAAGGGAATTAAAGACCCAACTTCAAGAGTTGTTAAGTAAAGGCTTCATTAGACCAAGTGCATCCCCTTGGGGTGCTCCGGTGTTGTTTGTGAAGAAGAAGGATGGGAGTTTTCGGATGTGCATAGACTACCGGGAGTTGAACAAGGTAACGATTAAGAACAAGTATCCCATTCCTCGCATTGATGACTTGTTCGATCAGTTAAAAGGTGCTTGTGTCTTCTCTAAGATTGACTTGAGATCCGGTTATCATCAATTGAAAATACGGGCAACGGATGTGCCAAAGATTGCTTTTCAAACCAGGTATGGGCATTACAAATTTGTAGTAATGTCTTTTGGTCTTACGAATGCCCCTGCTGCTTTCATGAGCTTGATGAACGGGATTTTAAGCAATATCTGGATCTCTTTGTGATCGTATTTATTGATGATCTACTGATATACTCCAAGAGTAAGAAGGAACATGAGGAGCATTTGAGAAATGTGCTGGAAGTATTAAGGGAGAAAAAGCTTTATGCCAAATTCTCCAAGTGTGAGTTTTGGCTAGATTCAGTGTCCTTCTTGGGGCACGTGGTTTCTAAGGATGGAGTGATGGTGGATCCTTCTAAGATTGAAACAGTGAGGAATTGGGTAAGACCTACTAATGTGTCAGAAATAAGGAGCTTTGTTGGTTTAGCTAGCTATTATCGTCGATTTGTCAAGGGATTCTCTTCTATTGCTTCCCAATTGACGAACTTGACTAAGCAGAATGTTCCATTTGTATGGTCGAATGAATGTGAGCAAAGCTTTCAGAAACTCAAGACCTTGCTGACTACTGCACCTATCCTTAACTTGCCAGTAGAAGGCAAGAATTTCATTGTTTACTGCGATGCATCTTATTCTGGGTTGGGTGCAGTGCTAATGCAAGAGAAGAATGTAATTGCTTATGCTTCAAGGCAATTAAAGGTGCACGAACGTAATTATCCGACCCATGATTTGGAGTTGGCTGCGGTAGTGTTTGCATTAAAGCAATGGAGACACTATCTATATGGGGTTAAGTGTGAAGTCTATACGGATCATCGTAGCCTACAGTATGTCTTTACTCAGAGGGATTTGAATTTGAGACTGAGGTTATGGATGGAACTACTGAAGGACTATGATGTTACTATCTTGTATCACCCAGGAAAGGCTAATGTTGTGGCAGACGCCTTAAGTAGAAAAGCAGGGAGCATGGGAATCCTAGCTCACTTACAGGTTTCCAGACGCCCATTGGCTAGAGAGGTTCAGACCCTTGCTAATGACTTTATGAGGCTAGAAGTAAATGAGAAGGGAGGATTTTTGGCCTGTGTGGAGGCAAGATCTTCTTTTCTTTACAAGATCAAGGGAAAACAGTTTGATGATGAGAAACTAAGCCAAATTCGGGATATGGTGTTGCGAGGAGAGGCTAAAGAGGCAATAATTGATGAGGAAGGTGTTTGAGAATTAAGGGAAGGGTATGTGTGCCCCGTGTTGATGATTTGATCCACACTATTCTTACAGAGGCTCATAGTTCCGGATATTCTATACATCCTGGTGCAACCAAGATGTACCGTGACCTAAAGCAACACTTTTGGTGGAGTAGAATGAAGCGCGCCATTGTTGATTTTGTTGCCAAATGTCCAAACTGTCAGCAAGTAAAGTATGAACACCAGAGGCCGGAGGAACACTTCAGAGAATGCACATTCCTGAATGGAAGTGGGAGAGAATTGCAATGGACTTCGTGGTTGGTCTTCCAAAGACATTGGGAAAGTTTGATTCTATTTGGGTAATTTTGGACATTAACTAAGTCTGTTCACTTCATTCTGGTCAAGGTGAGCTACAATGCAGAGAAGTTAGCCAAACTCTATATCTTAGAAATTTTTCGATTGCATGGAGTTCCACTTTCCATCATATCAGATAGAGGTACGCAGTTCACTTCTATGTTTTGGAGAACATTGCATGCGGAATTAGGTACTAGGTTTGACCTTAGTACTGCATTTCACCCTCAGACCGATGGTCAGTCGGAGCGAACGATTCAGATATTGGAGGATATGCTTCGTGCATGTGTGATAGAATTTGGTGGTCATTGGGATAACTTCTTACCCTTAGCGGAGTTTTTATACAAAAATAGCTATCACTCAAGTATTGATATGGCTCCATTCGAAGCATTGTATGGGAGGAGATGTAGGTCTCCCATTGGTTGGTTTGATGCATTTGAGGTTAGATCTTGGGGTACTGACCTTTTGAGAGATTCATTGGAGAAAGTGAAATCTATTCAAGAAAAGATTTTATTGGCACAAAGTAGGCAAAAGGAATATGCAGATCGAAAGGTAAGAGACTTGGAGTTTATAGAGGGTGAGCAAGTCTTGCTGAAGGTTTCACCCATGAAAAGGGTTGATGCGGTTTGGTAAAAGAGGTAAGCTAAGCCCAAGGTATATTGGACCATTTGAAGTACTTATGCGAGTAGGGGAGGTGGCTTATGAACTAGTCTTGCCTCCACGGCTGTCAGGAGTGCATCCGGTATTTCATGTGTCTATGTTGAAAAGATACCATGGGGATGGAAACTACATCATTCGTTCGGATTCAGTTCTGCTTGATGAGAATTTGACTTATGAGGAGGAGCCTGTTGCCATTCTAGATAGAGAAATCCGCAAGTTGAGATCAAGGGAGATTGCATCCATCAAAGTTCAATGGAAGAATCGACCAGTTGAAGAGTCCACTTGGGAGAAGGAGGCTGATATGCAAGAAAGATACCCACACCTGTTTACAGATTCAGGTACTCCTTTTCGCCCTTGTTTTTCTTCTTGTGATCGTTCAAGGACGAACGATTGGTAAATTGGTATCTATTGTGACGACTTGTTTAGTTGTTTTGAGTAGTAGAGTATTCGGGAAAATAACTGGCTGAGTGGACGGATCCCACGACGGACCGTCATGGGCACGACGGACTGTCGAGGGGTTCTCGTTCCAAAACACCTAGAATTTAGAAATTTGGGTACTGAGATCGACTCTCTGAACTTCGCGATGAAATGGCAGGACGGACTGTCGCAGACATGATGGGCCGTCACAGACTCTTTAATGAATTGAGTCTCTGAACTTTGTGACGGAAGCAGCAGGACGGACCGTCGCAGGAACGACAGGCCGTCGTAGGAACGATGGGCCGTCGTAGGAACGACGGGCCGTCACAGGTTGCATAACCCTGACTGGGCCGGATTTCTATTAAAAGTTTTAAGGGGCGTTTTGGACTATTCATGCTTATAACTATAAAGTTAGTGGATTAATGTTAATAATTCAATTACTTTGGGGTTAAAAGAGATAACCTTGAAATAATTAGTGGGTTATTGTTATCATCTTTTATACTTAATTATATGATAATTAGGTAAAAGAAAGAGGGTTTGAATAAGAAAGACAGAAAGAACAGAGAGAAAAAGAACGATCAAGAGAGAGAGAAAACGAAGAAGAACGCAGCTTTGGGAAAGTAGATTGCTTGATCACAATTCTTCGGTGGAGGTAGGTTATGGTTTATACTATATTTTAGTAAACTCTTAATAGCGAATGATATGTATTGGGTAGTTTTATAAAGTCTTCTATATGCTTAATTATGTGCTTGTACGATGTGATTATATAATTGTGATGAATTAGCATGATGAGGCTGTTGAATCTTAAATCCCAAATTTACTTGTTAATGATGATGCCTTGGTATAAAAGAAGGCTTGATGAACTAAAGTAAGTAGATTAGAGGATCAGGTGTCACGTTCCAACACCAGGATAGTAATAGAGGATTGGGTGTCACGTTCCGACACCAGGATCGTATATGGATCAGAGTGTCACGTTCTGACACAAGGATAGTAATAGAGGTCGGGTGTCACGTTCTGACACCAGGATAGTATATGGATAAGAGTGTCACGTTCCGACACTAGGATAGTATATGGATCGGAGTGTCACGTTCCGGCACCAGGATAGTATATGGATCGGAGTGTCACGTTCCGACACCAGGATAATATATGGATCGGAGTGTCACGTTCCGGCACCAGGATAGTATATGCATCGGAGTGTCACGTTCCGACACCAGGATAGTATATGGATCGGAGTGTCACGTTCCTGCACCAGGATAGTATATGGATCGAGTGTCACGTTCCGGCATCAGGATAGTATATTGATCAGAGTGTCACGTTCCGACACCAGGATAGTAGTAGTGGAGCGGATTGTCACGTACCGACACAAGAGGAATAAAGATAATGAATCTTGAATTATGATAATATACTAAATTTTAAAAGACTAATTCCCAAATAAGTATAATGGGGAGGCTTGAGTCCTCATTGATGTGCTTGGTGTTGTGACCAAGTATTATGGAAATTGTTTAGTCGCACGTTAACAATATTAGTTGATTTTATGTTATTATCTGATATATACTATTTTCTATTTTGAGTTGGCCGATGATACGTACTCAGTACTTGTGCCTTGTACTGACCCCTACTTGTATTTTGTTTTCTTTGTTAATTGTGGAGTGCAGCAAACGTGCCACCGTCTTCAACTCAACCGTAACTCTAGCCAGTCTTCATCACGCCAGATTTCAGGGTGAGCTATTGCTTCTAGCTTGGACTGGATCTTCCTCTTCATCTCTTGATGCCTTGAAATTCTGGCATGGACTAGCTTTTTACTTATTTTAGCTTCTTAGATACTCTTATATTAGTAATTTGAAGATAGATGTTCTTGTGGTGATGACTTCCCGATTTTGGGGATAATGATTGATAAATTTTAGAAGTTTTTAAATTGATTTCGTTAATGAGTTTTAAGTCTTCCGCATTGTATTTTGTTCATTATGGTTAAAATGTTGGGGTTTAGATTTGTTGGTTCACTCACATAGTAGGATAAGTGTGGGTGCCACTCGCGGCTTGTTTGGGGTCGTGACAACAACATAGTGTTAACTTTCCAAAATTTGCTTTCTTTACTTGTAATTACGTAAAAAAAAATTCCAGCCTAAATCTTTTCAACACAAATTCATATCCATTAATGATGAATCTCAATTGAAATATTTCTAACAGTGAACTGTTGGAAACATTAACTTCTGCGTATAATTATTATTAGTTTTACCATCAATTTGAATGTCCATCCTTAAAATAATAAACCATTAATGGTCATTAAATGCCTCCTTTAGGATTATCAAATTAATTCTAATAAAATACATTTTTCTTTCTTTAATAACAAATTTCAACCGAATGCAAATGTTTTGTTTCACTTTGAAATTTACTACTAATATAATAATATAACAATAATAACAACAATCTATTGCATTCTGACAACATACATTAATATGTAGAATTGGAAAGAATGAAAATTTCTTACTTTTACCTGAGCATGTTATTCTTTATCTTCTTGTTGATCGCCGCCTACACTTCTTTTATTTACTAAAATAAGAACTTATTAAACGTGACAAACCCACTAACCTATTATCACGTATGTGACTTAAGGATGATAAAATATTAATTAATTAGAGAGTTGGCCCATTAACCACTAATCAAATAATATTAGTCTAAAATTTTTTATTTTAATATATTTAGGGGAAGAGTCAAAATAATTCTAGTTCTCAAAATGACCTAGCGGGTCGTTACATCATCTACCACTAAAACAAATGTTCGTCCTCGAACGGCAAAAGAATAGAAAGCATGTGAATGGCTTAAACTAATACGGATATCTGATCCATGTACATGTTCGACTCATACTCCCTTGTAGCCTCCTCTATTTGATGATGCTTCCATATAACCTTTATTGAAATAATTACTTTCGACCTAAACTTTTGAATTTATCTATCCAATATAATAACTAGTTATCCCTCAAAGTAAGATTCTGATCACGTAATCACATACACATTATCCTAGATGGAACTTCTTCAGCATCGACTTATGAAATTTAATTTAACCCTAGTGGCAAAGCAAACTGTAGCAATTCCACCAATACGTCGATCAATCTCGAAAGGAAAACTACATCTCATACTCAACTTGTTTTATTTTTCTTTTCAAATTTCATCACACTCTTCATAAGTGTAACCTTCAATAGAATCCATTCTTTAATCGGTACTCTAAATCACAAATTATTATTATTTTTTATCTCTACAATTTTTTTTTTTGCCTACTCGAACCATGATGAACCTATCCCGAATTTACTTAACCTTATCCAAGGACTCTCTCATTTTGTATTGTACCCCATAACTAACATCATATAGACCAACCCAACCAATTGGAAATCGAATCACTTACTATACAAAGCCTTAAAGATATCATTTTGACGCTCAAATGATAACTATCGTGGTATGTTAACTCCAATAAAAATAAAAACTTGTCACAATGACTATCAAAATTGATCACACCTGTCCTAAGGACCTGGATAGTCCATTCAAATACACCATCAATCACAGGTGGAAGATTATACTAAGATCCACTTGAGTATCCAACTCCTTCTGCATAGACCTTCATACATGAGATGTCAATTATGTATCTCAATAAAAAATAATTAAAAAATGAGCATCTCATACAAGTGAACTATCTCCTGAATGTAGATGTAGGATAACTTATCCAAACTAAAAGTAATTTAAATTGATATAAAATATGTACACTTGGTCAATCGATCCATTATACCCCATATAACATCAAACTTGCACAAAAATACGTGGCAACCTTACCACAAAATTCATAGCGATATGTTTCCACTCCAACTCTAGTATAAGCATCATTTAAGTCATATTTGTTGTCCACATTTGCTCATAAACAATACATCTTAGTACACCTCGGATGAGTTGTGTACCTTGAATTTATGGCATCCTTTATGATCATTCTAGTTAACTGACCTATCCAAAGAAAAAAAATATGATTTTTTTTCCCCCTCAAAACTCCCTCACCATCAAGAATATTCTCCTTGGCTTCACCACGTAACACCTTGTCTCGAATATTACACCCATTTTTTATATCAAAAAATTAAGTCTGAAACAAATAAGTACGACCTCACCTATATAAGATAAAACTTTACCCCAGTTCAAAATATGAAGTCTCGAAAAATCATTGGCTAAGGATTGGATATCCATAACCCAACGAAGCTCACCCACCTATAACAAAGCTAAATTTTCTATGCTCATAGTGTTTTGTACTAAATGAATCTACTACTACATTAACCTCATCGCATAATAAAAGGTATATGTAATAGTCCTGAAGCAAACCAAAATCATATCTATCATCCCAAATTAATATTCCTCTTATTGAATATATATTAAATACCATCATGATCCTTGAATACCTCACAATATACACCATAAAATAATACCCTCAAATCCTCATTGCGGATACTAAAATTGTCAACTTCAATCATTTATAGGATAGTTCTTCTCGTTAATCAGTTTCAGCTACCTCAAAGTATAGCCTATCATTTATCTTTCAACATAGATACCCAATCAAAAGATAAATAGAAAGAAAGATCATCCAAATACAGCTGTTGTTCGGGCCTGAAACAGTATCTTACTGACGTTTGAACTCGATCTCCACCGTTCAAATCAATGAACAACATGTCAGGAACACTAAATCCAAATTTCAGCTCGATCCAACGGTTAATTAATCAGAAAATATGATCTGAAGTTTGCTGGTCAAAGAAAAAAAATGCAGCAAAACAAACCTTTTTCTTCTCTCTTCTCTCTTCTATTGTTAAAATCTCTCTAAAAAGACTCTCTTATGTCCTAAAGTCTTTCAAAAGAAATACTAATGAGTAATTGAGTTATTCCCTCAAGACAATCCTCTATTTATAGAGTTGTGTTTTTTCTTACAAGTCAAAACCAACTGGAAATAGGATTAAAATCTCAATCCTTTTCCTAATAGAATTGGAAACCAAATAAAGAGAGTAAATCCAATCCATTTTCAAGTAGGATTAGACCATGAGCCCCTTGGTTGAAACATGGGCAATAGCCCAACATTGAGCTTTAGCAAACTCACCTCACACACATCAAACCATTGAAAAGCCGATTACTTCTAGGTTAATCTAGTAAGTGCAGGTGTAATGAATGCGAGCACCATCGATACTAACCAACTAGGCCTAAGAACTCCAAATATCATAGCTAAAATAGGCCAGCCCCAATTTCAAACTGCCTCAATTCTCTTGGGATCCCTCCTAATACATTTCGCGGTCACTAAACATTTCAACCATGCCACAAAACTAATCGAAACCCTCACTAAAAAAAACATGAACAAAACTTAATTTTCTTCAGAGTCTAGAGAACCATCCTCAAATAATGTTCGTGATCCTTCCTATTATGGGAGTATACCAATATATCCTAGATGAAAATAATAACAAAGGAAACTCAATATGATAGAAACACCAATAAAAGTGTACTTGATCCAACAAAATTTTCTTACTCAACAAATCTTGTTACCGTTCTTTCAAATTCACTTAAGTATTCCAATAAGAAGTAATAGAAATAGGTCAAGCGTCTAACTATAAGTCAATACTAATTTTTATATCAAACTCACATGAAATGACCTTAAAAAAAACTCTTGCACCATTGGAATGATCTCTAAGGAGACATATCATCACTAGTATCACAACTTAAGATGAATAGGTGAAGCAACCCTTGTTCCTCACATTGAATCTTTAGAGTCAATGATACCTTTCTTAAATGGGTAATAAGACTATCCCGCCACTTAAATTTTGAAATATCACACATATTTGAAGTTAGTGTCTTACACTTATAGTCATAAATTTCATGAAAATGAGAAATTCAATCTATATCCAAATGATGTTTAAATCTTCCGTATATAAAATAACTATGGTTTTCCACGTGTCATATACTATTAAGTCAATATAAGATCGATGTAATCGATCTACCACTAAGAACCATCTACAGGTGTAGGAATATGTATAGATATAAGAGAAAGGTCACAAAGCATATCCAGATCCAAAATAAGGTACATACTTACGTAAATTGAAGTAGATCCACTTTAAAAATTAAATTATAGTCGATCGAGAGCATATCGAACAATACTTTGGAAAACCCAAGTTACTCAAATATGCGGAGGTAATATATCCAATCATCACTGCATTGATTCATAACTATTTTGTAACCATCTCTACAAGTGTTCTCATATAGCCTCATATAAGTATCCTTTCCAACATCCTTTGACTAAAGAATTTTTTTTCTCCCCTCTCAATTTCAAAAATATTACTGATCCTTAATTCAATATATAAAAAGCTCCTCACAATATGAATTGATCACTATTTATCATTAATCATTCATTTAAATATCCTTGCTAGTTGATACCAGTATAACCTTTTATAATCTCTTGATATATTTAACTTAACTCACCTTGTGGATTCTATCAAATGAATATCAATATGGTCATCGTGCCATTCAACTTGAACTATTCAATTTATCTTCAATATACCTCCACTTTAAAGGATAAAAAAGGAAATCTGTCATATAAATCTTATAACAATTCTTAGTCTCTCAATATCATGAGAAGTGATCACATTTTATATCTCTACTCAACTTTTTCCCATAGCCTTACCATAATGGCTAAACTCTTATTTGATCAATTGAATCTTCCTAATCTTATCATTATCTTCAAGACATCAACATATACCATTTCATTACTAAATTATTGACATATCATAAACACAGGTTAAAAAATTGTCCCTAGTAAATTCAAATGAGGTTGAAGTATCCTTGTCTAAATCACACCTTGAGAAAGTTGTTCTTACTATTTCAAACCTCGTCAATTTCATTATTAAAATTTGAAATGCTCAATACTAAGTTATTTCTCTAACCACACAACTTATGTACTAAACTGCATAACATCATCCCCTACCACATATGTAAAATTTGAACATATCTCCTCACCGTTGGTGAGAGAATGGAACAAGAAATTTTTGACCTTAAACCAAACCACACAAGCACGATAAGGAATGAAAGAAGAAAGTTTCCTAAAGTCCTATAGCCTCTCGAAGATAAGTAACGGACGTCTCCGCACCGATCTGCAAGACTCTACTAGACTCAGCTCTTGTACTCGTGAGACCGATGAACCTAGGGCTCTGATACCAATTTGTCACGACCCAAAATCACTAGTCGTGATGGCACCTATGTTCTCAACCGATAGGTAAGCCAACCCAACAATTATCACCAATTCAACTTAAACGTGAAAATGTAAGTACCAAACTAATATCTAACATACTAAGTATTCAAAATAAATGCAAAAAATAGAAAAAAAACTACCCCAAGATTTAGTGTCATAAGAACAAGAGCTTCTACAATAAGATACAATTCCAACTAATATAACAATCTAAACATAAGAAATATCCTATCAGAATAACAAAATAACCTAATAAATAGAGGTCGATTGAAGGTGTGGGTTGCAGAATATCCCAAGCAGGGCACCACAATTCCAAGATAATTCAAACTCATATCCAATCTCCAAGAACGTGCCCGAAATTTAAAGCCAATCTGCACCACAAAAGAGTGCAGCAAGTGTAGTATGAGTACGAAACCACATGTACCCAGTATATCTCATTGACCGACAACGAAGAAGTAGTGACGGGAGTTTATATAAGAAAAATTAATTCTTTAATTATAGAAGTCAATATTACACTTACCAGTCAAGTTTCATCAAATACAGGTAATCAAACATCAAGTAACTTCCAACAACCAAATAAAACACATAATCATCAAAAAATGAAGGATGGCATGAGATGCGATGCAATATGATACTGTGAAATGATGTGTCTCAGAATACCGAGTACTCTCTCAGCCGTATATACATGATACTCCTCGGAAATACATCGAGAGTTCATGACCCATGGGGGACTCGCGAGGTCCATATACCGAAACGGACGATCTCCACGTGTCTGTGCGGACGATCTCAACGCACTATCATAAAATCAAACAATTTCCGCACGGACGGTCTCCACGTACCCAAATTATAATCTTAACATCTCACCATCCCCAGTACGGACGATCTCCACGTGCCTAACTTTTACTCAATCTCATGTCAATGCATGTACACAACATTCTTTCAATAAAGGGGGATGATGATGCACATCAATCAATTTATATCAGAATAATACATAACCACCCCAGTTATCACAACTATACGGGTGTAAGAAAGAAAACAAATTCACACAAGGATTTCAAGTCAATAATATATCAACTAATGCCCATATGCTTTGGTATTCTCAAACTATAATCTACATTCTATAGTACTAACTTTCCCTTTTATAATTCTGGTACTCGTACCAATGCTCGTCACACCATTGATACGAGACCCCCATCTTTCACCCTTACCCCTTTGGCTATTTCATTTTTTTTATCTTTAATTGAGAAAAAGTCCTTCAACAAGTCTAAATGTCTTAACATACCTTTGAATGTTGATCATGTGTCACGAATCCTCATGATTTTGTCGTTCTCTTTTGTAAAGCTTCATAAGTTTCCCCAATCTATCAAATATGTAATATTCGTAAGCAACCGAGTTCATAACACTCATATTACTACACTTCTAACCAAAACCAAGAACTCATCAAATTGCTAAAATTCAAGCTCTTAATTGTGGTTCCAACTAATATGTCATGTCTTATAATTATCTAAAAAATCACGCCTAGTGTTAAGCCTCAAATTCTCTGAATATCTTAAAGTCAATGATAATCATGTAACATACAGATAATAATTCGTTATCTATATCAATATAGAATAATAAACTTGATTTGCACTGTAATAACAATAACCGAAATAGTCTGATTTTCAACCCATTCGCTAACACAAAATCTCAGAACCTCGAAATAATTGTCATCTATATCCTTGCATACAAATTCTAAATTTTTACACGTACTACCTATGACCATCATTAACAAATCATTGACAGTTTCATAAATACTAAATAATAACTAAACCTTGGCTATCATTAGAAAGTCATTAGAAATTAACTTATCCTACCAAGAAACCATCCTACAACATAGTGTTAACTTTCCAAAATTTGCTTTCTTTAATTGTAATTACGTAATTTTTTTCCAGCCTAAATCTTGTCAACACAAATTCATATCCATTAATGATGAATCTCAATTGAAATATTTCTAACATCGAACTGTTGGAAACATTAACTTCTGCGTATTATTATTATTAGTTTTTACCATCAATTTGAATGTCCATCGTTAAAATAATGAACCATTAATGGTCATTAAATGCCTCCTTTAGGATTATCAAATTAATTCTAAAAAAATACAGTTTTCTTTCTTTAATAACAAATTTCAGCCGAATGCAAATGTTTTGTTTCACTTTGAAATTTACTACTAATATAATAATATTATAATAACAACAATCTATTGCATTCTGACAACATACATTAATATGTAAAATTGGAAAGAATGAAAATTTCTTACTTTTACCTGAGCATGTTATTCTTTTTCTTCTTGTTGATCGCCGCTTCCACTTCTTTTATTTACTAAAATAAGAACTTATTAAACGTGACAAACCCACTAACCTATTATCACGTATGTGACCTAAGGATGATAAAATATTAATTAATTTAGAGAGTTGGCCCATTAACCACTAATCAAATAATATTAATTAAATAAATAGTCTAAAATTTTTATTTTAATATATTTAGGTAAAGAGTCAAAATAATTCTAGTTCTCAAAATGACCTAGCGGGTCGTTACATACAACCTCTCCTATCCTTTTATTATATATGTGTCAAGGAGATTTATTTTAAAGTTTGCTTTCTAAGGTGAAATTTTGTGGCCAAAAAAAATTTCCTCTGAATAATGTTATATCTAGGTTTAGGATAATCTCATTTTAAGAGTTGTTTTTGTTACATGAATCCAAAATAAAAAATGTTAATAATCTGTTTAGAGATAGTAACTTATAGCAATAGAAACTTACTCTAAGGTTGTGTTTGGTATGAAGGAAAATGTTTTTTCATGGAAAATGTTCATAGAAAATGTTTAACTTGAAAAAAGTAGATATTTGATTACTTTTTAATATTTGGTTGGTGAGTAGAAAATATTTTCCGGATATATATTTTAGTGTTTGATTTTTTGAGTGAAATATATTTTTGATATCTTCTATTTTTTATTAGAGTAAAAAATAATTTTTGAAGTTGAATTTTTTCTTTAAAAAAAACTAACAAAATTAATTTTTTTCGTTGGTGCGCGGGGGGTGGGGGGTTAATATGGTAGGGGTGAAAAATCTAAATATGAACATAAATTTTTATAGGGATTGGGGGGCTGGTAGGGGGTGGGGCTGGTAGGGTGTATGGGTGGGTGGGGGGCTGGTAGGGTGTATGGGTGGGTTAGGGGCTGGTAGAGGATGAGTTGGGGGCTCGTAGGATGGGGGTGGGGGGGTTGGGGACTGGTAGGGTGAGTGGAGTGTTGGTAGGGGGTGGGTCGGGGCTGGTAGGGTGGGGTGGAATGGGCGGAGGTTGGATGAGTGTTTTGGAAAAACATTTCCTTAACTTTATAAGGGAAGTCATTTTCTTTAAATTTGAGGAAAATGAGTTGATTTGGAAAATATTTTCCCCATTTGACTCAACCAAACATGATAAAATTAGAAAATATTTTCAGGAAAATGTTTTTCTTCATAGAAAACACAACCAAAATCTTTTTGCTTCTTAAATTTAAATAATCTTTTACTCAGAAAAGCAAATAATACAAATGCTTGGAGTAATAATATTGTAGTTTGTGAATATATACGACAATAATAATACCTTAAATCCCAAGAACTATGTTTTTCTAGTTTCTTTTGATTTCTCATCCTATCTCCAATATTCGTATAAGAGAATCTTAGTAGCTTTATTGATTGGCTATATAAATTTTCACCGGGTGTACATTAAATCTCCACAATGTAATACCCTCCTCCATTTCATCTTTCTTACCCCAAAAAATATATTTTAAAAAAAATGAACTAGATAACCAATGGATTGGATTAAAAATAGATCGACCCATATTTATACATAATTTCATGATTAAATCAAAATGTACTTTAGAAGTTCATAATTAAAAACACTTGCGTTTTTTGGAATGTGATTTGTTCAGTATATAAGGTGTGTGAAATGTACTAATTCTATTCCACAGTAAGTGAATTTTTGAAGCTTTTTTCATAATAAAAAATAGTTGAATTTGTCAAAGTTCGAGATAGGTGTTTGAATTTTTTTCCATGCATAGGTTTCACATATTAAAGTTTTCTATCTACTAGGAGATCAATTCAACACTTACAAAGTTATATTTTTGGAAAATGCACAAGTACCCCCTGAACTATTACTGAAATTTTAGAGATCACCTTAAATTAACTAAGATCCTATTACCCCCTTGGACTTTTTTTTTTTTTTGTAATTTTGTGCAACTTTTGACTAACGTGGCACGTTCCGTGAATTCACACAATTAGGTGCGTGGGAGATATTTGGGTGACATGTAATCCCAAAAGGTGCACAAAATTACCAAAAAAAAAAAGTTCAAGGGGGTAATAGGACCTTAGTTTAGTAAAGGTGTGACTTTGAGATTTCGGTCATAGTCTAGGGAGCTATTTTGTGCATTATTTTCCCTTATCATATTTTATTATAAGTGGGAATAAAAAAAGTTAAAAGCAGAATTACGATTTTACCGTTACTATAAATTAAAATATTATAAAACATTTAACTATTTAATTTAAATATTAAATTGTTTCATTTTAACTAAAATGTTGATAGACTTTTGCACTTCCTTAGGTTAATTTTCCTAATTAAAATATCTAACTTAATAATACCTATTTTCTATATATATATATATATATATATATATATATATATATATATTATATATATATATATATATATATATATATATATTCTCATTTTTGAGATTTTAAACGTCTAAATAATTTGATTAATATTTTTCTCTATCAATAATTACGTTGATTAAATTAAATTATTTTAAATTAGTTAGTAAAAAGAGCAATCCTCCATCTTCCCATGTATAAGATCATGATTATTTCATAAATATACAAATTGTTCAACTTTTCATCTTCTCTTTTAATTATTAATAATACCCAGTTATGAGTTAATGACATTAATAGTCTTTAATTTCTTATCTTAATATCAATTGTAGAGGTAAAGTTATGGTCTCCATTTATAATTCCAAAAAAAAAAAAAAATTTAAAAAAATGGTGAGGCTCGTAAGCCTCTTTTATATAAATCTCTAACTAATGGAGGAATATCTTTTGTTCTCCAATTACCTCCTTTTGATGAGATTATTTCGGCGATTTTTCGGTACCATTTATGTTATTTTTTTGTTTAACTATAATAAAACTATATAAGATTTTATTAGTGATATTTGGTATCCTACTTTCATCATTACCACTTTAGATAACTATTTTTTTGAACTGGTTTGTTGTTTTATGATTTCTTGACTTTATTTGGAATCTTATATTTGTATATTGTATTTTGCCATGTAAAATATCATTTTTTTCTTATTCATATTATATCAGCTCATAGATTATCACAATATATTATTCTACTTCTTTTATTAATGTGGATTGTAGGGACACGTACAAAAATTGATGGTTACTGATGGAGAAACTCATTCTTCTTATTGAGATTTTTGTAGCTTTAACGATTATTCATCCATAATTTTGCTAGATATGTTGTTTTTTTACAATTTATATTTACTTCTCTTTTAATATTATTTTTTTATTAGATTTCAATTTCATAATCGATAATCTACTTTTTACGAACTGAGACATTTTCAAATTGATGTATGTTCAAATAGTTTATGTTATCGACGTATATCATGAAAAAGACTCTTGACTTCGATAGGATATGGGAGAAAGAGTCAATAAGAACTCGAAATATTATGTACTAATTTTGTACTTATTTTTTAATCTACATTATTATTGATCAACGTCATATGAAGAATGTATACATTGTATTTTTTTCCGTTTCTATTTTTTCTGTGTTTTTTTCGTCTCTATTAGACATCTTAATATAGTTTTCTATGAAGTTGTAAGTCTAAATACTTGTTTGAGCTCAAATTAGCCATTTGTGACTTTATTAAAAGTTTACTAACTATTAACCAAAGTTTAAAAGTTATAGTAGATTGCTTAAAAAGAATTAATTTGAAACATCAAAATGTGCCCCTCATTGGTGTTTTATGGTTATATTATTAAAGATTTATTTATAATTTTTGTATTATATTATTCATTGCATGTTGTTTACACACTATATGTTTTCATTGCATTTTAGTCATTCTAACATATCTAGGAACACACGTGCAAAGCACGTGTCCAGAAACTAGTATTTATAATATCACAAAAGGCAATAGTTGAAATTGTGATTTACCCTATGCTCTTGAATATTATTCTTAATAGGTGTGCTTTGCCTTAAGAATTACACTTAATATGGGAATATAAGGAGTATAATGAAAAGATTATAGAATAATATTATATGTAAAAGTACTAGGTAAAATGGTTTGGTGGACCCTTATACTTGTATGAGTTTGTATTGTGAACCCTTCTACTTACTCATTTGTAATCTGGACCCTTGAACCCAGCTAAACTCAACATATTAAACACCTTTTTTACCCTTTAATTGTGAGTGTACCACAAATGTGTGACACGTAATTTTAAAAATAATTATAAAATGACACGTGTATATATATACCACTTCATGTCATCTTGACATATTTATAATATTTAATTAATACATTTATGATTTTTATTTACCTTTTGCCACCAAACCCACCACTTTCCCCACAATCTTATTTCATTTCTCTTTCATCTTCCTTACACTTTTTAGCAACATTTTCTACTCTTTTCATTGAAGAAAAAACACGAGAAACAATCAAGGAATTCATCTTTGTTTTCATCAAAATAAAAAAATCACAGCGTGTTAACATCGTCGTAGACATCTATATATGTGAGGCTATCTATACCTAGATTTTTTCTTTCTCATTTTTTTCTTCATTCCCACAAAATTACTTGAGTATTTTTTTTGATTTTATTTGATTATTCGTTTATGTATATAAATTTTGTGATTTATTTTTGTATTTGTATGTTGTTTAGTCTAGATTTCATCTTCTATTTATCTCTCTGTTTATTTTTTAGGTTTTTAGATGATTATACTGATTTTCTTGAAATTTTTTGTGGATTCTATTTTTATGTTCTCAATTACATGTTTCATGATGATAGGATTCTAAGAAAAACAACTTGTGTGATGATGTAGAAAACTACAATAGGATTAACAACAAAAAGAAGCAAACAATTAACTGGAAATAGATAGAAATAAAAGAGGATTTAAACGATGAAATAAATGGACAAAAAATTTGGAGAAAGAAGATAAAAAAAAAAGAGTCAAGAAAAAGCTTAATTTTTCAATAATGGTGTTAAATGTGAATGGGAAAGAAGACTTTATAAAACTCTAATGTGGCTATTAGACCCTTTTAACCACATTTCACTTTCCTCAGGTGTGTATATCACACGCCCCTTTGTTGTATCTGCCACAAAGGAGGCCAAGTCAGAAAATTATATAACTCCATGTGTATACTTTTTTCTTTTCTACTAATTGGGATGGTTTTTTCAGTATATAGTCATGCTTTCTTTGGTTAGATTGAGATTATACTACAATTTAATCTTATATTAATTAATCATTCTTAAGATATATCAATGATTAAATACTAATCTTAGTCTTTACGCTCTACACCGTACACGTTCTTTTTATTATGAAGTTTAGTTGATTTTGTCTGATTTGAATCATCATAGGTTGTTTTTTAAGTGAAGGAGAGAGAATCCCTTTTTTCACTTGGTTATGGGACTGGAGAAATATGTCTCAAAGAACCATGACTTTTCCTCTTTCAAACAAAAGTGCTAAAATCCAAATTTTGAGTCATATGAAATAATTCATGTGTAATCCTTATTGAATGATTTTTTCTAATTTCAAATCAGAAGTACAAAAATCAAAATTTTAAATATACACACATAAAATGTAACGAAGTGAATGGGTACCTTGTTCTAGTTTGAATCAAAGTAGTCTCCATGGAAAAAATTAAATATAGAATAATTGTTAGCCTCTATATCGAGTTGTTGTAGATCAATCCATTCTTTTGTTGTTGTAGTTGTTGGTGGAACACACACTACTATGGTTGTAGATGGAGTAAAGAGGTTTGTTAGATAAATTGAGATGGTGAATGGGATGTAATTACAACTGTTGTTTACCATTTTGTTTTATGATTATGACTTGATCATGCTAACTATCTTTCATACTAGTCTATCAACAATATCATAGTATCATACTAGACCTGATTACCATGGAAAACATCATATCATGCGATCAAAGCTATCATAGGAAGGTTGTAAGCATACCCACCTAGCAACCATTCACCCACTCATCAAGATGTAATCTATCCATATTGGAGTATAAATCCTCAACTTTAAGCTTCCATTAGTAATATAACTCAACTTATTGGATGAATTGCACCTTGCTTGCAAGCCAAGCTACCATTAGGAGAGTATAAGTAATCTATCCTAAAGCTACCATGAAATGGTTTTGGCCTAACCAAGTCAGGTTATTATAATGCAATCTAATCATGCTAATTCAAGCTATCTTGAGGATAGTTCATTTATAAATCCCAAGCTACCATGGGAATCACCATCCCCAAGCTTCCCTGATATTAACTATCTGAACCTACTATGAGATTTACTATCTCAAGCTACCATGAGACTTACCATCTCAAGCTTCCAACCTTGGTCTTATTTTAATAAGCCAAGCTTTACATGAAGGAAACACAAGTCTCAACATCAAGCTATTACAGTATAACTTTCTTTGATTCATTTTAGGTTATTAGGTCAACCTAGAATCCTTCTATATGAGAAAACATGCTTCTCCTAGCTTGTGCATATATAAATGTACAAGAGAAAGATAATCATCAATACATATCTCCTCATATTGACTTTACCCCCAAATCCCTATTTGTGTCATATCACATATTAAATTTGTGTGATCTTGATCAAGTATTCTCTTTCTCTTATACACTTAGATATGAACAAGCTAAGATAAGCAAGTTCTCTCCCATAGAAGGATTCTAGGTTTACCTAATAATCTTAAATGAATCAAAGAAAGTTAGACTAGAATAGCTTGATGTTGAGACTTGTGTTTCCTTCATGTAAATCCTGGCTTACTAAAATAAGACCAAGGTTGGAAGCTTGAGATGGTAAGTCTCATGGTAACTTGAGAGAGTAAATCTCATTGTAGCTTAAGATAGTAAATCTCACGGAAGATTGGGGATGGTTATTACCATGGTATCTTGGAATTGAGGAATGAAACTCTCCTAAGGATAACTTAAAGTAGCATGATTAAAATGCCTTATGATAGCTTGACTTGGTTACGCCAAAACCATTTCATGGTAGTTTTAGAATAGATGACTCATGGTAACTTAGGGGAATCATAATACCCTATGGCTAGATTACATATTGATGAGTGGATGCATGGTGGCTAGATGTGTATTTTTATAACCTTCCTATGATAGTTGGATCTCATGATATTATGTTTTCCATTATTGTTATGTCCAGTATGATAGTATGCTATTCTTGATAGACTAGTATGAAAGATAGTTAGCATTGAGTAAGCTAGCCTAAATGATTATTTAGCCTGAATGGAAGAATCGTATGTCATTCATATATGACACACGTATGACTTGAAGCTACTTATAAATGTGAAATTAGGTCCTTAATGACACTTAAGAGGGAGTAACACATGAATAGGTGACCTCAAGATATGCTTAGTGTGTGAAGTAGAGTGGGATACCTCACATGCATTGCATAAGTGTGCCTTGAGGTGACCTAGGGGTGTAGTGATCTACTTATGTATGAATGAGGTCTATGACCAAGAATTACCAAAGAGGTGCTTAGCTTAGGTAGTAGTATGGGATGCTACCTTTGACTTGCACAAGTATACGTGGAGGTGTCTTGCGACGTAGTTCACTTGAGTATAAAATACAAATGGTTGAACTATCAAATTACGATTATGTCTTATGTTGACTAACTATTTGAGATACTCTTATGATGTTGTTGTAGCTTCCATACTTAGTACTTTTGTACTAACGGATATTGCCTACATTCTAACCAAATGTAGGGTTGGAGCTCTGAGTTGCTATTAGAGGCTAGAGTTTCAAAAATTTAGCAGATTGAAGATCTTTCTGAGCCCTCATTGCTTAGAGGACAATATTTATTTACCTTTATGACGTTTACTTTTATATTTTACACTTTATGTGTCTGTGTCCAAAGACTTTTATTCATGCAAACATAGACGGTTTGAGACAATAATGTTAGAAAGACTTCCGCTCTTATGAAATATCTTTTAAGTTATATTTCAAAGAAATATTTAAATTCTTCCATATTTTCTAATGCCTATTTGATGGATGAATTCTAAGGTCTTGTGTAAGATATTTTTAGATTGAATACACCATGTTACGACTAGTGGGTTCTCTCGAGTTGTTACAATAATATATGCGATGTATGATCTTAAACAAAAGGTACACATTATTATCTTTGACATCTCTCTTGTTTCTATTCCCACTCATTCTAAAAAAGGAAAAAATATTTATTGTGCATTAACTGTAAATTAAATATGGATGCGTCAGGATAGGTAGATAGCCCTTTAATTTTATTTATATATTTTGAAATTGGTTCCCTTTTCTTCATGTTAATCTTTCAGTTATAATGTCATACCCACTAAACGTTTCTTTGATCATCTACTTCCTCCATTAGAATCCCCCTCTTTATATCATTTTTTCTCTCTCTTATTTAGCAGAAAACATTATTAGTTTCTCTTGTAAGCTCATTTTTATTTTTTTACATCTAAGTAGATATCATTTTATATAGATTTAAAATGGGTGATCATGATTGGGATATAAGTGCGGTTTGAAGAAGTTGTAATATTAATAAACCAGACAATGTTGTAGCTCCTAAGTTATACTTGGAGACTTCATTAAATGATGTTTGGAATTCTTTTGATAAAAATTTTGCTCCTGAACAAGGAAACCATTCCCTTCATTACATTTTATGTGTGCATGCTCAAAATTTTGATTTTAGTACTTTTGATTGAGATTAGGAAAAATCATTCAATAAGGATTACACATGAATTATTGCAAGAGGAACAAGATGAGACTGAATATTAAAGTATAATTGAACAACTAGTCAAACACATTAGAGTTTGACTATGGGAGCAATTAATAACCGAGAGAACCACCACATGAGTTATCCATGATGTCAAATGCACACACCACATTGAAGGAACCGATATACCTTGCCAGGTGTAACGACCTGTTTAGTCGTTTTGAGCAGCAGATTTTATTCTGGAAAAACTGTCTTGGTCGACGGAATCCCACAACGGACCGTCATGGGCACGACAAACCGTCGAGGGGGTCTCATTCCAAAACACTTAGAATTCTGAAATTTGGGTACTGAAATCGAGTCTCTGAATTTCGTGACGGAATGGCAGGACGGACCGTCGCAGGCACGACGGACCGTCACAAACTTTTCCACAGAATTAACTCTCTGAACTTTGTGACGAACCTGCAGGACGGACCGTCACAGGTTGTGTAACCCAGACTGGTGTTGGTATTGAGGCTTGAGTCCTCATGGGTGTACTTGGCGTTACTTATTAATGATTATAGTACTTGATGTTGCTACCTGTTGAGTATTATAGTTGATTTTATGATATAATCTGATATATACTATTTTCTATTTTGAGTTGGCCGATGATACTTACTCAGTACTTGTGCTTTGTACTGACCCCTACTTGTATTCCTTTTCTTTGTTAATTGTGAAGTGCAGCAAACGTACCGTCGTCTTCAACTCAACCGCAACTCTAGCCAGTCTTCATCAAGCCAGATTTCAGGGTGAGCTATTTCTTCTAGCTTGGACTGGATCTTCCTCTTCATGTCTTGATGCCTCGAAACTACGACATGGACTAGCTTTTACTTATTTTTTATTTTACTTAGATACTCTTAGTTTTAGTAATTTGAGGATAGATGTTCTTGTGATTATGACTTCCAGATTTTGGAATAATAATAGTTGTTGAGTTTTTAGAAGTTATTTAATCGATTGTCATTAATGAGTTTAAGTCTTCCGCATTGTATTTTGTTCATTATGTTTTGTGGTGAAATGCTGGGGTTAGATTGGTTGGTTCACTCACATAGTAGGATAAGTGTGGGTGCCACTCGCGGCTCGATTTGGGTCATGACAAACTTGGTATCAGAGCATTAGCTTTGTTGGTCTCATCACACAAGAACGAGTCTAGTAGAGTCTTAAGGAACAGTAGAGGGACGCCTTTACTTTTCTTTGAGAGGCTATAAGACTTATGGAAAATTCCATTCTTTCTTTCTTTCTTTCGTGCTATTACTTGGATCCAATTGGTATCTAGGTGATACAAATTGGTATCTGACCATCTTCACTCTATTTCGCAGATGGTTAGAACTAGAGCAACGACTACGCCAACACCAACACCGGCAAGACAAGATACGTCTGAGCCAGCCACTGGGACTGTAGCTCGGAGAGGAGCAGTGTCAAGAGGTCGTGGTAGAGGTCGCGGGAGGATGTTCTCTAGAGGAAGAAAACAAGCACCTAGCCCAACTAGTACTAGGGCGGCGACTCCTCCACCGACTGAGGAAGTAGTAAGAGAGGGTGAGGAAGGGAAAATGAGCAAGTGCAGAATGAGGAATTGCCACCCCAACCTACCCCAGAGATGATTAATCAGGTTCTTGCCTATCTTAGAGGGTTATATGATCAAATCCAGACACCTCCAGTGTTTTCTGCACCAGCACCTCAGGTTCCGGAAGTACGACAGGCCGCTGCTGAGGCTCCCCGCATGGATGCCTCATTGGAAATAGGCACGTTTCCTCGTTTGACTACAGGTCCTATAATGACAAACGATCAGCATGAACTTTTCAGTAAGTTCTTGAAATTGAAACCTCCAGTCTTAAAGGGTGCTAAATCTGAGGATGCCTATGATTTTCTGGTTGATTGCCATGAGTTACTACATAAAATGGGCATAGTGGAATGTTTGGCGTTGAGTTTGTAACCTATCAGTTTCAGAGAAATGCCAAAATGTGGTGGCGGTCACATGTGGAGTGTCAACCCGCACAGGCACCACCTATGACTTGGGCGTCATTCTCTAACTTGTTTATGGAGAAGTATATCCCCCGGACCTTGAGAATAGGAGGAGAGATGAGTTCTTGAGCCTAGAGCAAGGTAGGATGTCGGTTACTGCGTATGAGGCTAAGTTTCGTGCATTATCCAGGTATGCCACCCAACTTTGTTTCAGTCCACAAGAGCGGATTCGCCGTTTTGTGAAGGGGTTGAGGTCAGAATTGCGGATTTCAGCCTTACAGGTAGCGGCTACAGCAAAATCCTTTCAGGAAGTAGTAGACTTCGTGATAGAGGTGGAGGGGGTGAATACAGATTACTTCACCATGGCATCGACATCTAAAAGGTTTCGTAAGGGAGGTGAGTTTAATGGTTCTTACTCCAGAGGGCAAGGTTCAGGAGGTTATCCAGTCCGACCCATTCAGTCCTCGCTACAGACTGTAGTTTGAGGTCCACCTCAGACCGGTCAACATTTTTATGAGGTTGGTGGTTATCCCCAGAATTCGTCATTCTCACAGAGGCCGATGCTTGAATCCAGAGAGTGTTATGGATGTGGGGAGACTGGACATATTAAGAGGTATTGTCCAAAACAAAGTTACAGACCTCCCATAGTCAGAGGTAGAGGTGGTCATGGAAGAGGCCGTCATTCTGGAGGACGTGGTGGTCAAGGTAATGGTAGTCACCAAAACGGCCGGGGTGACGGGAAAACTGGAGCCACTACAACACAACACGGTAGGGGCAACGGGCAGACAGGCGAGAGGGCCCATTGTTACGCTTTCCCCAGGCGGTCTGAAGCAGAGACATCGGATGCTGTTATCACATGTAATCTTTTGGTCTGTGATTGCATGGCTTCTGTATTATTTGATCCTAGCTCCACATTTTCATATGTATCTTCCTCATTTGCTACTGGTCTTAATTTACCTTGTGAATTGCTTGACATGCCTATTTGTGTGTCTACTCCGGTGGGTGAGTCTGTGATAGTTGAAAAGGTATATAGGCCTTGTCTGGTGACTTTTGTGGGGAGCAATACTCATGTAGATTTGGTTATCTAAGAAATGATTGACTTCGATGTAATTCTGGGTATGACTTGGCTTTCTCGAAATTTGGCAATATTAGATTGTAATGCTAAAACAGTGACGTTGGCCAAGCCTTGGACAGATCCGTTAGTGTGGGAGGGTGACTACACTTCCACTCCAGTTCGTATCATATCCTTTCTTAGTGCTAAGAGAATGGTTAGTAAAGGGTGTTTATCTTTCTTGGCACACCTCAGAGATGATACTACCCAAGTACCTTCAATTGAGTCGGTTTCGGTAGTCCGTGAGTTTCTGGATGTGTTCCCTGCAGATCTTCCTGGTATGCCACCAGATAGGGATATCGACTTTTGCATTGATCTGGAACCGGGTACTCGCCCCATTTCTATACCCCCTTATAGAATGGCTCCCGCGGAGTTAAGGGAGTTAAAGGCTCAACTTCAAGAATTGTTAGGAAAAGGCTTCATTAGACCAAGTGCATCCCCTTGGGGTGCTCCGGTTTTGTTTGTGAAGAAGAAGGACGGGAGTTTTCGAATGTGCATAGACTACAGACAACTGAATAAGGTAACTGTTAAGAACAAGTATCCTCTTCCTCGCATTGATGATTTGTTCGATCAATTACAAGGTGCTTGTACCTTCTCAAAAATCGATTTGAGATCCGTTTATCATCAATTGAAAATACGGGCAACGGATGTGCCCAAGACTGCTTTTCGGACTAGATATGGGCATTATGAGTTCTTAGTAATGTCTTTTGGGCTTACGAATGCCCATGCTGCGTTCATGAGCTTGATGAATGGGATTTTTAAGCCATATCTGGATCTCTTTGTCATTGTATTCATTGATGATATACTGGTATACTCAAAGAGCAAGAAAGAACATGAGGAGCACTTGAGAATTGTATTGGAAATGTTGAGGGAGAAAAAGCTTTATGCCAAATTCTCCAAGTGTGAGTTTTGGCTAGATGCAGCGTCCTTCTTGGGGCATGTGGTTTCTAAGGATGGGGTGATGGGGGATCCTTCCAAGATCGAAGCAGTGAAGAGTTGGGTAAGACCCACTAATGTTACAGAGGTGAGGAGCTTTGTTGGTTTAGGTAGCTACTACCGCCGATTTGTCAAGGGGTTCTCTTCTATTGCTTCCCAATTGACAAGCTTGACTAAGCAGAATGTTCCATTTGTATGGTCGGATGAATGTGAGAAAAGCTTTCAGAAGCTCAAGACCTTGTTGACTACTGCACCAATCCTTACCCTGCCAGTGGAAGGTAAGAATTTCATTGTCTATTGTGATGCATCCTATTCTGGTTTGGGTGAAGTGCTAATGCAAGAGAATAATGTAATTGCTTATGCTTCAAGGCAATTAAAGGTTAACGAACGCAATTACCCGACCCATGATTTGGAGTTGGCCGCGGTAGTATTTGCATTAAAGCAATGGAGACACTATTTATATGGGGTTAAGTGTGAAGTCTATACGGATCATCGTAGCCTACAGTATGTCTTAACTCAGAAAGATTTGAATTCGAGACAGAGGAGATGGATGGAACTACTGAAGGACTACGATATCACTATTCTATATCATCCGGGAAAAGCTAATGTTGTGGCAGATGCTTTAAGTAGAAAGGCAGGAAGCATGGGAAGTCTAGCTCATTTGCAAGTTTCTAGACGCCCATTGGCTAGAGAAGTTCAGATTCTGGCTAATGACCTTATGAGGTTAGAAGTAAATGAGAAGGGAGGATTTTTGGCTTTTGTGGAGGCAAGATCTTCCTTCCTTGACAAGATTAAGGGAAAGCAGTTTAATGATGAGAAATTGATCCGGATCCGAGATAAAGTGTTGCGAGGAGAGGCTAAAGAAGCGACAATCGATGAGGAAGGTGTTTTGAGAATCAAGGGAAGGGTATGTGTACCCAGCGTCGATGATTTGATTCACACTATTCTTATAAAGGCTCGTAGTTCAAGGTATTCTATACATCCTGGTGCAACCAAGATGTATCGTGACCTAAAGCAACACTTTTGGTGGATTAGAATGAAGCGTGACATTGTTGATTTTATTGCCAAATGTCCAAATTGTCAGCAAGTAAAATATGAACACCAGAGCCCCGGAGGAACACTTCAGAGAATGACCATTCCGGAATGGAAGTGGGAGAGAATCGCAATGGACTTCGTGGTTGGTCTTCCAAAGACAATGGGTAAGTATGACTCTATTTGGGTGATTGTTGATAGGTTAACTAAGTCTGCTCATTTCTTTCCGGTCAAGGTGACTTACTATGCAGAGAAGTTAGCCAAACTTTACATCTCGGAAGTTGTTCGATTGCATGGGGTTCCACTCTCCATCATATCAGATAGAGGTACGCAATTTACTTCTAAGTTTTGGAAAACATTGCATGCGGAATCGGGTACTAGGTTGGACCTTAGGACCGCGTTCCATCCTCAGACTGATGGTCAGTCTGAGCGAACGATTCAAGTGTTGGAGGATATTCTTTGTGCATGTGTGATAGAATTTGGTGTCCATTGGGATAGCTTCTTACCTTTAGCAGAGTTCTCCTACAACAATAGCTATCACTCAAGCATTGGTATGGCCCCATTTGAGGCACTGTACGGGAGGAGATGTAGATCTCCCATTGGTTGGTTTGATGCATTTGAGGTTAGACCTTGGGGTACTGACCTTTTGAGGGATTCATTGGAGAAAGTGAAATCTATTCAAGAAAAGCTTTTAGCGGCGCAAAGTAGGCAAAAGGAATATGCAGATCGAAAGGTTAGAGACTTGGAGTTTATGGGGGGTGAACAAGTTTTGCTGAAGGTTTCACCCATGAAAGGGGTGATGCGGTTTGGTAAAAGGGGTAAGCTAAGCCCAAGGTATATTGGACCATTTGAAGTACTTAAGCGAGTAGGGGAGGTGGCATATGAATTAGCCTTGCCTCCAGGACTGTCAGGAGTGCATCCAGTATTTCATGTGTCTATGTTGAAAAGATACCATGGGGATGGGAACTACATCATTCGTTGGGATCGGTTCTGCTAGATGAGAATTAGTCTTATGAGGAGGAACCTGTTGCTATTTTAGATAGAGAAGTCCGCAAGTTGAGGTCGAGGGAGAGTGCATCCATCAAGGTTCAATGCAAGAATCGGCCGGTTGAAGAGTCCACTTGGCAGAAGGAGGCTGATATGCGGGAAAGATACCCACACCTGTTTACAGATTCAGGTACTCCTTTTCGCCCTTGTTTTTCTTCTTGTGATCGTTCGAGGACGAACGATGGGTAAATTGGTATCTATTGTAACGACCTGTTTAGTCGTTTTGAGCAGCAGATTTTATTCTGGAAAAACATTCTTGGTCGACGGATCCCACGACGGACTGTCATGGGCACGACGAACCGTCGAGGGGGTCTCGTTCCAAAACACATAGAATTCTGAAATTTGGGTACTGAAATCGAGTCTCTGAACTTCGTGACGGAATGGCAGGACGGACCGTCGCAGGCACAACGGACCGTCACAAACTTTTCCACAGAATGAACTCTCTAAACTTTGTGACGGACGTGCAGGACGGACCGTCACGGTCATGATGGACCGTCACAGGTTGCGTAACCCAGACCGGGTCGGATTTTTGTTAAAGTTTTTAAAGGGGCGTTTTGGACTATTCATTCTTATAATTATAAAGTTAGTGGATTAATATTAATAATTCCATTTCTTGGGGGTTAAAAGAGATAACCTTGAATTAAATAGTGGGTTACTTTTACCATCTTTATACTTAATTATATGACAATTAGGGTAAAAGAAAGAGGGTTTAGAATAAGAAAAATAGAAAGAAAAGAGACAGAGAGAACGAGCGATAGAGAGATAGACGAACGAAGAGGGAAACAAAGCTTTGGGGAATTTGCTTGCTTGATCACGAATCTTCGGTGGAGGTAGGTTATGGTTTATGCTATTCATAGTAAATTCTTAATAGAGAATGATATGTATTGGGTAGTATTGTAAACCCTTCTATATGCTTAATTGTGTGCTTGCATGATGTGATTATATAACTGTGATAAAATAAGCATGGTGAGGCTATTGAATCCTAAATCTTGAGAAACCCTAATCTACTTTGTTAATGATGATGCCTTGGTATAAAAGAAGGCTTGATGAACGAAAGTAGTGAGATTAGGGGATCGGGTGTCACGTTCCGATACCAGGATAGTAATAGAGGATCGGGTGTCACGTCCGGCACCAGGATAGTATATGAGGATCGGAGTGTCACGTTCCGACACCAAGATAGTATATGAGGATTGGAGTGTCACGTTTCGACACCAGGATAGTATATGGATCGGGTGTCACGTTCCGACAGCAGGATAGTATATGAGGATCAGAGTGTCACGTTCCGACACCAGGATAGTATATGGAGCGGAGTGTCATATACCGACACGAGAGGAATAAAGATAATGAATCTTGAAATATGTTAATATACTCAATCTAATGAACCTAATTTCCAAATGAGTATGGTATTGAGGCTTGAGTCCTCATGGGTGTACTTGGCGTAACTTATTAATGATTATAGTACTTGATGTTGCTACCTGTTGAGTATTGTAGTTGATTTTATAATATTATCTTATATATATTGTTTTCTATTTTGAGTTGGCCGATGATACTTACTCAGTACTTGTACTTTGTACTGACCCCTACTTGTATTCTTTTTCTTTGTTAATTGTGGAGTGCAGCAAATGTACCGTCGTCTTCAACTAAACCGCAACTCTAGCCAGTCTTCATCAAGCCAGATTTCAGGGTGAGCTATTTCTTCTAGCGTGGACTGGATCTTCCTCTTCATGTCTTGATGCCTCGAAACTCCGGCATGGACTAGCTTTTACCTATTTTAGCTTTCTTAGATACTCGTAGTTGTAGTAATTTGAGGATAGATGTTCTTGTGATGATGACTTCCAGATTTTGGGGATAATAATAGTTGTTGAGTTTTTAGAAGTTATTTAATTGATTGTAATTAATGAGTTTAAGTCTTCCGCATTGTATTTTGTTCATTATGTTATGTGGTGAAATGCTGGGGTTTGATTGGTTGGTTCGCTCACATAGTAGGATAAGTGTGGGTGCCACTCACGGCTCGATTTGGGTCGTGACACCAGGGGTGTAGAGGCATTTATGGCCTGATCACTAACACTAATGCCCATAGAGAGGACTTAGCCTATGGGGGTATGCAGTTCTTGGACTATGAGGGTATACTAAAACCTAGTCCACTCGGTTCTAAGCGTACTCCAAACATAATATATATATCTAACACATATAACTGAAACATTGAATAGTTCAAATACTAACATGAAAATATGAGAATATAAAATTGATAAACTGATAATGTAACATTCAAAAAACGATGCATGTACAGTTTTTTAATTGACCTAGCATGTATCATTCATAAACTTAAAGAATCTACACAACTAGGATTATGAGTTTCATGCAAAAAAGTAAGCAGAGATTCCACAAAAACAAGATAATATAATTAGGAATACTCTAATAACTAAATCACAAATAATATCTAAGGTTTTACAAACTTTAGGTTTAGAAAGATACATAAATCAAGAATCTAACCGAATTCTAGCGACCTAATCGGTGAAAGGAACCCACTAGTGAAATCCCATTGCTTGGTGAAGAAATCTATGAAATATCCTTCAATTTTGGGGCAAAAACTGAAGAAAACGTGTTGCATTCTTGGATGGGTTTTGGTCACCTATTTTCTCTGCTTTTATTCTATGTTTGACGAATTTTTCTTAATAGGTGTCTTTTGCCTTATAAATTACACTTAATGTGGAATATAAGTAGTATCGTGGAACTATTGTAGAATATTATTATGTATAAAAATAATATATATCCATGTCAACTCTTTTTTCTTTTCTACTTGCCCTTTTGTTTTCATTATATAGCTATTCTTTCTTTAGCTAGTTTCAGATTAGAGCACAATTCAATATTTATTTTTATATTCAATCTTAAGATATGTCAATGTTTAAATACTAAGCGTAGACTTTAGGCTCTACAACTTACATGCTCTTTTTATTAAGAAATTTAGTCATTTTTGTCCGACTTGAATCATCATAGGTTGTGTTTTAAGTAAAGGAGAGAGACATGACTTTCTAGGAATTAAATCCATAGGCTCAAGGGGATGCCCTCTATCTGCTGCAAGAGAATACACTCTTTCGCACATATATTAGACACTAATACAAGAAAAATTCGCTCTAGTCCCGTAACAAATCAAAGGTGGATTCCTGTACAGAAGAATCCATGCTTAAAGAGAATCCCCTTTTTTCGCTTGGTTATGAGACTAGAGCAATATGTGTGTCAAAGAGGGGATTATTTTGTTGCCGATACGGGGGTATGCCCCTGAGACAATTGAACCAATTCCTAGTTATTCATGCATCTCTCTTCTCATAAATCTCAATCCATGATGATTCAAAACACACAAAAATAACTTAAATGCATGATAAAAAAAATGTAGGTTGTAGAGCCTAAACATTAGGATTAGTATTCATGTAGCTTAAGAATTATTATTTATAACAAAAGATTGGATTTTTCTTTCCAAGGTAAATAAAATGGTATAATGAAACACTGTCTCAAGTAGAAAAGCAAAAACGAGTAAACAAAAAAATGTTAGATTATTTATGTAGAGTGAAAAATTAAAGTTGGATTTTTCAGCAAAATGATTTTGTGTTAGTTAATTAGGTAGGCATTTATTTATTACTTTTTAATGAAATTTCCATAGTTATATAATTTTAGTGGGAAAATAATAATTATATGACTATGCGTGATCTGAATGCTAAGGACCTTAACCTACATCATGAATATAATTCAATCTTATATTAATATAATCATTCTCAAGCTACAACAATGTTTAAATACTAATCCTAGACTTAAGGCTCTACACCCTACGTGGTCTTTTTATCATTAAGTTTTAGTTATTTTTTTTCTGACATGAATCATCATAGGTTGTGTTTTAAGTTAAGGAGAGAGAGAGATGACTTTCTAGTCCCTAGTGAAAGAGAAAATTCTCTTTAGTCTCGTAACAAATAAAAGGAGGATTCATGGTCATAATAATTCATGCTTCAAGAGAATCCCTTTTATCGCTTTGTTACGTGACTAGATCAATATATTTGTCAAATAGCAGATTCTCTTCCAGCAGATTAGGAGCGTACCCCTGAGCCTATTTATCAAATTCCTAGTAAGTCATGTCTCTCTTTATCACATAAGTTAGAATTTATGATCATTCAAGTTAGATAAAAATTACCTAAATTCATGATAAAAAGAACATGCAGCTGTAGAGCCTAAAGTTTTGGATTAGTATTTAAACATTTACGTAGCTTAAGAATGGTTATATTGGAACTATAAGATTAGATTGCAGTCTCTAAGCTCAATTTAATGATATAATGAAAACACACTCTCAAGGAGACAAGCGAAAATGAGTAAACAAAAACAGTTAGATTGTTTATGTAGAGTGAAAAATTAAAGTTGGATTTTTCAGCTACATGACTTTGTGTAAGTTAATTAGGTAGGAATTTTTTGATTACTTTTTCACGAAATTTCCATTGTTATATGATCTTAGTGGGAAGGTCATAATTATATGAAAATTTATGAAATTAACCACATTTTTGTTTTTTTCGAGTATATATTGATTTAAAGTTGTCGTTCATACTTGATGAGATATTGGTCTAAGAGTATATTAACCTACTAGAAAATAAGGAATTAAGATGGATGAAATTTCATAACTAAACCATTAAACTTCATGCTAATTTTTTTAGCTATTGATTAGCGCAAAAAAAATCATGAATTAGCAAGGAGGTTTTTAGTGATGGATTAGTTAGGATTACTGACAAATCCCATACCTAATGCAATACTTTTAGTAGTATCTATCACTAAATTAAATGATCTCTATTTGGTTCTTTCTAAAAATAATTTCATAAGACATTTTGTCTTAGTAAAAACAAGAAATATTAAGATTTACCAATTTTATTCATGAATCTTTGTGTGTATTGATGGAAAAGTGACAAGCGTTGTGGCTATCCCCTTTGTGTAAACACAGGATCTAGGATTACGAGTGACCCCAAGCTAACCCTGATCTGGCATGTCATAAGCATATTATAAATAATGAACACAGGATATTACGCAACAACTTAAATAATGAAATAACTGATAGATGGGAAATACCCATACAAATCTGAATATATAATAAACTTCTAAATGTTAAGTGATACTAAACAATCACCCAAATGGTAAAGCTAAATATAAAACTATATCTAAGAAAGTCTCTAACTAACTCGGTTTGTTGGGACATGTCCCTGGAAAAACTGAAACACAAAATAAAAAACTGAAATGGAAAACATGTCTTTTGTCCTCAAAGTGTGAGGACTCACCCCTAATGTTGCTGAGTATGGATCGGGAACCAAATATATGCATGATCTGAATGCTGAGTACTTGACCATGCATCATTAAAGGATGTAGCTCTGAGTATGCGTCAGTACTTGGAATGTACGGAGAATGCAAGATAAGAATATAACTGGAAAAAAATATGTAAGTTGAACAAGGATAACTGAGAAATGACGCATCTGAACATAATGTAAATACTGAAATACATTGAAATGAACTGATCTAAATTTATTGAGGAAGTAATAATTATTAAAATGATTAGACTGAATACAAAAATATTGAAAACCTAGTCAAATGCACTAGAGTCTGATTGTGGGAGCTGCTATTAACCGACATCAAATAAAATGAGCTAAACTTGGAGTCCGATGTATGCTCCCCTTTGAGAAGACCTAATATACATTTCCATTCCAGAGTATAAAGGCATTACTCGTATGATCGCTAAATTTGATGCCCAATGAGGGGATTTATACTCCTACAAGGGCACGCAATTTTGAGACTACGATGGTACACTGAACCTTAATCTAACTCAATGCTAAGCCTAATCCAAATTGGAATGTGTATGACACAATATAACTAAATTATTGGAAATGAGAATCCAACATTTAAGTACTTACAATGAACATTCAAAATCTGAGGCATGCTTAATTGTTCAACTGACCTAGATATTGTTATTGACAAACTAAGAGAATCTACAATAGTGTGGTTTTAAATTTGATGCAAATAACTAGTCAACAATTTCATGAAAAAACATGATAATCTTATTAAGAACATTATAACAGCTATATCCTAATAATTCTTCAAGGTTTTAGAAACTCTAGATCTAATCAAGATATCAAGGATCAAGAATCTGACTGAATTCTAAGGACCTAGTGGATGATAGAAACGTACTAGTTCAATCCCATATACTAGTGATGAAATCTATGGAAAATACTTCAATTTTGGGGATGGAACTGAAGAAAACCTCCTACTTGTTCTTAGGAGGAAATTGTCGAATATTTTCTTCTTTTGCTCTATGTTTGATTAATATAGGTAAAAAGTTTAAATATTGCAAAAGTATATTTTTATTATAGGGTTTGTACAAATGTCACATCCTGGTAGCACCCCCTTGACGTAATCGGCGTCGCCATCCTCTTTGAGGACAAAGACTACCCTCTTAGCCTACATCATTACATTTATAAGTTAAAATGCGGAAATTTTTTAAAATTTTCATTAGTACTACATGGAGGTTTACATAGACCTCTACATACACATAATAGTTATATCGAGCATACATACACCCTTCACAAGGAAGATTACTTAGTCTTCTTATTTTATTACACGTATATATATATATATATATATATATATATATATATATATATATATAGAGAGAGAGAGAGAGAGAGAGAGAGATAAGATAGTCTCAAAAACATGTCTCATCTCATAACCATCTACCAATAGTGTAATAATTTGGGAGTAGCCCATACATCAATATAACAAGACCACGTATAGGTCATACAATATTTAGTACTCAAAGAAAACGAAAGAACATAAGAGTCTTAAAAACTAAAACAACTTCATAATGTTAATATTGGCATTGCCCTCGTAATGTGAGGACCTACACAACTTGGATGAATGAGAGTTTCAAGTCTTTCTTCAAAGTAGTCTCAAAAGCACTTCAATGAACGGAACTTAAAATGTTAGGGAAAAGGGAGAAAATGGGGTAAGTACACTTGTATAAAGTATGAGACCATACGCAAACATATCATGAGATCATGATAAGAAATGAGACAATTCATAAAGGTATGAAATTTACTTTGAAAAGCCTTATGCACATTCAAGAAGACCATACCAATAAATAAAACATATTCATTAAATCATAGGCATGTACATCACAAGACCAACAAAACCGAGTCTAGTCAAGGCAGCATGCTTATCACATAATTGAACACATAGTCAAAGTAACTATATAATCAAGGCACAAGCATGAATAAGAGTATATTTCAACATAATTAAAGCAGGACCATTACTCATCACCCTTTTTAATACAGTAGTGGAATGACTAAGCAAAGCCCTATAACCTTACCTAATCAAGTAAACATAGCAAGAATCATAATCAATGTCCAACTTCACATAATATAAAATTAAAAGTACCTAATATCATACTTTAGCAATAGAGACCAAGTACATGGTCATTATAGTAAATCAACATCACATAGTCTCATTTACATGTAAGATCATCATTTATATACATTTATAAGCCTATACATACATAAATACATCCTCCTAAGACTTCCCTTAAGGATAACTAGTGCAATATATAGGTAGAGTCCCATAACCCTGCTAGACTAAGCTAAACCCCTTAGGTCATCTTAGTAAGAGTTCAATCCTTTAGTTCATTTTACCTTTTGGGGACAACTTTCCTCAACCGACATATACCACATGAGATAATGTGGAATCCGGTGTCATGACATACTACACAAAAACAAGGCATACTACTTACCAAGGTAGTACCAAATCATGAATATAGCAACTTCGTGGATCCACTAGCTAGTATTCCTATGGGTTGCAACATAGATCAAGAACTAGGAGATATAGTTGGGACCCTCCTTATTATGCATGCATTGGAGTCTCAAATCTCAAAAATACATTAGTGATCCTACCTTCCCCATGTGGGTAAGGACACTCCTCACTCTAGTTCACCCAGTGCTAAGTTAAAGTCCCTTTTTGAAATTTCTTTAGTACCTTTATTAATAATCATAGCTTAATGTATGTCATAAGTTCTATCCATTTATAAACATCATCATCATAGCTCAATAATAATTTCATGAGCATCGTTCTTTCATTACAATCCATATAAGTGAGCTAAGCACTTTAACACATTCACATCATAATAAGACACATTGGTAAGTTATCACCATCCTTATAATATTTAAATCTTAGACAACACCTCACAAACCATAGTCAAGATATTTCAATTTAACATCATACCTACCCTATCAATCTTAACATGAGACATACTTCAGTACCACATCATCACTTAACCACAATTAACCATAATTGAAGTAAAGAGTAGGGATCACAAGACTTACCAAGCCTTCTTCATAATCCATCATCAAGGTCTTACCATCACAAATTAATTAACACAATAAGGGTGTAATATCATCACACAACAATAACCAACATGATAACAAGGTTAATTGAATTACTACATCACAATCGATCTCTAGTTCAAAGTTTAAGATAAGAGACTTAGGTCAAAGTCATAATATAGATCAATTACTCAAGAAATAGCATGATAGGACTATAATTAACCCTAATATATTAATAATTGATATAATTTCATCATCTAGTAGTAATTCAACCGATAACAAATTCAGTTGAACCAACATTACAGAATTCATATCAAGATCATAACCTAAGGTTTAGGGGAATAGGTCATCATTTACAAACTAGACCAATCCATCAAGAATTAACATAATTAAGTTAATATACATGTTAATCTATTCATAATATCCAAAATAAATAATAAAAATATCAATTGACGAGATAAATTTTGAGATTGGGAAAGACCCACCTGAAAACCCAACTTCTGAAGTCAATTTGATGGAATCCTTTGAGGAAAGAGATCTCAAAGGTGGAAGGAATAGGATACCTTACAAATTGATGAAGAAATTCTACCCTTTTCAGCCCTTGAACCCACCCCTATCTTGGTCTTCAATGGAGTTCTTCAACTAGAGAGGGAAAGAAGAGAGAACGAAGAGAATTTGGGTTTATGAATTATGAGAGCTTAGGTTAGTGTAATTAGGTTAGGGTCCTTATATATGTTCTTAACTAACATAATTAGGATTCTAGAAAACATAAACTAATTAGGTCAGCAATTCAAAAGGCAAGGTTTTGTTGAAGGATAATTATAAACAACAGTAAAAGTAGTAATACAAAAGGCGACTTGTTCTTGACGGTTATTTATATACGGCAGAGATAAGAACCCATAATTGATTTTATTGATCAAAAATTAAGTTTATTTGTAACTTGTCTTCTATATCCGTCGGTAGAACATACATTTAAGGGAAGAAAAGTGCAAAACCGTGAGATTATGATGAAATTGGGATATTTAGTAGGAATTTGCATTGGGGTTTTGTATCGCTTCAAACAAAGGGCACCTAAATTCTTGATAGCTATAGTATAGATTGATAAAGTGAAATATCTGGAGAGTCTGAAGGAATTTCCAGTGTCATGTTGAACGACTTTATATATACCTACACCCTAGACCTGGCCGGCATTCGGAGACCATTCCCGGCCCCAAACAAACTCTTGGCCTGGCTTACTTAACTTAGCGGAAGACTACAGTCAACTTTAATAAGAATTAAGCATATTTAAAAACAAATACTTCATAAATTAATTTGGCCAAAATGGCACTTGTGTCAAAACAATAAATTAGTTGCAATCAGAACTACTAAGATAGATAATCAATTAAAGGGATCTCCTTCGGAAAGACAGGAGGCTCACAAAGTTATTGTGGAGTGCTAATAGAACCAATGGTGCGCTGCGTGCCGATCCTGGTTACCTGCGTCTGTATAATGAAATGATGCAGGCTAATTGGTATTAGTACATCGAATGTACTAGTATGCAAGTTGAAAAGTTAAACAACACTTACGCTTGAAAAGGAGTATGAAAGAACGCTTACCTTGGCTCTACTAAAAATGATCTACTTACTCATATTCTAAATACACAGTTTAAAAGTGATTGCAATATAAAGAATAATAACTAAAAGCATGTTGTAAACTCTGAATGTATACATAAATATATTCAGGGTGTATGTAAAAATACAAATAATTGATGTATGTGAAAATACAATACTTCTATGGGATATTCTCTATAGACAACCATCACTTAAAAGATATAATGATGATATAATGATACTCGGCCCAGGCTGCCCGACCATCCTAACTTTGCCAGAGTATAGGCCAGAACTCCTTAATTTATCCACTAGTAAACTATAAAAAGGGTTCATCTAAAAAGTATGATCCCTTTGTACCAATGATGGCTAATGGTTTACATGGCGACTTGAGTTACTCTAAACTCGTATCCCTACATTAGTGCTCAATACTACTTTCAATATATATAGATATATATACACATATACATACACACACACACACAAACACACACACACACACATATATATATTGGCTCTTATGTTTTTTAAAACATACTGATTCTGTTATTCGAGATAAGTGCTCAACACATAGCGCTTTTAAAAAGATCCATAGGCTCTGTGGAAGTATAGCTTCCTTTCTTTCTCAAAAGTTTGAAAACATTTTAGTTTAAGCTCTGAGGTACTTAGTTCCCTTATAACTCTTGAGAACAGAAATGAAATTGATACTCTTTGCTTAATTGAAACTTAACTCTTAGAATACATAGTTCCCTTATAACTTTTGAGAATTTAACTTAACTCTTTACTCTTTCTTGACTTATAACTTGAGTCTTAAAACAAAGTTAAAATGTTTAAATAAGACTCTTGAAAACCTTTAATAACTTAACTTTAACTTACTTCTTAAGTTTCGACTTGACTCTTAACTTCCCTGACATTGTTATTGACTTTCCTTTAATGGATTATGGATTCATGTTTTAAGTTAGAGTTCATGGATGATTTTTAGGTATTTAAAGATCATTTGAATTGATCATAATTCATTGGAGGATGTACCTTCGAAGGACCTTTAAGGTCTAAACAACAAAAACTTGACGAAAAAAACATCGGGTCGAGTGTACTGGTGGCGTGCCGTGCTAGCCTAAGTTGATTGAGGCCTCATTCTGGCCACTAGTGGCATGCCACGCCAGCCCTTTGTTGACTTAGTCAAATTTCTTGTGCATTGCAGGCGCGTAGCGACTTCCTCTACCTCGGTGCGTCAAACAAATTTTTCAATTCGTTTTCCATCTCTACACTCTCCAAAACTTCCTACATCTTTCACTTAATGATTGGGACCATTGGTACTATCATTAAATACTGAATTCAACTCAAAATAACTCGAATTAACAAGTATCTAATCAACAATGACCGCCAACAATCCAATCAACAAGAAATCAAACGTTTTTTAAAGAACTTAACTCCTAACATGAAATAAATCCTCAATTTTGCTGAACTGAAACAAAATGATGTGTGGGTGAAGTAACCCAACACAAAATATCCCACATACCTCAAAGGTATCACCCCGCGAAATCCACGCAATGAATTCTTCGCGTTCTTGCGTCTTCTTCTCCATTCTCCTCTTTTTCCTTTCTTTCAAAGCCCTAACTTATTTTCTAATTGTTAAAACTTATTGGGATCAGCTAAGACCCTAACTTATTACCCTTAAAACGAAATTAATAATTGATTTAGGAAAAGACCAAAAAACCCTTAACAAATCCAGATTTGGGATTTCCTCTGCCCAACAACCCAACTTCTGAAAGGCATATCTCCCTCATGTGACCTGAACAGTTTTCAAACTTGGCATCATTTTAAAGATATTCCGACGTGATCTCTATTCATATAAATAAATCACTAAAAACCTCCTACGCTAGAAGTTATGGTCATTCGAAAATGACTAAAACTCACTTTTGAAATCTGGAATTTTTTCCAGATTTCCTTATTTCCAAATTTGATGTTTCTTATTTTTCTTATCTTAAACATAGTTAATTCTAAAAATGAGATGTGACAATATCTCCCCCTTGGGAACATTCGTCCTTGAATGACAATTCTTTCACTAAGCTAAAGGTAGTAACATCATTTCAGCACTCGCAGACAAAAGCAAGCAATAACATGCATATACACAATCTTTCTAAAGTGATAAGAAGAGAATTTAGTACCTTGATCTTCATTCTCTCAGGATTCGAAATAGATGTGGATATATCTTCTTCATATCATTCTCAGCTTCCCAAGTCGCATCTTCAACGAATTGGTTCCTCTAAAGGACATTGACTGAAACAACTTCCTTTTTCCTCAACTTATGAACTTTATGATCCAAAATCTGCATTGAAATTCTTTAAAGGATAGGAAATCCTTAATCCCAACATACTCTGTTGGTATTATCAATGTAGAATCACCCAAACACTTCTTCAACATAGAAATAAGGAATACCAGATGAACTACTGCTAACTCTTGGGTAGCTCCAATTGATAAGCCACATTTACCACTCTTTTGGAGATTCTATAAGGTTTAATATATCGGGGACTAAGTTTAACGTTTTCACAAAATCTCATAACTCCTTTAATAAGTGAAACCTTTAGATACACCCAATCATCAACCTCAAACTTCAATGGCCTCCAACCTAACGTCTGTGTAGGACTTTTGGCTACTTTATGTTGTTTTCAACCTCTCTTGAATAACTTTCACTTTCTCCATAGCTTGGTGAACTAAATGTGTCCTATTAACCCTGCTTTGCAAACTTCAAAATACCCTATAGGAGATCTGCACCTTCTTTCATAAAGAGCTTCATATGGAGCCATTTGAATTCTTGAATGATAACTATTGTTGTAAGCGTACTCAATGAGAGGTTTGTTATCATCCCAATTTCCCTTGAAGTTGATCCCACAAGCTCCAAAATATATCTTCTTAGGTCTGGAGAGAACGTTCTTCTTGTCTACCTGTGTGAGGATGAAAAGCAGTGCTCAAATTCACTTTTGAACCCAAACCTTTCTGGAAGGATTTCCAGAACTATGCAATAAACTGTGCACCTCTATTGAAATAATGGAGACCGAAACCCCATGAAGTCTTATCTCTTCTTGAATATACAACTTTGTATGATCTTAGTCCCAATAAGTAGTCCTTACCGGCAACAAATGGACAGACTTTGTCTAATTCTTTTAAGAGCACATGTGTTTAAATGAATTAAGTTTGTTAATTGGATAAAGCGTTTTTATTTTTTAAAAATTAGATAATCAAAGTGTTTATCTTTGATTATTTATTATTTCTCGATAAGTTATGTGGTAAAATGAATTAAAAATTTTTATCCTGTATCTATAATTAATGTAATTAAGTGAGCTAGACTTCCCATGCTTCCTGCCTTTCTACTTAAAGCATCTGCCACGATATTAGCTTTTCCCGGATGATACAAGATTGTGATATCGTATTCCTTCAGTAGTTCCATCCATCTCCTCTGTCTCAAGTTCAAATCCTTCTGAGTAAAAACATACTGTAGGCTACGATGATCCGTATAGACCTCACACTTAACCCCATATAAATAGTGCCTCCATTGCTTTAATGCAAATACCAACGCGGCCAACTCCAAGTCATGGGTCGGGTAGTTGCGTTCATGCACCTTTAATTGCTTTGAAGCATAAGCAATTACATTCTTTTCTTGCATTAGCACTGCACCCAAACCCGAATAGGATGCATCACAATAAACAATAAAATTCTTGCCTTCCACTGGCAAGGTAAGAATTGGTGCAGTAGTCAACAAGTTCTTGAGCTTCTGAAAGCTTTCTTCGCACTCATCCGACCATACAAATGGAACATTCTGCTTAGTCAAGTTTGTCAATTGGGAAGCAATAGAAGAGAATCCCTTGACAAAGCGACGATAGTAGCTATCTAAACCAACAAAGCTCCTTATTTCTGACACATTAGGAGGTTTTACCCAATTCTTCACTGTCTCAATCTTAGAAGGATCCACCATCACTCCATCCTTAGAAACCACGTGCCCCAAAAAGGACTCTGAATCTAGCCAAAACTCACACTTGGAGAATTTGGCATAAAGCCTTTTCTCCCTTAATACTTCCAACGCAATTCTCAAATGCTCCTCATGTTCCTTCTTACTCTTGGAGTATATCAGTATATCATCAATGAATACGATGACAAAGAGATCCAAATATGGCTTAAAAATCCCATTCATCAAGCTCATGAAAGCGGCAGGGGCATTCGTAAGCCCAAAAGACATCACTAAGAACTCATAATGCCCATACCTGGTCCGAAAAGCAGTCTTGGGCACATCCGTTGCCCGTATTTTCAATTGATGATAACCAGATCTCAAGTCGATTTTTGAGAAGGTACAAGCACCTTGTAACTGATCGAATGAATCATCAATGCGAGGAATGGGATACTTGTTCTTAATAGTTACCTTGTTCAACTGCCGGTAGTCTATGCACATCCGAAAACTCCCATCGTTCTTCTTCACAAATAACACCGGAGCACCCCAAGGAGATGCACTTGGTCTAATGAAGCCTTTGCTCAACAACTCTTGAAGTTGGGCGTTTAACTCTCTTAACTCTGCGGGAGCCATTCTATAAGGGGGTATAGAAATGGGGTGAGTACCCGGTTCCAGATCAATGCAAAAATCAATATCTCTATCCGGTGGCATACCAGGAAGATCTGCAGGGAACACATCCAGAAACTCACGGACTACCGAAACCGACTCAATTTAAGGTACTTGGGTAGTGTCATCCCTGAGATGTACCAAGAAAGCTAAACACCCCTTACTAACCATTCTCTTAGCACGAAGAAAGGAGATGATACGAACCGGAGTGGAAGTGTAGTCGCCCTCCCACACTAACGGATCTGTCCCAGGCTTGGCTAACGTCACAGTTTTAGCATTACAATCCAAGATTGAAAAAATTCGGGGAAAGCCAAGTCATACCAAGAGTTACATTGAAATCAACCATTTCTAGGATAACCAAGTCTACATAAGTGTTTCTCCCCACAAAAGTCACCAGACATCTTGCCTTACTCTATGCTCAAGAACTCATCTCTCCTCCTATCTCTCAAGGCCCGGGGGATATACTTCTCCATAAACAAGCTATAGAATGACGCCCAAGTCATAGGTGGTGCCTGTGTTGGTTGACACTCAACATGTGACCGCCACCACATTTTGGCGTTCCCTTGAAACTGATAGGTTACAAACTCAACGCCAAACCGTTCCACTATGCCCATTTTATGTAGTAACTCATGGCAATAAACCAGAAAATCGTAGGCATCCTCAGATTCAGCACCCTTGAAGACTAGAGGTTTCAATTTCAAGAACTTACGGAAAAGTCCATGCTGATCATTTGTCATTATAGGCCCTGTAGTGAGACAAGGAAACGTGCCTATTTCAAATGAGGCATCCATGCGGGGAGCCACAGTGGCTGCATGTTGTACCTCCGGAACCTATGGTGCTGCTGTAGAAAACAATGGAGGTGTCTGTCCTTGATCAGAAAACCCGCTAAGATAAGCAAGAATCTGATTGATCATCTCTGGGGTAGGTTGGGGTGGCAATTCCTCATTCTGTACTTGTTCATTCTCCCCTTCCTCACCCTCTCTTATCACTTCCTCAGTCGGTGAAGGATTCACCTCCCTAGTACCAGATGGGCTAGGTGTTTGTCCTCTTCCTCTAGAGGACGTCCTCCAACGACCTCTTCCACGGACTCTTGCCACTGCTCTTCTTCGAGCTACAGCCCCAGTGGCTGACTCAGACGCATCCTGTCTTGCCGGTGTTGGTGTTGGCACTGTTGTTGTTCTAGTTCTAACCATCCGCGAAATAGAGTGAAGATGGTCAGATACCAATTTGTATCACCTAGATACCAATTGGATCAAAGAAATAGCATGAAAGAAAGAAAGAAAGAATGGAATTTTCCTAAAGTCTTATAGCCTCTCAAAGAAAAGTAAAGGCGTCCCCCTACCGTTCCTTAAGACTCTACTAGACTCGTTCTTGTGTGATGAGACCCACGAACCTAATGCTCTGTTACCAAGTTTGTCACGACCCAAAACCGAGCCGCGAGTGGCACCCACACTTATCCTACTATGTGAGCGAACCAACCAATCTAACCCCAACATTTCAAACATAACGAACAAAATACAATGCGGAAGACTTAAACTCATTAATGAAAATCAATTCAATAACTTCTAAAAACTCAACATCTATTATTCCCCAAAATCTGGAAGTCATCATCACAAGAACATCTACCTCAAATGACTAAACTAAGGGTATTCTAAGAAGCTAAAATAAGTAAAAAGCTAGTCCATGCCAGAACTTCAAGGCATCAAGACATGAGGAAGAAGATCCTGTCCAAGCTAGAAGCATTAGCTCACCCTGAAATCCGATGTAATGAAGATTGGCTAGAGTTGTGGTTGAGTTGAAGACGACGGTATGTTTGCTGCACTCCATAAATAACAAAGAAAGAAACATACAAGTAGGGGTCAGTACAAAACACAAGTACTGAGTAGGTATCATCGGCCAACTCAAAATACAAAACAGTATATATCAGATAACATCATAAAATCAACTACAATACTCAATCTGTAGCAACATCAAGTACTATAATCATTAGTAAGTAACGCCAAGTACACCCATGAGGACTCAAGCCTCAATACCATACTCATTTGGGAATTAGGTTCATTAAATTGAGTATATTAACATCTTTCAAGATTCATTATCTTTATACCTCTCGTGTCGGTACGTGACACTCCGCTCCCCTACTACTATGTGTCGGAACGTGACACTCCGATCCCCTAATTCTACGTGTCGGTTCGTGACACCCGATCCCCTAATTCTACGTGTCGGTTCGTGACACCCGATCCCCTAATTCTACGTGTCGGTTCGTGACACCCGATCCCCTTATTCTACGTGTCGGTTCGTGACACCCGATCCCCTAATTCTACGTGTCGGTTCGTGACACCTGATCCCTTAATTCTATGTGTCGGTTCGTGATACCCGATCCCCTAATTCTACGTGTCGGTTTGTGACACCCGATCCCCTAATTCTACGTGTCGGTTCGTGACACCCGCTCCACTAATATCATTTTATCAATTCATCAATCCTTCTTTTATACCAAGGCATCATCAATCTCATTATGTTAGTTCATCAAGCCTTCTTTTATACCAAGGCATCATCAATCTCATTATGCTATTTCATCAAGCCTTCTTTTATACCAAGGCATCATCAATCTCATTATGTTAGTTCATCAAGCCTTCTTTTATACCAAGGCATCATCAATCTCATTATGCTAGTTCATCAAGCCTTCTTTTATACGAAGGCATCATCATTAACAAAGTAGATTAGGGTTTTTCAAGATTTAGGATTCAATAGCTTCATCATGCTTATTTTATCACAATTATATAATCACATTCATGCAAGCATACAATTAAGCATATAGAAGGGTTTACAATACTACCCAATACATATCAATCGCCATTAAGAGTTTACTACGAATAGCATAAAAACCATAACCTACCTCCACCGAAGATTCGTGATAAAGCAAGCAATTTCCCAAATCTTTGTTTCCTCTTCGTTTCTCCTCTTTCTCGTTCGTCTCTCCCTCTTCTTGTTCTTTCTATTTTTCTTATTCAAACCCTCTTTCTTTTACCCTAATTAGCATATAATTAAGTATAAAAGATGAGGAATTAACCCACTACTTAACTCAAGGTTATCTCTTTTAACCCTCAAGTAGTTAAATTATTAACATTAACCCACTAAATTTATAATTATAGCAGGAATAGTCCTAAACGCCCCTTAAATTACTTAACAGAAATCCGACCCAGCCTGGGATTACGTAGCCTGTAACGGTCCGTCATGGCTGTGACGGTCCGTCCTGCAGGTCCGTCGCAAAGTTCAGAGACTCAATTTCCTTGAAGAGTCTGTGACGGTCCGTCGTGCCCACGACGGTCCGTCCTGCCATTCCGTTACGAAGTTCAGAGAGTCGATTTCAGTACTCAAATTTCAGAATTCTAAGTGTTTTGAACGAGACCCCCTCGACGGTCCGTCGTGCCCATGACGGTCCGTCGTGGGTTCCGTTGACTCAGACAATTTTTCCAGAAATAAAATCTGCTTCTCAAAACGACTAAACAGGTCATTACACCAAGCTATGGAGAAAGTTAAATTTATTCAAGAAAGGTTGAAAACAACACAAAGTAGCCAAAAGTCCTATATATATATATAATACTATAATTGGGATGATAAAGAAGTTGAATTACAAATTATCTTTTATAGGTTGAATAGTTGTTTGAGTATTTAATTAAACACCAATATTTTAATTATTGGTATTAAAAAGTAAATTTACCTATATATTAATAATATTTCATTAAAATGAAATACATTCTCACTCATTAGTTCATTAAATTCAATGTGGTGGATTTGTTTTCATATTCCACAAATATTCAACTTTTAGAATTTCTTTCATGTATTTTACATTTGTAAATTTTTTTTGCAATAAATATAAATTTTAACTATTAGCATTTAGGAAGTCGAACTGACGGACATATCTATGTGGTCAAGAAATCATTGAACTTTTTCTTGATCTTTTTGGATTTTCAATTATTTTAAATTTCATATGCTATGTATCATTTATTAGGAGTTAAGCACTTGGATCGTTATTAAGACTTTTGATTTTGATTGGTTATTGGAGAGGAGGTATGATCAAGAACTCTATTCCTTATGTATTTCTTTTTAGTAGAAATATTGTTATAATTACAATCTTAGAAGGATATGAATATTGTATTTGTTCTTATTTGTTTTATTTTTTTGCATTTTTTACCGATTTATACTTCTTTAATTTAATCTTCTATGAAATTATGAAAGTTATAAGTCTATTTTTATTAGTGCTAAAATTACTAATTTATGACCTTTATATTCATTTTTAAATGTACTTCTATAATATTTTGTTTCTTTTATCATTTTCTTGTTGATATGGAAGTGTAGACACATAAATTGTGTAAATTCGGTCCAATACAATTTACAGGACAACAATCAATTCTTGGTATTCGGCAGAATTGTTGGAACATATTTCACCTAGAACAAATGAGAATGGTAAAATTATTTGTTCTGTAGGTATCAACACCACTCCTGCCCCTTCTCCATCTCGGCGTGCAGATCCCACAAAGAACATTGTCCATGTCGACAACTCTTCAGTAAAAAAAACATATTCATCAGGAAACACATTTAAAGTTTACCATTTTACTGGAAGAGGGTGATCAACAAGGAAATTAGCAAGTGCTACTACCCACTAGACCTATCTTTTTGAAATCGATATAGAATGTCCATGTGGTTGTCGAGCAAGAAGTTTTTTAAAAAAAAATGCTTGACGCTACTACAAGAAAATTATTTGTGGTGGCCTAGTTAGAATATGAAAACAAGAAAAAACTACTCTTGAAGTCTCAACAATGAAATCATGAAGACTCCAACTTTAACTGTCAAATTCGGCAAGCCTACACGTAGAGAAGTCTAAAAAAAAATGAATACATATTCATGAAGACATTAGGTCTCGTTGTCAAATTCGGCTAGCCTACACGTTAACAAGTCTCAAAAAAATAAGAAAAACACATTCATGACTACTTCAAGTCTTGTCACCAAACTTCGGCAAGCCTCCACGATGACAAGTCTCGAAGTAAAGGGCATTCGTACACACATAAATTCTATTGATTCAAATTCATACAAAATTTGAATTAAATCCATTTTCATTTGGGATGAATAATTAATTTGGACTTTACAAATGATTCAGTCCATCTAATTAAATTCAAATCCTAGGTCCATTTCACCTTGAAGCCCAAACCCATGCCACGTGTCACAGTTACTAGTCATCCGTAATAAACAAAGTGACGCCACATGGCTAAATTAGGTGGTAGTCCCTGTCAAATACAAGAATGAATCACAATGCGCCAAATGTCAAAATGACATCCTTTAGCCAATCATATGCAACCTTGTCCACCCCCTACAACTATAAATAGGGGATGTACATGACATTCTAGGGGAAATAAGAAAAGTCTTCCAAAATAATTAAAAAATTTGGAGAAAGCTACAACATCAACCTCATAGCTCTTTGAAGAAGTGGTCAACAGAGTTCTTCACGGAGATCATCTTGAAATGACGAAGCGCTTTCGGACGTCCCGGAGATACACAATATATCAGGGAGGTCTACGTCATCATAAAATTCGAGAAATACTTTATTGAAGGCTCTGGAATCACGGAGAAACTTAGGAGAGAGAATGTAACAACCTGGTTAGTCGTTTCGAACAGCGGAATTACTTCTGATAAAAACTGGATGTGTCGACGGATCACACGACGGACCGTCATGGTCACGACGGATCGTCAAGGGTCTCCGTCCCAAAACACTTAAACTCTGAAATTTGGGTACGGGGATCAACTCTCTGAACTTCATGACGGAATTGCAGGACAGACCGTCGTAGGCACGACGGACCGTCAAAAACCTTTCCACAGAAATTAACTCTCTGAACTTTGTGACGAACCTGCAGGATGGACCGTCGCAGGCACGACGGGCCGTCATGAGTGGCGTAATTCCACCTCGGTCAGATTTCTGCTAAAGTTTTTAAGGGGCGTTTTGGACTATTCATGCTTATAATTATAAAGTTAGTGGGTTAATGTTAATAATTCAATTACTTGGGGGTTAAAGGATATAACCTTGAAATAAATAGTGGGTTACTTTTATCATCTTTTATACTTAATTATATGATAATTAGGGTAAAAGAAAAAGAGTTTGAATAAGGAAAAATAGAAAGAACAGAGAGAAAGGGAGAACGAACGAGCAAAAAGGGAGAGAACGAGCGAGAGAAAGAGAAGAACACAGCTTTGGGAAAGTAGATTGCTTGATCACGATTCTTCGGTGGAGGTAGGTTATGGTTTATGCTATTTCATAGTAAACTCTTCATAACGAATGATATGTATTGGGTAGTATTGTAAAGTCTTCGATATGCTTAATTGTGTGCTTGCATGATGTGAGTATGTAATTGTAATGGATTGGAAAGATGAGGTTGTGAATCTTAAACCATAAATCCACTCTGTTAATGATGACGCCTTGGTATAAAAGAAGGCTTGATGAACTAAAAGAACGAGGTTAATGGATCGGGTGTCATGAACCGACACGTAGAATTAGGGGATCGGAGTGTCACGTGTCGACACCAGGAATTAGGAAATCGGGTGTCACGAACCGACACGTAGAATTAGGGCATCAGAGTGTCACGTACCAACACCAGGAATTAGGGGATCGAGTGTCACGAACCGACACGTAGTAGTAGGAGATCGGAGTGTAGCGTACCGACACCAGGAGAATAAAGAGAATGAATCTTGAATTATGTTAATATACTCAATTTAAAGAAACCTATTTCCCAAATGAGTATGGTGTGGAGGCTTGAGTCCTCATAGATGTGTGTGGGTTGTGGCCAATGGTTATGGTACTTGTTATTGTCACCTGTTGAGTATCGTAGTCGATTTATGTTATTATCTGATATATATTGCTTTCTATTTTGAGTTGGCCGATGATACCTACTCAGTACTTGTGCTTTGTACTGACCCCTACTTGTATTTGTTTTTCTTTGTTATTGGTGGAGTGCAGCAAACATGCCATCGAATTCAACTCGTCCTCCACTCTAGCCAGTCTTTATCACCTAAGATTTTAGGGTGAGCTATTGTTCCTAGATCGGACTGGATTCTCTCTAATTCATGTCTTGATGTCCTTGAAGTTCGAACATGGACCATCTGTTTTCTTATTTTAGCTTCCTAGATACTCTTAGATTTAGTAATTTGAGTATAGATGTTCTTGTGGTGATGACTTCCAGATTTTGGGAATAATAAGTATTACATTTTAGAAGTTATTTATTGGTTATATTAATGAGTTTTAAGTCTTCCGCATTATATTTTTGTTCATTATGGTTGAAATATTGGTAAATAATTGGGATTGGATTGGTTTGTTTGCTCACATAGAAAGATAAGTGTGGGTGCCACTCGCGGCTCGTTTTGGGTCGTGACGAACTTGGTATCAGAGCATTAGGTTCGTTGGTCTCATCACACAAGAATGAGTCTAGTAGAGTCTTAACAAACGGTAGGGGGACGCCTTTACTTTTCTTTGAGAGACTATAGGACTTTAGGAAAATTCCATTCTTGCTTTCTTTCGTGCTATTACTTGGATCCAATTGGTATCTAGGTGATACAAATTGGTATCTTACACCCTCACTCTATTTCGCAGATGGTTAGAACTAGAGCATCAACTATGTCAACACCAACACCAGCAAGACAGGATGCATCTGAGCCAGCCACTGGGGCTGTAGCTCGAAGAGGAGCAGTGGCAAGGGGCTGTGGTAGAGGTCGCGGGAGGACGTCCTCTTGAGGTAGAGGACAAACACCTGGTCCAGCTAGTACTAGGGCGGTGACTCCTCCACCGACAGATGAAGTAGTAAGAGAGGGTGAGGAAGGGGAAAATGAGCAAGTGCAGAATGAGGAATTACCACCCCAACCTACCCCAGAGATGATTAACCAGGTTCTTGCTTATCTTAGCGGGTTATCTGATCAAGGCCAGACACCTCCATTGTTTTTCTGCACTAGCACCTCAGGTTCCGGGAGTACAACATGCAGCTGTTGTGGCTCCCCACATGGATGCCTCATTAGAAATAGGCACGTTTCCTCAATTGACTAAAGGACCTATAATGACGAGTGATCAACATGAGCTTTTCACTAAATTTCTGAAGTTGAAACCTGTAGTCTTCAAGGTTGCTGAATCTGAGGATGCCTATGATTTTATGGTTAATTGTCATGAGTTGCTACATAAGATGGGCATAGTAGAACGATTTGGTGTTGAGTTTGTGACCTATCAGTTTCAAGGGAACGCCAAAATGAGGTGGCGGTTATATGTTGAGTGTCAACCAGCACAGGCATCACCTATGACTTGGGCGTCATTCTCTAGCATATTTATGGAGAAGTATATACCCCGGACTTTGAGGGATAGGAGGAGAGATGAGTTCCTGATCGTAGAGCAAGGCAGGATGTCGGTTACCTCTTATGAGGCTAAGTTTCGTGCTCTATCCAGGTATGCCACCCAGCTTTACTTCAGTCCGCAAGAGCGGATTTGCCGTTTCATGAAAGGGTTGAGGTCAGATTTGCATATTTCAGCCTTACAGGTAGCTGCTGCAGCAAAATCCTTTCAGGAGGTGGTAGATTTTGTGATAGAAGTGGAGGGGGTGAAGCCAGACGACTTCACCATGGCATCGACATCTAAGAAGGTTCATAAGGGAGGTGAGTTTAATGGTTCTTACTCCAGAGGGCAGGGTTCAGGAGGTTACTCAGCCCGACCTATTTAGTCTTCACTGCAGGCTGTAGCTGTGGGTCCATCGCAGACCAGCCCACATTCCTCTGAGTTTGAAGGTTACCCCCAGACTTCGTCATTCTCACAGAGACCTATGCTTGAACCCAGAGAGTGTTATGGATGTGGGGAGACAGGACATATTAAGAGGTATTGTCCAAAACAGAGTTATAGATCCCCAATAGTCAGAGGTAGAGGTGGTCATGGAAGAGGCCGTCATTCTGGAGGACGTGGTGGCCGAGGTAATGGTGGTCACCAAAACGGCCTGGGTGACGGGCAAACTGGAACTACTGCAGCGCAACATGGTAGGGGCAACGGGCAGACAGGTGATAGGGCCCATTGTTATGCTTTCCCTAGGAGGTCTGAAGCGGAGACATCTGATGCTGTTATCACAGGTAATCTTTTGGTTTGTGATTGCATGGCTTCTGTATTATTTGATCCTGGCTCCACATTTTCATATGTATCTTCCTCATTTGCTACTGGTCTTAATTTACATTGTGAATTGCTTGACATGCCTATTCGTGTTTCTACTCCGGTGGGTGAGTCTGTGATAGTTGAAAAGGTGTATAGGTCTTGTGTTGTGCCTTTTATGGGGAGCAATACTCATGTAGACTTGGTTATCTTAGAAATGGTTGATTTCGATGTAATTCTGGGTATGACTTGGCTTTCTCCAAACTTTGCAATCTTAGATTGTAATGCAAAAACTGTGACATTGGCCAAGCCTGGGACAGATCTGCTAGTGTGGGAGGGTGACTATACTTCCACCCCAGTTCGTATCATCTCCTTTCTTCGTGCTAAGAGAATGGTTAGAAAGGGTTGTTTAGCTTTCTTGGCACATCTCAGGGATGATACTACCCAAGTACCTTCAATAGAGTCGGTTTCGATAGTCCGTGAGTTTCTGGATGTGTTTCCTGCAGACCTTCCTGGTATGCCACCGGATAGGGATATTGACTTTTGCATTGATCTGGAGCCGGGTACTCGCCCCATTTCCATACCCCCTTATAGAATGGCTCCCGCTGAGTTAAGGGAGTTAAAGGACCAACTTCAAGAGTTGTTAGGTAAAGGCTTCATTAGACCAAGCGATTCCCCTTGGGGTGCTCCGGTTTTATTTGTGAAGAAGAAGGATGGGAGTTTTCGGATGTTCATAGACTACAGGCAACTAAATAAAGTAACTGTTAAGAACAAGTATACTCTTCCTCGCATTGATGATTTGTTCGATCAGTTACAAGGTGCTTGTACCTTCTCAAAAATCGACTTGAAATGTGGTTATCATCAATTGAAAATACGGGCAGCAGATGTGCCAAAGACTGCTTTTCGAACCAGGTATGGGCATTATGAATTCTTAGTAATGTCTTTTGGACTTACGAATGCCCCTGCTGCTTTCATGAGTCTGATGAATGGGTTTTGTAAGCCATATCTAGATCTCTTTGCAATTGTGTTCATTGATGATAAACTGATATACTCCAAGAGCAGGAAAGAACATGAGGAGCACTTGAGAATTGTGTTGGAAGTGTTGAGGGAGAAAAGGCTTTATTCCAAATTCTCCAAGTGTGATTTTTGGCTAGATTCAGTGTCCTTCTTGGAGCACGTGGTTTCTAAGGATAAAGTAATGGTGGATCCTTCTAAGATTGAAGCGGTGAAGAGTTGGGTAAGACCTACTAATGTTACAGAAGTAAGGAGCTTTGTTGTTTTAGCTAGCTACTACCGTCGATTTGTCAAGGGATTTTCTTCGGTTGCTTCCCAATTGACAAACTTGACTAAGCAGAATGTTCCATTCGTATGGTCGGATGAATGTGAAGAAAGCTTCCAGAATCTCAAGACCTTGTTGACTACTGCACCAATTCCTACCTTGCCAGTGGAAGGCAAGAATTTCATTGTTTATTGTGATGCATCTTATTCTGGGTTGGGTGCAGTGCTAATGCAAGAGAGAAATGTGATTGCTTATGCTTCAAGGCAATTAAAAGTACATGAACGTAACTATCCGACACATGATTTGGAGTTGGCCGCAGTCGTGTTTGCATTAAAGCAATGGAGACATTATCTATATGGGTTTAAGTGTGAAGACTATACAGATCATCGTAGTTTACAGTATGTCTTTACTCAGAAAGATTTGAATTTGAGACATAGGAGATGGATGGAACTACTAAAGGACTATGATGTTACTATATTGTATCACCTAGGAAAAGCTAATGTGGTGGCAGATGCTTTAAGTAGAAAAACAGGAAGCATGGGAAGTTTAGCCCACTTACAAGTTTCTAGACGCCCATTGGCTAGAGAGGTCCAGACTTTGGCTAACGACTTTGTGAGGCTGGAAATATTAGAGAAAGGAGGATTTTGGCCTGTGTGGAGGCAAGATCTTCGTTTCTTGACAAGATTAAGGGAAAACAATTTGAAGCTGAGAAGCTGAGCCGAATTCGGGATATGATGTTGCGAGGAGAGGCTAAAAAGGCAATAATTGAATAGGAAGGCGTTTTGAGTATTAATGGAAGGGTATGTGTGCCTCGTGTTGATGATTTGATCCACACTATTCTTACAGAGGCTCATAGTTCAGGATATTCTATACATCCTAGTGCAACCAGATGTATCGTGACCTAAAGAAACATTTTTGGTGGAGTAGGATGAAGCGTGACATTGTTGATTTTGTCGCCCAATGCCCGAATTGTCAGCAGGTAAAGTATGAACACCAGAGGCCCGGAGGAACACTTCAGAGAATGCCCATTCCTGAATGGAAGTGGGAGAGAATTGCAATGGACTTCGTGGTTGGTCTTCCAAAGACAATGGGTAAGTTTGACTCTATTTGGGTAATTTTTGACAGGTTAACTAAATCTGCTCACTTCATTCCGGTCAAGGTGACTTACAATGAAGAGAAGTTAGCCAAACTCTATATCTCAGAAATTGTTCGATTGCATGGAGTTCCACTTTCCATCATATCAGATAGAGGTACGCAGTTTACTTCTAAGTTTTGGAGAACATTGCATGCTGAATTAGGTACTAGGTTGGACCTTAGTACTGCATTTCACCATCAGACTGATGGTCAGTCTGAGCGAACGATTCAAGTTTTGGAGGATATGCTTCGTGCATGTGTGATAGAATTTGGTGGTCATTGGGATAACTTCCTACCCTTAGCAGAGTTTTCATACAATAATAGCTATCACTCATGTATTGATATGGCCCCATTTGAGGCATTGTATGGGAGGAGATGTAGGTCTCCCATTGGTTGGTTTGATGCATTTGAGGTAAGACCATGGGGTACCGACCTCTTGAGGGAATCATTAGAGAAAGTGAAATTTATTGAAGAAAAGCTTTTAGCGGCGCAAAGTATGCAGAAGGAATATGCAGATCGAAAGGTTAGAGACTTGGAGTTCATGAAGGGTGAACAAGTCTTGCTGAAGGTTTCACCCATGAAATGGGTGATGCGGTTTGGTAAGCGAGGTAAGCTTAGTCCGAGGTATATTGGTCCATTTGAAGTTCTGAAGCGCGTGGGGGAGGTAGCTTATGAATTAGCCTGACCTCCAGGACTGTCAGGAGTGCACCCGGTATTTCATGTGTCTATGCTGAAAAGATACCATGGGGATGGAAACTACATTATTCGTTGGGATTCAGTTCTTCTTGATGAGAATTTGTCTTATGAGGAAGATCCTGTTGCTATTCTAGATAGAGAAATCCGCAAGTTGAGATCAAGGGAGATTGCATCCATCAAAGTTCAATGGAAGAATCGACTAGTTGAAGAGTCCACTTGGGAGAAGGAGGCTGATATGCAAAAAAGATACCACACCTGTTTACAGATTCAGGTACTCATTTTCGCCCTTATTTTTCTTCTTGTAATCGTTTGGGGACGAACGATGGGTAAATTGGTATCTATTGTAACGACCTGGTTAGTCGTTTCGAACAGCAGAATTACTTCTGATGAAAACTGGCTGTGTCGACGGATCACACGATGAACCGTCATGGTTACGACGGATCGTCGAGGGTCTCCCTCCCAAAACACTTAAACTCTGAAATTTGGGTACGGGGATCAACTCTCTGAACTTCATGACGGAACTGCAGGACGGACCGTCGTAGGCACTACGGACCGTCACAAACCTTGCCACATAAATTAACTCTCTGAACTCTGTGACGACCCTGCAGGACGGACCGTCGTAGGCACGACGGGCCGTCACGAGTGGTGTAATTCCACCTGGGTCGGATTTCTGCTAAAGTTTTTAAGGGGCGTTTTGGACTATTCATGCTTATAATTATAAAGTTAGTAGGTTAATGTTAATAATTCAATTACTTGGAGGTTAAAGGAGATAACCTTGAAATAAATAATGGGTTTCTTTTATCATCTTTTATACTTAATTATATGATAATTAGGGTAAAAGAAAAAAAGTTTGAATAAGGAAAAAAAGAAAGAACAAAGAGAAAGGGAGAACGAACGAGCAAGAAGAGAGAGAACGAGTGAGAGAAAGAGAAGAACGCAGCTTTGGGAAAGTAGATTGCTTGATCACGATTCTTCGGTGGAGGTAGGTTATGGTTTATGCTATTTCATATTAAACTCTTAATAGCGAATGATATGTATTGGGTAGTATTGTAAAGTCTTCTATATGCTTAATTGTGTGCTTGCATGATGTGAGTATGTAATTGTAATGGATTGGAAAGATGAGGCTGTGAATCTTAAACCTTAAAACCACTCTGATAATGATGATGCCTTGGTATAAAATAAGGCTTGATGAACTAAAAGAATGAGGTTAATGGGTCGGGTGTCACGAACCGACACGTAGAATTAGGGGATCGTATTGTCACGTACCGACACCAGGAATTAGGGGATCGGGTGTCACGAACCAACACGTAGAATTAGGGGATCGAAGTGTCACGTACCGACACCAAGAATTAGGGGATCGGGTGTCACGAACCGACACGTAGTAGTAGGGGATCGGAGTGTCACGTACCGACACCAGGAGAATAAAGAGAATGAATGTTGAATTATGTTAATATACTCAATTTAAAGAAACCTATTTCCCAAATGAGTATGGTTTGGAGGATTGAGTCCTCATAGATGTGCTTGGGTTGTGGCCAATGGTTATGGTACTTGTTATTGTCACCTGTTGAGTATAGTAGTCGATTTATGTTATTATCTGATATATATTTCTTTCTAATTTGAGTTGGCCGATGATACCTACTCAGTACTTGTGCCTTGTACTTACCCTACTTGTATTTATTTTTCTTTGTTATTGGTGGAGTGCAGCAAACGTGTCATCGACTTCAACTCGTCCTCAACTCTAGCCAGTCTTCATCACATCATATTTCAGGGTGAGCTATTGTTCCTATCTCGGACTGGATTCTCTCTCATTCATGTCTTGATGTCCTTGAAGTTCGGACATGGACTATCTGTTTACTTATTTTAGCTTCCTAGATACTCTTAGATTTAGTAATTTGAGGATAGATGTTCTTGTAGTGATGACTTCCACATTTTGGGAATAATAAGTATTAAATTTAAGAAGTTATTTATTGGTTATATTAATGAGTTTTAAGTCTTCCGCATTATATTTTTGTTCATTATGGTTGAAATATTGGTAAATAATTGGGATTGGATTGATTGGTTCACTCACATAGAAGGATAAGTGTGGGTGCCACTCGCGGCTCATTTTGGGTCGTGACAGAGAATCAAGAGAACAACGGAATGGTAGTCACAATGTTTCATTAATAAAAATCACATTTTTCATTTATTTATTTTGCTTGTAGTCGATTTTTGCTCCTTAGAAGATTTGTTATGGAGGCTAATGAGATATTATTAAGGATAGTTCATATCCATATATTCATATTATTAGAATCTGTAGTATCTTAATTAGTTTTCCATATTTTCGCTTAATGGTCAAGGTACTATTAGATTAATATGAATTTTATTGAATGAATAAAATATAAATGGATAAAACTAGTTTTTTTTTTAATTTCAACATTTTCTATATAATAATTAAATTTTATAATTGTATGGGAAAAACGTGCAATGCACGTTCCCAAGAACAACTATATATATATAGGATAACCTTAGTGCCGCCTAAGTGGCACCACCACCATCTAGAAAACCCTTTTAATTTAAAATATTCCCAAAAATGCCCTTTCCTTTAAGAACTTCTACATTAAACTACATTTCAACCCAAACAACACAAACACTCTAGTGTTGCCTCAGGCCCAACAATCACACTGTCTCAATAGCAACACAACTTATATGCGGAGCGACGCCGTTTAAGAATTGGAAAGAACAAGTATTTACTCCCTTTTCGACAAGGTACTACATAGTTCATATTGCGTTTATGCATCATTATGAATTTGGTTATTCCAACCTTTCTTGCACATTAACTTCTAACAAGGGACTTTGATGAACACGGTAATCTGGAAGAATCAAAATAACAAGTTTCGAGAAAAGTTGAGCAAAGGTTATGCAATCATTATCAGAAACTTCAAAGTTTGAGAAATAACTGGTGAATACATATTAGTGTATTCAATCTTTTAAATAACATTCTTGTGGATAACTTCCATAAAAAAACTACAAGATGATATTGTTCAAATCACTGTAAATGGTATCCAAGCAGTAATGATTCGCTCTAGGGTCAACAACAACATCGTCCTATCAGGCACATCCATTCCTGCTATATATGTTACACACGGTCTCCAACGTATACAGTAAATAATATCCCTCCTTAACTTGTAGATGTAGTTTGATGTTTACTTGGAATCAGTTATATGGAGAGTATGAGTTCAAAGTGTAAGAAACGCGACATACACAATCTTATTGATCCGTAATATTCTTATCTCAATTACATTACATTCAAATTCATCCATAACAAAGAAGCTACATATAATTATCATTTAGTTAGGACATGACTATCGAAGCAAGAATAACTTTGTGGGTGGATCAGGTAAATTATTTTACTCTTACGTATATCCCATTAACTTGGGACCATACATTTTGATCATTACTACTAATACTCTAAATGAATTCAGAGGTAACTATTTCTTCTCAACTTATTGGAAACATTTACTAGTCACATATCTAGGACATTGACATTAATTTTGTTTTTTTCATAATAGGTGAACTGACTTTTGCCACCACCGCAACAAGTAAAATTTATGTTAGTCTTAAAATGGACAACATCACCCCGTTGCTCCATAAGTTCTCAAAGAAGTCAGTTGATGTGCATACTATTGAGTGTGAAAATACAAGTAACGTTCCCATTGCAGAACCTATGTTTTAAAATTGGTTCACTATTGCACGGGTTAGTAGATTCCAACTAGAGTACAGACGTAGAGGTAAGTACTACAATAAACCCGTCACATCATAAGCACAAGGCTTGAATCAGCTGCTGCTATATATATATATATATATCTATATATATATATATATATATATATATATATATATATATATATATATATATATATATATATATATATATATATATATATATATATATGTATGGATATACAAGACCTTCATTTTTACATATGGTAGGAAAGAAAGCAACTAACATTGTAGCCACAACATACATTCAAGGACATTGGTGGGAAGACTGCTTTGATCCTTGATGGGGTTGCGTAGAAACTTCTTGATACTTTTTCTCATAAGTTGGTTAACATATTTTCTAAAGTGAGACTAATGTACCTTCACATATTTGCACTATATGCAGGATGAACTTGGTCTTCAAACTTAAAATGAGCAATTTAAATGTGAAATAGGGGTGGTAAAACTATGCAGTAAAAAAAGTGTATGTGCCGGATGAAGTTTTAGAATGCAACATCACATAAACAAAGACTAGAAGGCAAAGTGCTACAATGTTATCGAGCTTCTAATTCATAATATCTTGATAGGTATATCATTCATCTTCCAGACAATCTGTTTAACATACATCATCATTAATTACTTTTACGTACAGGTTAAGAGAAAGTAGAAGATTCAACTAAACCAATAGATTGTAATGCGGGAGGATAAAACACAGAATACTCAAAAGAAATTCCTGATGAATAGGAGACTTCAATTTCAAACAGAAGAGTTTATTCAAGAAAGTCTAAGCAGAGAAGAAAGTTATTCATAGACGACAACGAAGAGAGTGATGTAGACACCATATAAAAGACAAAGTAGAGTCTTTTTCTATTCTACGAACCTTAATATTATTAGTTTGATCAAGTAGTGTCTATTTTTTTATTTGCGAAACTTTACATGTCCAACAGTGGCTAATTGTATATCATATGTTGTTGATGTCTGTTATGGTAGTGGATTTGGTTTTATCTATTGCCAAAAAAACATTCCATACTAAATATGTACATGTCTATAAAAGTTGTGTTGAATATGTGCCATATGTCGATCCACATTTTTGCTCTTACCGTTATATGCTACCTACCCCTACTCACCAGGATGTAAATAAATCATTCAAGCAATGACATTTTAGAACTCCAGAACAACCTTATACTCCGCGACATTACATAGGTGTAACTGAAAATGTTAAATTTTAACAGTTATTTAACAACTACACTAAAACTACAAAAAAAAGAGTCAACCAAATTTGCAGATAAGGGAGTCCCGTGAAGCGCAGGCAATTTCCTAGTGAAGAAATATAAAATAAAGCACAATTTAAATTTTAAAGTAAAGAAAGATGATAGAAAAAAGTTTGAGAGTATTTCATTTTTTATTTCTAGTCTTTTATGTTACATTATTATGATGATTAATTAATATTGATATGACATTCATGATATAGATTAGTTCTAAATTTTAAATAGCGTATACTTAATTTTGTATTTGGTATCTCTATAGATTTTTTAGTGATATGATATGAATCATTATGAGTGAATGTGTTTAAATATGTTAAACATTAAAATGTGGTAAATAAATGTTGTGGATTGTAAGTGATACATACAACAAATGGGCAGAAAGTGATATATTATACATTTGGTATGTCTAATGTGAGGGTATTACTCATTTTTATAATACATATCAGACTAGTGATGTGAATATGATACACAAAAATGTATTATTTAAGGTGTATCAAATAGTTATAGTGATCATTGATATGGATGATACATTAATATATAGCATTCTTGACAGATTGTGACTCATTGTAGCATCATATATGTATTTGGTGTATGCATTAATATGATCAAAACAATTAAACAATTATGTGTTAGTGTGCTTTTCGAATTATTTTGGCTAGAGTTTGAAGGCTTCGTGAAGGAAAAACTCAGACAAAGTGAGATACTTCAATAGTGAACATATGTATCCATTGAGGATTAGGTAATAATAAAACTCCAAGAAATAATTAGGTTTGTCAGTAGTGTGACTGTTCCTAAATTGGTCTACCATAAGAGAATTCATATACCGAAAGATGTAATTCGGGATGTTAGAGAATTCTATGGGGATTGAGATGTATTACTATAAAACAAGACGTGCTAATGAACGTACATAAGAAGTGATAAGGGGCAACCCATCATATGGATATAGGAAGATGCCAAGATACATATAAATGTTAAGTATTGCGTATCTTAAATAATATATAACGATGCACAAGTCGTTGAAAGATGAATTCATGTATCTTTTCATAGCCTTGAGACCATTGATGAGGGGCTTCAATAAGTTCAGCAAATCGGCAGTTATTGTCGACGCAGCACATTTTACTCGAGCTTACAAAAGGACATTTATATGAGCAATCACACTGCATGGGGCATATATTTGTTTTTGTGATGGTGAACTTGTTTTTTTTTTGTATAATAACTTATACATAGTGTTAGTGTTATATCAAACAGAAATATCATGTGTGTTGATTTGTGATAGGTTTCATATTTTCATTGATAGATGGAGTTGTAGCCATAGAAAATGATTGTTCATGGACATGGTTTTTTGAACAATTCAAAAATACATTTTGGCAAGCGTGAAAAAATATGTGTTGTATTACACAAAAATTAAAGTATTATGAAGAGTGTAAGCAATGTGCTTCAAATGTACCTCATTATGCATGCACGTGGCATCTTTGGAAGAATGTCCCTACAAACTTCAAGAGGAGCAGAATTACCCTATGTGATCTATTGTGCTCTATGGCTAAGACTTATTTAGAAGAAGTATTTTGATAAATTAATGGCTAAGGTGGAAAAGGTTGATCATAGAGTTAAGGAGTTACTAAAGGATGCTAGGTGCGAGAAGTGGTTGAGAGTTCATTCAACAGTAAACAGAGGTAGAATGACGACTTCGAGTTGATAACTGCCTTGTTGAGTCACGCCAATTCTCTATCATAATATTTTCAAAAGAGGTTAGAATTTAATTTGGTTCTTGAAACTGTAAAAATAGAGAAATATCTTCACATACAAAGGATACATTGTGGAGAATATTTGAGGAGGTATTGATTGTAAATGCACCTAAATGTTCAAAGATGAGATATGCATAAAGATAGCTAAATATATATATTTTATGCATTTGATATGGATCATTTGTCTTTTTGATCAACATTAGTTTGAAAAAATAGAAAATAGCGGCATTTCATATAACATATCAATAACTTTTTTAATGTTTGCAGATTGTTCCATAATCTAAATTTGTTTTCTCAATTTATGAATCTGGAAAAGGACATATTATTTTGCCTTGAGCGGAAAGTATGCACTTGTGGAATATTTCAATTAGACGAGATACCTTGCGCACACATAATTGTTGTTTTAAAGAGCAAGAATATTAAAAATATATATCCTTACTGCTCTTATTACTACAGCCTGATGCATTAGCAAAATCCGATGAGGTTTGAATGGTTCCATTTCTTGATAAGGAGGATTTTTCGGTTCGAGACAAGGTTTTTGATGAAATTATGTTTCCACCTAGATACAAAGCGATACGAAGAAAAAAAATACATATGAAAAGATAAAAAATAAACACAAATTATTGTGGGAAAGCCTCCCTTATAAAAAAAATTAGAAATATAATTTAGTAAGAATAATTAATTGACAACTATTTTTGTTTGATAACCCGGCTCTTTAGGGTCACCATAACACTTACGCAACCACTTACACTTGCATGTGCAATTGGAAGCAACAACGTTTTGTGCAGAGTCTGTAATGCACTCCATGATGATATTAAAAATGCGAATGCTTGAATAATACAAAAATATGACAATTAAAAAGAATCTTATTTGATTCAAGGAAGATATAATGGATACAATCAGGTGAACCGAATCAATGATTATTTCATCAGGAAAGTAGTTAATCGACAAGGATAAATTAAAGATCTCGGAGCAATGAAAAAGTAATCTAAATATTAGCCTTGACTTTATTTATTCATGTAAAATAAGGATCTCTACTACTCCTTTTTCAAATATAAAAGCTCTTGGGTTTCCATATCTTCATCTAGAAGATTTAAGTCTCAACATGTCAACACTATCTTAAAGTCAGCGTCTACTAAAGAGAAGATGCACACGAGTCTAAAAGTATTGTTGGTAAGGCTTCGTATCAAAAGAAAATTGAAAGAAAAAATGTTGAATGTAGACATAGGAACTATTTTCAAAACTTTTTTACTACAAATTTCATAAAACTAGAAGACAACACCCTTGCAACCCAAGGAAATTGGATATAAGATCTACATTGGATCTGAACTTGTATAAAAACATCCTATTGCAAGTTTACCTTTCACACTTTCAATTCTATTTTTTTATTCCTAAATGCCAAAAGTTAACTAGAGGCTCTTCTAATTCAACTATTCGAAGAAGAAAATCGAGAAAAAAAAATTCACCCCCTATTTCACTTCTGGATCATACTACCCAAACTACAACATAATTCTACAACCATGAATCTTAGCTCAAGTATGGAATAGAAGTTAGTAAAGATGGATGTACATCCTATGCATTTCGCGGATATACACACATTTGTGTATACGTACCAATTGAATTACCAGTCAATAATCATATCTTTATTGGTCGCCGCTTACAAAGCCTTGTCTATGAAGGAAATAGTATATATACTTTGTACCAAATGTGCTGTCTCTGGAAAAACTAATACCACTTGCAAAAAGGAATATCCAATAAATAAATGAGCCACAATATAGCACCACTCCAACACAAGATGAAGCACCTACCAATTGTGGAAGATGGTATTATTTAAAAAGAAAAGGAATCATGAAAAACGCGAACCTTAGATGTTAGCTCAAATGATAAATGTATTAGCGTCAATTTATTCGATTCTAATACAAGTAAGTTTCTTGACTCTAAAATCTACAAATAATGTAAAATTCCTCATCAAAATCGAGCTATCTCGAAGGGGTCTCAATCCACAACATTCCCTAAAAAGAGCTTAAAGCAATGTATAGACTAATACATTCCCAATGTTATGACAAACGATATCAACAATATTATTAAATAAACAAAAATAATGATAAAAATAACTCTTTCACAACTATTGTAAATAGTAAGGTGGGAGACAAAAACCTACACTCCTAGTATCATTAGCGGACTTATGTTATGTAGTATGGGTGCTTAAGCACCTACAACCTTTTGTGATAAAACACTCTTATTTGTGTACAATATCTAATAACTTATTCAAATATATTAACTAAGCACCTGTTCTATACAATAACTTTTAAATACAGCAAATTTGAGTACCAATGATAAAAAGATTTCTAGATTTTCCATTACCTACTTTAACCCCTAAAAAACCTCTACCTTATCTTTTGCAGTAACTCATACTTCACCATCACAATCTACTGAAGATACACTTTTAAACAATAGCAATCTTTTCGAAATCTTATTAAAAGATAATCTCAAATTATTACATAATGTACGAAATATTTCAAGGGAAAACTTAGAAACAATTAAGAACAACTATTAATATGCATTAGGTAATAGGGGTAATATTAACAAACTATTGGGCAATACATATAAAGTTGGAGGTAGGCCTATTATTAATTATAGGGTAAATGACTTTTGGGATGTGATTACACTACATAAAAAATGAGCTTTAGCGGCAATTAATTAATTATTGCTTCTAAATATATATATTTAGATGTAACTAGCACTCTTTGTAAAGGATTTAGTGACATTGGATCTAAAGGCACTTAACTAATGTCGGTAAAGACTTTAACACTCTTTATTAATGTGTTTATCTATTGCCGCTAAAAGTTATTCTCATTGTAGTATTAGTTACTATGAGATAATTGAATTAGGTTTAAAAGGTAGAAAATACGTGGTACAATAAGTACATAAAAATAGACTAAGTCTTATTTTGAAAAAACTATACAAATTTTCAGAAAAATGTGAACTGTTTTTGTAGTTGTCGAGATGCACATAAGCGTAGCGTTTGGGTTTGCCTCATATGTGTTATCCTGTTATGGTGACATGGGATTGAAAATGTTATTGGTAATCTATGTTAAGATTGGATAAAAGGAAATAAATTATAATTGTAAAATATGTTTTTATAATATATAGGTAAAAGAAGGTTCCTGGAATGCTATTGGAGGAATATTAAATCTAGTTAGAATTTCATCAACAATGACATGTTTTCTTGCTCTACTGCATATGATGTTGGGTATGTAGCAAGAATTGATGGGAAATAGAGGGAAGGAGAGGAATTTGAAAGGTTTAGAACTTCAAAGGTTGGGAACTTGAAAAGTCCTCTAATGCTTTATTGAAAAAGGCAATAGTCCCTCATCGGTAATGGAAAGGAAAATAGGAGAGTTTAAATAAATAAACACTCCTATTAATTGTTAAAAGGGTTGGAAAGAGGGACCCCCCTCGCGCCGTCGTCGTCGTCGCTTGCTCGCTTCGGCTTCGGCTTCGGCTTCGGCTTTGGCTTTGGCTTTGGCTTTGGCTTTGGCAAATGATCGATCGAGAGATAATTTTTAATGGCCAAAAATTATTTTCAATAAATTAGTTGATAACCGAAATGTTTTCAACTTTTTAGTTAAAACCCGACCCGACTCGGATCCGCGCGAGTGATCCGTTTTAAAATTTCCGTTATATCAAAATTTCCCGCCATGACTGTTCTGAAAGGTTGCAACTTTCAGGAACAGTCAATACCATTTGAAAGTTTGCAACCTTTCATTAATGGTCGTGTAATTCTGAAAGGTTGCAACCTTTCAGAATATATTCTTCTTGCCTATAAATACCATTCAGTCTTCAGAATATTTCCAACGAATTTTCTGATCTTCCTTCTTCTTAAAATCACATTTTCTTTGTGTACTTTCCTGCTGTGGATTGATTCGCTGACAGTAGAGTTTTTGGTATCTATACTCTACTGATTAAAATCATTTTACCCTGGAAGGTTATATTCCAAATCAAACCTCGGATACTAGAGGGGAATAATTTCCTTAAGGGGACACTGTGAATTCAGTGGACTTGATTTTCTTCCGAAAATTTCAATAAGAGTATTCCAGATTCTGGTACGTTTTTACAGATTAAATATTTTATCTCTGTTCATCTTATTTACTGGTTATAAAAATTCTCAGATACTTCGTGTTTCTGAATGATTT
>JAKWIY010003055.1:39240723-39520289 GCA_027704805.1 Solanum corneliomulleri | reverse complement strand
AACTGGTGAATACATATTAGTGTTGTCACGACCCAAGACCGAGCGCGACTGGCACCCACACTTACCCTCCTATGTGAGCGAACCAACCAATCTAAACCCCAACATTTCAATATAATATCAACAGAAAGTAATGCGGAAGACTAAACTCATTAATAAAAACCAATTCAATAACTTCTAAAATTCAACAACTATTATTCCCCAAAATCTGGAAGTCACCATCACAAGAACATCTATGATCAAATTACTAAACTAAGAGTATTCTAAGAAGCTAAAACAAATAAAAAGCTAGTCCATGCCGGAACTTCAAGGCATCATGACATGAAGAGGAAGATACAGTCCAAGCTAGAAGCATTTGCTCACCCTGAAATCCGATGAAATGAAGACTGGCTAGAATTGCGGTTGAGTTGACGACGACGGTAGGTTTGCTGCACTCCACATATAACAAGGAAAGAAACAAACAAGTAGGGGTCAGTAAAAAACACAAGTACTGAGTAGGTATCATCGGTCAACTCAAAATAGAAAACAGTATATATCAGATAATATCATAAATCAACTACAATACTCAACATGTAGCATTTGCAATTACCATAACTCTTGGTCACAACGCCAAGCACATCAATGAGGAATCAAGCCTCAATATCATACTCATTTGGGAATTAGGTTCATTAAATTGAGTATATTAACATATTTCAAGATTCATTATCTTTATTCCTCTCGCGTCGGTACGTGACACTCCGTTCCATATACTATCCTGGTGTCGAAACGTGACACTCCGATCCTCATATACTATCCTGGTACCGGAACGTGGCACCCGATCCATATACTATCCTGGTATCGGAACGTGACACTCCGATCCTCATATACTATCCTGGTACCGGAACGTGGCACCCGATCCATATACTATCCTGGTGTCGGAACGTGACACTCCGATCCTCATTCTATCCTGGTACCGGCACGTGGCACCCGATCCATATACTATCCTGGTGTCGGAACGTGACACTCCAATCCTCATTCTATCCTGGTACCGGAACGTGGCACCCGATCCTCTATTTCTATCCTGGTACCGGAACGTGGCACCCGATCCCCTAATCTCACTACTTTTCGTTCATCAAGCCTTCTTTTATACCAAGGCATCATCATTAACAAAGTAGATTAGGGTTTCTTTTCAAGATTTAGGATTCAATAGCTTCATCATGCTTATTTTATCACAATTATATAATTACATTCATGCAAGCATACAATTAAGCATATAGGAGAGTTTACAATACTACCAATACATATCATTCGCTATTAAGAGTTTGCTACGAATAGCATAAAAACCATAACCTACCTCCACCGAAGAATTTTGATCAAGCAAGCAATTTCCCAAAGCTTTGTTCTTCTTCTCGTTCTTCCTCTTTCTCGTTCGATCCTCTCTCTCTCTCTTTGTTCTTTCTATTTTTCTTATTCAAACCCTCTTTCTTTTACCCCAATTAGCATATAATTAAGTATAAAAGATGACAATAATAACCCACTAATAACTCAAGGTTACCTCTTTTAACCTCCAAGTAATTAGACTTATTAACATTAACCCACTAACTTTATAATTAAAGCAGGAATAGTCAAAAATGTCCCTTAAAACATTTAAAGAAATCCGACCCAGCCTGGGATTACGCAGCCTGTGACGGCCCGTCGTGCCTGTGACGGCCCGTCGTGCCTGCGACGGTCCGTCCTGCTGCTCTGTCACAGAGTTCGGAGACTCAACTCCATTAAAGGGTCTGTGATGGTCCGTCGTGCCCACGACGGTCCGTCCTGCCATTCCGTTACGAAGTTCACAGAGTCGATTTCAGTATCCAAATTTCAGAATTCTAAGTGTTTTGGAACGAGACACCCTCGACGGTCCGTCGTGCCCATGACGGTTCGTCGTGGGGTCCGTCGTCTCAGCCAGTTTTTCCTGAAATAAAATCTGCTGCTGAAAACGACTAAACAGGTCGTTACAATAGATACCAATTTACCCATCGTTCGTCCTCGAACGATCACAAGAAGAAAAACAAGGGCGAGAAGGACTACCTGAATTTGTAAACAAGTGTGGGTATCTTTCTCGCATATCAGCCTCCTTCTCCCAAGTGGCTTCTTCAACTGGTCGATTCTTCCATTGAACTTTGATGGATGCAATCTCCCTCGACCTCAACTTGCGGACTTCTCTATCTAAAATAGCAACAGGTTCCTCCTTATAAGACAAATTCTCATCAAGCAAAACTGAATCCCAACGGATGATGTAGTTTCCATCCCCATGGTATCTTTTCAACATAGACACATGGAATACCGGATGCACTCCTGACAGTCTTGGGGGCAAGGCCTATTCATAAGCTACCTCCCCTACTCGCTTAAGTACTTCAAAGGGACCAATATACCTTGGGCTAAGCTTACCTTGCTTACCAAACCGCATCACCCCTTTCATGGGCAAAACCTTCAGCAAGACTTGCTCACCCTCCATAAACTCCAAGTCTCTAACCTTTCGATCTGCATATTCTTTTTGCCTACTTTGAGCTGCTAGAAGCTTTTCTTGAATAGATTTCACTTTCTCCAATGAATCCCTCAAAAGGTCAGTACCCTAAGGTCTAACCTCATAAAGTCATTAGCCAGAATCTGAACTTCTCTAGCCAATGGGCGTCTAGAACCTTGCAAATGAGCTAGACTTCCCATGCTTCAGGCCTTTCTACTTAAAGCATCTTCCACGACATTAGCTTTTCCCAGATGATACAAGATTGTGATATCGTAGTCATTCAGTAGTTCCATCTCCTCTGTCTCAAGTTCAAATCCTTCTGAGTAAAAACATACTGTAGGCTACGATGATCCGTATAGACTTCACACTTAACCCTATATAAATAGTGCCTCCATTGCTTTAATGCAAACACTACCGCAGCCAATTCCAAATCATGGGTCGGATAGTTACGTTCATGCACCTTTAATTGCCTTGAAGCATAAGCAATCACATTCTTCTCTTGCATTAGCACTGCACCCAAACCCGAATAGGATGCATCACAATAGACAATGAAATTCTTACCTTCCACTGGCAAGGTGAGAATGGGTGCAGTAGTCAACAAAGTCTTGAGCTTCTGAAATCTTTCTTCGCACTCGTGCGACCATACAAATGGGACATTCTGCTTAGTCAAGCTTGTCAGTTGGGAAGCAATAGAAGAGAACCCCTTGACAAATCGGCGGTAGTAGCTAGCTAAACCAACAAAACTCCTCACCTCCGTAACATTAGTGGGTCTTGCCCAACTCTTCACTGCTTCGATCTTAGATGGATCCACCATCACCCCATCCGTAGAAACCACGTGCCCTAAGAAGGACACTGAATCTAGCCAAAACTCACACTTGGAGAATTTAGCGTAAAGCTTTTTCTCCCTCAACATTTCCAATACCATTCTCAAGTGCTCCTCATGTTCCTCCTTGCTCTTTGAGTATACCAATATATCATTAATGAACACGATGACAAAGAGATCCAGATATGGCTTAAGAATCCCATTCATCAAGCTCATGAAAGCAGCAGGGGCATTCGTAAGCCCAAAACACATTACTAAAAACTCATAATGCCCATATCTGGTCCGAAAAGCAGTCTTGGGCACATCCGTTGCCCGTATTTTCAATTGATGATAACCAGATCTCAAATCGATTTTTGAGAAGGTGCAAGCACCTTGTAACTGATCGAACAAATCATCAATGCGAGGAAGAGGATACTTTTTCTAAATAGTTACCTTATTCAGTTGTCTATAGTCTATGCACATCCGTAAACTCCCATCCTTCTTCTTCACAAATAACACCGGAGCACCCCAAGGAGATGCACTTGGTCTAATGAAGCCTTTGTTCAACAACTCTTGAAGTTGGGCCTTTAACTCCCTTAAATCAGCGGGAGCCATTCTATAAGGGGGTATAGAAATGGGGCGAGTACCCTGTTCCAAATCAATGCCAAAGTCAATATCCCTATCCGGTGGCATACCAGGAAGATCTGCAGGGAACACATCCAGGAACTCACGGACTACCGAAACCGACTCAATTGGAGGAACTTGGGTAGTGTCATCCCTGAGATGTGCCAAGAAAGCTAAACACCCTTTACTAACCATTCTCTTAGCACGAAGAAAGGAGATGATACGCACCGGAGTGGAAATGTAGTCACCCTCGCACACTAACGGGTCTGTCCTAGGCTTGGCTAACGTCACAGTTTTAGCATTACAATCCAAGATTGCAAAATTTAGAGAAATCCAAGTCATACCCAGAATTACATCGAAGTCAACCATTTCTAGGATAACCAAATCTACATAAGTGTTGCTTCCCACAAAAGTCACCAAACAAGACCTATATACTTTTTCAACTATCACAGACTCACCCACCGGAGTAGAAACACGAATAGGCATGTCAAGTAATTCACAAGGTAAATTAAGACCAGTAGCAAATGAAGAAGATACATAAGAAAATGTGGATCCAGGATCAAACAATACAGAAGCCATGCAATCACAAACCGAAAGATTACCTGTGATGACAGCATCAGATGTCTCCGCTTCAGATCTCCCAGGGAAAGCGTAACAATGGGCCCCATTACTTGTCTGTCCGTTGCCCCTACCATGTTGTGATGTAGTGTCTCAAGTTTGCCCATCACCCCGGCCGTTTTGGTGACCACCATTACCTCGACCACCACGTCCTCCAGGATGACGGCCTCTTCCATGACCACCTCTACCTCTTACTGTGGGAGGTCTGTAACTCTGTCTTGGACAATACCTCTTGATGTGTCCAGTCTCCCCTCATCCATAACATTCTCTAGATTCAAGCATCGGTCTCTCAGAGAAGTGCTGACCGGTCTGAGGTGGACCCCCAACTACAGTCTGTAGTGAAGACTGAATTGGTCGGACTGAGTAACGTCCTGAACCCTGTCCTCTAGAGTAAGAACCATTAAACTCACCTCCCTTTCGAAACCTTTTTGATGTCGACGCCATGGTGAAGTCATCTGGATTTACTCTTTCCACCTCTATCACGAAGTCTACTACTTCTTGAAAGGATTTCGCTGTAGCCGCTACCTGTAAGGCTGAAATCCGCAACTCTGACCTCAACCCCTTCACAAAACGGCGAATCCGCTGTTGTGGACTGAAACAAAGCTGGGTGTCATATCTGGAAAGTGCACGAAACCTAGCCTCATATGTAGTAACCGACATCCTACCTTGCTCTAGGCTCAAGAACTCATCTCTTTTCTTATCCCTCAAAGTCCGGGGGATATACTTCTCCATAAACAAGCTAGAGAATGAGGCCCAAGTCATAGGTGGTGCCTCTGTTGGTTGACACTCAACATGTGACCGCCACCACATTTTGGCGTTCCCTTGAAACTGATAAGTCACAAACTCAACACCAAACCGTTCTACTATACCCATCTTGTGTAGTAGCTCATAACAGTCAACCAGAAAATCATAGGCATCCTCAGATTCAACACCCTTGAAGACTGGAGGTTTCAATTTCAAGAACTTACTTAAAAATTCATGCAGATCATTTGTCATTATAGGCCCTGTAGTCAGACGAGGAAATGTGCCTATTTCCAGTGAGGCGTCCATGTGGGGAGCCCCAACAGCGGCCTGTCGTACTTCCGGAACCTGAGGTGCTGGTGCAGAAAACACTGGAGGTGTCTGGCCTTGATCAGATAACCCGCTAAGATAAGCAAGAACATGATTGATCATCTCTGGGGTAGGTTGGGGTGGCAATTCCTCATTCTGCACTTTCTCATTCTCCCCTTCCTCACCCTCTCTTACCACTTCCTCAGTTGGTGGAGGAGTCACCGCCCTAGTACCAGATGGTCTAGGTGCTTGTCCTCTTCCTCTAGAGGACGTCCTCCCATGACCTCTACCATGGCCTCTTGCCACTGTTCCTCTCCGAGCTACAGCCCCAGTGGTTGGCTCAGACGCATCCTGTCTTGCCGGTGTTGGTGTTGGTGCAGTCGTTTCTCTAGTTCTAACCATCTGCGAAATAGAGTGAAGATGGTCAGATACCAATTTGTATCACCTAGATACCAATTGGATCCAAGTAATAGCACGAAAAAAAGAAATAAAGAATGTTCCTAAAGTCTTATAGCCTCTCAAAGAAAAGTAAAGGCATCCCCCTACCGTTCCTTAAGACTCTACTAGACTCGTTCTTGTGTGATGAGACCAACGAACCTAATGCTCTGATACCAAGTTTTTCACGACCCAAAACCGAGCCGCGACTGGCACCCACACTTACCCTCCTATGTGAGCGAACCAACCAGTCTAAACCCAAACATTTCAATATAATATCAACAGAAAGTAATGCGGAATACTTAAACTCATTAATAAAAACAATTCAATAACTTCTAAAATTCAACAACTATTATTCCCCAAACTCTGGAAGTCACCATCACAAGAACATCTATGATCAAATTACTAAACTAAGAGTATTCTAAGAAGCTAAAACAAATAAAAAGCTAGTCCATGCCAGAACTTCAAGGCATCAAGACATGAAGAGGAAGATCCAGTCCAAGCTAGAAGCATTAGCTCACCCTGAAATCCGATGAAATGAAGACTGGCTAGAATTGCGGTTGAGTTGACGACGACGGCAGGTTTGCTTCACTCCACATATAACAAGGAAAGAAACAAACAAGTAGGGGTCAGTAAAAAACACAAGTACTGAGTAGGTATCATCGGTCAACTCAAAATACAAAACAGTATATATCAGATAATATCATAAATCAACTACAATACTCAACAAGTAGCATTTGCAATTACCATAACTCTTGGTCACAACACCAAGCACATCAATGAGGACTCAAGCCTCAATATCATACTCATTTGGGAATTAGGTTCATTAAATTGAGTATATTAACATAATTCAAGATTCATTATCTTTATTCCTCTCGTGTCGGTACGTGACACTCTGCTCCATATACTATCCTGGTGTCGGAACGTGACACTCCGATCCTCATATACTATCCTGGTACCGGAACGTGGCACCCGATCCATATACTATCCCGGTGTCGGAACGTGACACTCCAATCCTCATATACTATCCTGGTACCAGAACGTGGCACCCGATCCATATACTATCCTGGTGTCGGAACGTGACACTCCGATCCTCATTCTATCCTGGTACCGGAACGTGGCACCCGATCCATATACTATCCTGGTGTCGAAACGTGACACTCCGATCCTCATTCTATCCTAGTACCGGAACGTGGCACCCGATCCTCTATTTCTATCCTGGTACCGGAACGTGGCACCCGATCCCCTAATCTCACTACTTTTCGTTCATCAAGCCTTCTTTTATATCAAGGCATGATCATTAACAAAGTAGATTAGGGTTTCTTTTCAAGATTTAGGATTCAATAGCTTTATCATGCTTATTTTATCACAATTGTATAATCACATTCATGCAAGCATACAATTAAGCATATAGGAGAGTTTACAATACTAACAATACATATCATTCGCTATTAAGATTTTGCTACGAATAGCATAAAAACCATAACCTACCTCCACCGAAGAATTTTGATCAAGCAAGCAATTTCCCAAAGCTTTGTTCTTCTTCTCGTTCTTCCTCTTTCTCGTTCGATCCTCTCTCTCTCTCTTTGTTCTTTCTTTTTTCTTATTCAAAGCCTCTTTCTTTTACCCTAATTAGCATATAATTAAGTATAAAAGATGACAATAATAACCCACTAATAACTCAAGGTTACCTCTTTTAACCCCCAAGTAATTAGACTTATTAACATTAACCCACTAACTTTATAATTAAAGCAGGAATAGTCAAAAACGTCCCTTAAAACATTTAAAGAAATCCGACCCATCCTAGGATTACGTAGCCTGTGATGGCCCGTCGTGCCTGCGACGGTCCGTCCTGCTGCTCCGTCACAGAGTTCAGAGACTCAATTCCATTAAAGGGTCTGTGACGGTCCGTCGTGCCCACGACGGTCCGTCCTGCCATTCCGTTACGAAGTTCAGAGAGTCGACTTCAGTACCCAAATTTCAGAATTCTAAGTGTTTTGGAACGAGACACCCTCGAAGGTCCGTCGTGCCCATGACGGTCCGTCGTGGGGTCTGTCGTCTCAGCCAGTTTTTCCAGAAATAAAATCTGCTGCTCAAAACGACTAAACAGGTCGTTACAAGTGCATTCAAACTTTTAAATAACATTCTTGCGGATAACTTCCATCCAAAAACTACAGGATGATATTGTTCAAAGACTTTAAATGGTATCCAAGCAGTAATTATTCTCTCTAGGGTCAACAACAACATCGTCCTATCAGTCACATCCATTCCTGCCATTTATGTTACACACGGTCTCCAACGTATACAGTAAATAATATCCCTCCTTAACTTGTAGATATAGTTTGATGCTTACTTGGAATCGGTTATATGGAGAGTATGAGTTCAAAGTGGAAGAAACGCGACATACACAGTCTTAATGATCACTTATATTCTTATCTCAATTACATTACATTCAAATTCATTCATAACAAAGAAGCTACATATAATTATCATTTAGTTAGGACATGACTATCTAAGCAAGAATAACTTTGTTGGTGGATCAGGGTAAAGTATTTTACCCTTACATATATCCCATCCACTTGGGACCATACATTTTGATCATTACTACTACTACTCTAAATGAATTCAGAGGTAACTATTTCTTCTCTACTTACTGGAAACTTTTAATAGTCACATATCTAGGACATTGACATTTCATTTTGTTTTTTTCATAATAGGTGAACTGACTTTTGCCACCACCGCAACAAGCAAAATTTTGTTAGTCTTAAAATGGACAATATCACCCCGTTGCTCCATAAGTTCTCAAAGAAGTCCGTTGATGTACATACTATTGAGAGTGAAAATGCAAGTAACGTTCCCATTGCAGAAGCTGTTTTAAAATAGGTTGACTATGGCAGAGTTAGTAGATTCAAACTAGAGTACGGACATAGAGGTAAGTACTACAATAAACCCTTCACATCATAAGCACAAGGCTTGAATCACATCAATGCTACGTATATATATATAATATATATATATATATATATATTATATATATATATATATATATATATTATATATTGTTCCCAGTTCAGGGTTCCTCTCTTTTTTTTTTTGAAAAAGAATAAAAAAGGGGGGAGGTTCTGGGGAGAAATGAAAAGAAGATATTGGAACATAAATTTGGAAGAGATGATGGAGGCAGGAGTTCATTTTGGTCATGGTACTAGGAAATGGAATCCTAAAATGGCGCCATATATCTCTGCAAAGCGTACGGGTATTCATATTACAAATCTTACTAGAACTGCTCGTTTTTTATCAGAAGCTTGTGATTTTGTTTTTGACGCAGCAAGTAGGGGAAAACAATTCTTAATTGTTGGTACCAAAAAATAAAGCACCTGATTCAGTAGAGTGGGCTGCAATAAGGGCCCGGTGTCATTATGTTGATAAAAATGGCTTGGCGGTATATATCCTATATATATATAATAGATATATATATACTATATAGATATATATATTATATATTATATTGTGTGTGTGTTTGTGTGTTGTGTGTGTGTGTGTGTGTGTGTGTGTGTGGGTGTGTGGTGTGTGTGTGTGGGTGTGGTGTGTGTGTAATGGATAAGACCTTTTTTTACATATGGTATGTAAGAAAGCAACAAACATTGTATCCACAACATACATTCAAAGGAACTCTAACGATGTTTTACACATACATAGGTTTAATATACACATAAAGGTCAAGGACATTGGTGGGAAGACTGCTTTGGTCCTTGATGGGGTTGCGGAGAAACTTCTTGATACTTTTGGTCACAAGTTTGTTAACATATTTTCGAGAGTGAGACTGATGTATCATCCCATATTTGCAGTATGTGTAGGATGGACATGGTCTTCAGACTTAAAATGAGCAATTTAAATGTGAAATATGGGTGGTAAAACTATACAGTCAAAAAAGTGTATGTGTCGGATGAAGTATTAGAATGCAATACCGCATAAACAAAGACTAAAAGGCAAAGTGCTACAATATTATTGAGCTTCTAATACATATTATCTTGATAGGTACATCATTCATCTTCCGGACAATCTGTTTAACATACATCATCATTAATTACTTTTACGTACAGGTTAAGAGAGAATAGAAGATTCAACTGAACCAATAGATTGTAATGCGGGAGGATCAAACACAGAATACTCAAAAGAAATGTATGATGAATAAGAGACTTCAATTTCAAATAGAAGAGTTTATTCGAGAAAGTCTAAGAAGAGAAGAAATTTATTCATAGACGACAACGAAGAGAGTGATGTAGACACCATATAAACGACAAAGTAAAGTCTTTTTCTATTCTACGGACCTTAATATTATTAGTTTGATCAAGTAGTGTCTATTTTGTTATTTGCGAAACTTTACATGTCCAACAGTGGCTAATTGTATATCATATGTTGTTGATGTCTGTTATGGTAGCGGATTTGGTTTTATCTATTGCCAAAAAAACATTCCATTCTAAATATGTACATGTCTATAAAAGTTGTGTTGTTTATGTGCTATATATCGATCCACATTTTTGCTCTTACCGTTATATGCTACCTACCACTACTCACCAGGATGTGAATAACTCATTCAAGCAATGACATTTTAAAACTCCAGAACAACCTAATACGCCGCGAAATTACATAGGTGTAACTGAAAATATTAAATTTTAACACTTATTCAACAACTACACTAAAACTACAAAGAAAAAGAGTCAACCAAATTTGCAAATAAGGGAGTCGCGCGAAGCGCAGGCAATATCCTAGTGAAGAAATATAAAATAAAGCACAATTTAAATTTTAAAGTAAAGAGAGATGATAGAAAAAAGTTTGAGAGTATTTGATTTTTTATTTCTAGTCTTTTATGTTACATTATTATCATTAACATATGTAACATGGTAATAATTATTTTTGTTTATGATGATTAATTAATATTGATATGATATTCATGATATAGATTAGTTCTAAATTTTAAATAGCGTATACTTAATTTTGTATTTGGTATCTCTACAGATTTTTTAGTGGTATGATATGAATTATTATGAGTTAATGTGTTTATATATGTTAAACATTAAAATGTAGTAAATAAATGTAGTGCATTGTAAGTGATACATACAACAAATGGGCAGAAAGTGATATATTATACATTTGGTATCTCTAATGTGAGGGTATTACTTATTTTTATAAAACATATCCGACTAGTGATGTGAATATGATACACAAAAATGTATTATTTAAGGTGTATCAAATAGTTATAGTGATCATTGATATGGATGATACATTAATATATATCATTCTTGACATATTGTGACTCATTGTAGCATCATATAGTTATTTGGTGTATGCATTAATATGATCAAAACAATTTTACAATTATGTGTCAGTGTGCATTTTGAATTATTTTGGCTAGAGTTTGAAGGCTTCGTGAAGAAAAAACTCAGGCAAAGTGGGATATTTCAATAGTGAACATATGTATCCATTGAGGATCAGGTAATAACAAAACTCCAAGAAATAATTGGGTTTGTAAGTAGTGTGACTGTTCCTAAATTGGTCTACCATAAGAGAATTCATATTCCGAAAGATGTAATTCGGGATGTTAGAGAATTCTATTGGGATTGAGATGTCTTACTAGAAAACATGACGTGCTAATGAATGTACATAAGAATTGATAAGGGCAAAACCAGCATATGTATATAGGCAGATGCCGAGATACATATAAATGCTAAGTATTGTGTATTTTAAATAATATATAACGATGCACAAGTCGTAGAAAGATGAATTCATGTATATTTGTATAGCCTTGAGACCATTGATGAGGGGTTCAATAAGTTCAGCAGATCGGTAGTTATTGTCGACGGTGCACATTTTAGTCGAGCTTACAAAATGACATGTATATGAGCAATCAGACTGCATGGGTCATATATGTGTTTTTGTGATGGTGAACTTGTTTTTTTTTTTGTAGAATAACTTATACATAGTGTTAATGTTATATCAAACAAAAATATCATGTGTGTTGATTTGTGATAGTTTTCATATTCTCATTGACAGATGGAGTTATAGACATAGAAAATGATTGTTCATGGACATGGTTCTTTGAACAATTCAAAATTACATTTTGAAAGCGTGAAAAAATATGTGTTGTATTACATAAAAATTAAAGCATTATGAAGAGTATAAGCAATGTGCTTCAAATGTAACTCATTATGCATGCACATGGCATCTTTGGAAGAATGTACTTACAAACTTCAAGAGGAGCAGAATCACACTATGTTATCTATTCTTCTCTATGGCTAAGACTTATTGAGAAGAAGTACTTTGATAAATTAATTGCTAAGGTGGAAAAGGTTGATCATAGAGTTGAGAAGTAACTAGAGGATGCTAGATACGAGAAGTGGTTGAGAGTTCATTCAACAGCAAACAGAGGTAGAATGACGACTTCGAGTTAATGACTGCCTTGTTGAGGCACGCCAATTCTCTATCATAATATTTTCGAAAGAGGCTAGAATTTAATTTGGTTCTTGAAACTGTAAAAATAGAGAAAGTGTTACACATACAAAGGATACATTGTGGAGAGTATTTGAGGAGGTATTGATTGTAAATGCACCTAAATGTTCAAAGATAAGGGTATATATAAAGATAGCTAACTATATATATTTTATGTATTTGATATGGATCATTTGGCTTTTTGATCAACATTAGTTTGAAAAAATAGAAAATAGTGGCATTTCATATAAGATATCAATAACTTTTTTAATATTTGCAGATTGTTCCATCATCTAAATTTGTTTTCTCAATTTATGAATCTAGAAGAGGACATATTATTTTGCCTTGAGCGGAAAGTATGCACTTGTGGAAAATATATATCCTTACTGCTCTTATTACTACAAGCCTTATGCATTAGCAAAATCCTATGAGGTTTAAATGGTTCCATTTCTGGATAAGAGGATTGTTTGGTTCGAGACAAGGTTTTAGATAAAATTGTGTTTCCACCTAGATACAAAACGATACGAAGAAAAAAAATGAATATGAAAAGATAAAAAATAAACACAAATTATTGTGGGCAAGCCTCCCTTAAATAAATAATTAGAAATATAATTTAGTAAGAATAATTAATTGACAACTTCTTTTGTTTGATAATCCGGCTCTTTAGGGTCACTATATTACTTGCGCAACCACGTACACTTGCATGTGCAATTGGAAGCAACAATAGTTTGTACAAAGTATGTAATGCACTCCATGATGATATTAAAAATGTGAATGGTTGAATAATACAAAAATATGAAAATTAAAAAGAATCTTATTTGTTTCAAGGAAGATATTATTTCTACAATCAGGTGAATCGCATCAATGATTATTTCATCAGGAAAGAAGTTAATCGACAAGGATAAAATAAAGATCTCGGAGCAATGAAGAAGTAATCTAAAGATTAGCCTTAACTTTATTAATTCTTGTAAAATAAGTATCTCTGCTACTCCTTTTTCAAAGATAAAAGCTCTTGGGTTTCCATATCTTCATCTAGAAGATTCAAGTCACAACATCGCAACAGTATATAAAAGCCAGCATCTGCTAAAGAGAAGGTGCACACGAGTCTAAAAATATTGTTGGTAAGGCTTTGTATCAAAAGAAAATAGAAGACAACACCCTTGCAACCCAAGGAAATTGGATGTAAGATCTACATTGGATCTCAACTTGTATAAAAACATCCTATGTCAAGTTTACCTTTCACACTTTCAATTCTATTTCTTTATTCCAGAATACAAAAATTAACTAGCGAGTCTTCTAAGTCAACTATACAAATTTTCAGAAAATGTGAAGTGTTTTTGTAGTTGCCGAGATGCACAAGCACCCACCTAGCTCATAGGCATTAGTATCATTGTCCCATTCTAATATCACTTTTCCCACAAAAAAATAAGCATAACAACAAAATATTTTGCTGTGAACTCATGTGGACTTCACACCCCGAGTTACCAAATCTAATCTCCTTCAATTGTCTTAACTGACCAAACATATTTGAGGTAATCTCTTCTTTTGAATGAAATGTTACCATCTGGAATAATATAACTTTTGGCAACATTTGTAATTAAAAAAACAGAAAACTCCTCCGAGGAATTGAGGATATTCAAAATCATCGAATTATACTCCAACACCTTCCTATCAAAACAATATGTTGACCTAATTGAAGAATACAACCTTATACTTATACTAGAGGAAGATTTCTAGAAACTAAAAATATAGAGTCAACAGGCTCGGTGAAGCTGAATCTAACACCACGTTCTTCCATACAACATCTCTCAGCCAAAGTAGAAGAAATAAAATTGTTGCCCTCTAAATCCAAAAGGGTTCCTGGTTGTACCACCTAGTGGACATCAAATTCCAACAACATTATAATCATTAAAGAAATAATTACTCACATCCAACAAATGAATGGAAATTGTGAAACTATGATCATCAAATTAGATCTCGAAAAGTATTTGAATGGTAAAACGGACTGTCATCTAGAAAAAAAATCATTTTAAACAAATAATAATGTGCGGGCAACATAAATATAAGACTAATCTTGTTAAATGTAAACCACCATCAATAAGATTTGAACTAAACACAAACGAATCATTCAAAATAGAATCAGGAAAATGAGGCATATGAGGAGTCATTCGTGATACAAAAGGGAATTGGATATCTAGATTCATGGGGAATATCTTCAAATGTACAACGAATCAAACAAGCTATGTGGCCTATTATAGGAGCTTAAATTGCACTAGATAAAATGTTGATGCCATTATAAATTAACATAGATGTTAAGGAAATTACACATTATTTACAAAATGATTATCCTGCTCTATCTAACATCTTAAATGATTGCAGGGCACTACTTTTGCAGCTAGGGAATCCACTAGCTAGAGTAGATATCAAGTGGAGAACCAAGTGACTTGTGCTCTAGCTAAGTAGGTGGTCTAATCTATCGACAATCATTTATCTTGTGAACTAGGTAGTTCAACCTTTGTTTGTGTCCAAGAATTAAAAAGCAAACAAGGAGGGAACTATTTTTTAGGCTAACAAAGTAATCTGCTACTCGTGTCTTTCGTAATATGCACTATATTACACCTCTATCCACATACTACACAACAATTTCACAACAATCCATGTAATGATGAATATTAAGTCTTAGTAATATGATATTTGTTTTTACCAACAAATGAAAAATAAAGAGACTCTCATATAATATAATAAACGTGATTAGTTTAAATAATATTAAGTGATTTGTTATAATTTAATTATTTATAGGCAAATAGTAGTCTTTTGTGTGTTTGTGTGTGTGTTTGTTTGTGTGTATGTATGTGTGTTTCTGTGTGTTTACTCATGACTAAAGAATTAATTGAATAGGAAATTTAATATATTTGACGATAATTGAAACAAATCGATCTATATGTGGTGTGTGTGATAATATATATATATATATAATATATAATATATATCTATATATATATATATATCTATATATATATATATATATATATATGTATATATATATATATATACATATATATACTTGTTCATAATCCATCATCAACAAAGAGGGTAGTCGTTGATTGTTGGTAAAGTTCTTTAGCTTTTACAACAATTAAAAAATTAATTAGAAATAACAATGAATGAATTGAATAACAATGGTTGAGAACTAACAATAATATAATAGATGAACTTAAGAATTATTATATCATTGGAGAGTAATTTTTTTGATGAATGACCTAAATTTTTTTCTGAAGAAGGTGGTGTCAAGATGAAAAATCGAGATTTTGGAAGGGAATAAATTTATTTATTTTATTTTAAATTGTGTAATTTAAACTTTAAAGATGGAAAAAAGAATTTGCAATTTAAGATTTTGAGGTTGAGATGTTAGTCTTTTAAGGTTCTGATGGAAGAAAATATTCAATATTATTTAAGAACTAGGCATAAAGATTCACAATTTTTTAACTTTAAATGATAAATAGTGTCTTTTGCACCAATAAAGTAAGACTTTGAGCTAGTTTGCAAATTGAGTTTTGAAAATGTCCTTTTTAGCAAAGTTAGTAGAAAATCTTAAAGAAACCCTAGAGTCTCATTTTTTATTAGATATATAGTTGTGTTTTACAAGTCTTATCACATTTTACTCTATGCCTTCCATATTCATTGTTTTGTGTTAAAAATGAAGTTAAATTCTCTAAATACTAATTTTCTCCTTAGATTCAAGAAAGCCCTTTTAACCTAAAAAAGATGCTAAATTTATTATTGAGTAACAGGGATAAGATATAGTCTTTACATTCCACAAAGGTGTATTTATTCATCTTTAGTAAAATATTTATTTTTAAATCAACTATATCTTAAGAAATAATAGAAGGTAGCATCACACTATCTGTAATCATTGTTTTCATTTCAACTTCTCATAGATTATTTTACCCTTCACCTATATAGAAGTGAAACAAAGTTTTTCATCTTGTATAACCGTAACACAAATCTAGATGATCCAAGTGATATGCTTATGTATAATTCATTTATATAAGCTTTGATTCATTTTATGAAAGTATGTTTTAAGTCTCTTAATGAACGTATTATACATAAGCGCAGCGTTTGGGTTTGTCTGATATGTGTTATCTTATTATGGTGACATGGGATTGAAAATGTTATTGGTAATCTATGTTAAGCTTGAATAAGAAGAATTAAATTATAGTTGTAAAATAGGTTTTTATTATATATAGGTAACAGAAGGTTCCTGGAATGCTATTGGAGGAATATTAAATCTATTTGGAACTCAGTCAACAATGACATGTTTTCTTGCTCTACTGCATATCATGGCTTTAGAAATAATGGTACCATCTCTTCTATCCTTAATAATATATGGTTTAAGAAGATTTATTTTAAAGTATTCTTTCTTATATTAGAGTTTCTTGGCAAAAAGTATTGCCTTTGAATAATGTCAGAATTAACTCATTTTTAAAGTTGTTATTGTCGCATGAATACATCATAAAAAAAAAACAAAAGTAGCTTACTCTATATCTCTCTGCTTCTTTTAAATATTCTTCTACCCACAAGAGCAAAAACATACAAATGCTTGGTGTAGTAATATTGTAATTTGTGAATATATGATGATAAAGTGTCTTAAATGCCAACACATTATGTTATCGCCTCCCCCAATTTTATCTTCCCTTACCCTAAAAGTCAAAATAAAAACGCAACTAGGTGATCAATGGATTGGGTTAAAAATGGATTGACCCATATTTATACACATTTACATTCACAAATCAAAATCTACTTTAAAAACTAATAATCAAAAAAACTTAAATTGTTTTTTTCGGAAAATGAATGTGATTTGATTCAAGAACGTGAAACATGAACTCATTTTATTTCACATTAACTCAATTTTTTAATATCTTTTCATTGTATAAAATATTTGAATTATTCAAAGTTCAAGATAGATTTTTGAAATAATTTTTTTCATATTTTTTCTTTACTTATATATTTTCTAGGAGATGAGTTCACTACTTGCAAAGTTATATTTCTAATGTCACAAGGATACTAATGGAAAGTATGATTTATATTATGTTCTTAAACATTTTCTTAATAGGTATGCATTGACTCACAAATTACACTTCTTAGGAATATAGGGAGTATCATGAAAAGATTAAAAAATAATATTACGTATAATAATCATATAATTCTTTTTGTTTACTCCTTTTGCTTTTTCTACTTGAGATGGTGTTTTCACTATATGGTCATGATTTCATTAGTTAAATTGATATTAGACTTTACAATCCAAGCGTATAGTAATGTAATTAATATTATGCAACATCAATGTTTAAACGCTAATCCTAAGCTTAAGACTATACACTCTTCATATTTTTATCACGAAGTTCAATTATTTTGTTTAACTTGAACTATTTTTATTTTATTTTCAGTGATGTGTGCATGAATTTTAGAAAGCAATTCTAAAAGACCATACTGGAAGGAAAGGTTGTCATTAAGAAAACATTTTTTTTGAGAATTTTTGTTATTCTTGGCATGATTGAGATGTTTCATTATAAATTTAGGTTCGTTGTTCAGTGTCATCAAGAACTTCATAACACATTTGTATCGAAAGAGAGCGTGTTAAGGATTTATGTAATTATTTCTTCCATGTGAATTCCCATAGCAACATCAACATCCATCTTAGTTATTTCTTCTTAAGACTTCACAACTTTCTTCCCTGCAATGAAAGATTATGTTTATAAAGAGGCGGATCCCAAATCTAGAGTTTATAGATTTGGATTCTACAAAAGGTTACCTATTCAAAATCAAACGAGTTACCTTTTTAGAATTTCATAACACCATAAATTGAAGATTCTGGATTCACCTCTACAAAGGGAAGAGAGTTGTGAAGAATTCAGAGGAAATAAGTCATAACTAAGATGGATGTTGATCTCACTACGGGAATTCACTAAGAAGAATAAATAATTAAGGAATTACGCCACAGACTCTCTTTAAATCTAAATGTCTTTTTTATGTGTTTGATTATATTTATTAATGAGCCTTCCTTTGTGATGAAACATCTCAATCATGCAAAAATAATCAAAATTCCAAAAAATAAATTCCTTCTTAAGGACAACCTTTCTTTCCAATATGGTGTTTCTTTGAAATATCATAGTTTATTAATGAATTTAATGTACACATATCAACACGATTTACAGAATCATAAAATTAGCAATATAAATATTCTTTAGAAATAATGGTACAACCTCTCCTATCCTTTTATTATATATGGGTCAAGGAGATTTATTTTAAAGTTTGCTTTCTTAGGTGAAATTTCTTGGCAAAAAAAAATAATCCTCTGAATAATGTTATATCTATGTTTAGGATTATTTCATTTTAAGAGTTGTTTTTGTTGCATGAATCCAACATAAAAAAAAAAAAAGTTAATCATTTTTGTAGATAGTAACGTATAGCAATAGAAACTCACTTTAAGGTTGTGTTTGGTATGAAGGAAAATGTTTTTCATGGAAAATGTTCGTAGAAAATGTTTAACTTGAGATAAGTATATATTTGATTACTTTTTAATGTTTGGTTTGTGAGTAGATAATTTTTTCCGGAAATATATTTTAGTGTTTTATTTTAGAGTGAAATATGTTTTTGATATCTTTTATTTTTTTATTAGAGTAAAAAATAATTTTTGAAGTTGAATTTTTAAAAAAAAAAACAAAATTAAATTTTTTCGTTGGTGTGTGGGGGGGGGGGGGGGGGTTAAGATGGTAGGGGTGAAAAATAAAAATACGAACTAAAATTTTTGAAGGGATTGGGGGGCTGGTAGGGTGTATGGGTGGGTGGGGGGCTTGTAGGGTGTATGGGTGGGTGAGGGGCTGGTAGAGGATGAGTTGGGGGCTGGTAGGATGGGGTTGGGTGGGTTGGGGGCTGGTAGGGTGTGTGGAGTGTTGGTAGGGGGTGGTCTGTTTTGGACAATATTTCCTAATATGTCCAGTCTCTCCACATCCATAACAATTTCTGGAGTCAAGCATAGGTCTCTGTGAGAATGACGAAGTCTGGGGATAACCTCCAAACTCAAAAAATGCTGACTGGTCTGCGATGGACCCCCAGCTACAGCCTGCAGTGAAGACTGAATAGGTCGGGCTAGGTAACCTCCTGAACTCTGCCCTCTAGAGTAAGAACCACTAAACTCACCTCCCTTACGGAACTTCTTAGATGTCGACGCCATGGTGAAGTCGTCTGGTTTCACCCCCTCCACCTCTATCACAAAATCAACCACTTCCTGAAAGGATTTTGCTGCAGCAGCTACGTGTAAGGCTGGAATCTGCAAATCTGACCTCAATCCTTTCACAAAACGGCGAATCCGCTTTTGTGGACTGAAGCAAAGTTGGGTGGCATACCTGGATAGTGCACGAAATTTAGACTCATAAGCAGTAACAGACATCCTCCCTTGATCTAGGCTTAGGGACTCATCTCTCCTCTTGTCCCTCAAAGTCCGGGGTATATACTTCTCCATGAATAAGCTAGAGAATGATGCTCAAGTCATAGGTGGTGCCTGTGCTGGTTGACACTCAACATAAGGCCGCTACCACATTTTTGCATTCCCCTGAAACTGATAGGTCACAAACTCAACACCGAATCGTTCTACTATGTCCATATTATGTAGCAGCTCATGACAATCAACCAGAAAATCATAGGCATCCTCATATTCAACACCCTTGAAGACTGGAGGTTTCAACTTCAAGAATTTAGTGAAAAGCTCATGCTGATCACTCGTCATTATAAACCCTGTATTCAATCGAGGAAACGTGCCTACTTCCAATGAGGTATCCTTGCGGGGAGCCACAGCAGCTGCATGTTGTACTCCCGGAACCTGAGGTGTGGGTGCAGAAAACACTGGAGGTGTCTGGCCCTGATCAGATAACCCGCTAAAATAAGTAAAACCTGGTTAATCATCTCTGGGGTAGGTAGGGTGGTAATCCTCACTGAACCTATTCGTTTTCCCTTCTTCACCCTCTCCACTACCCCTCAGTCGGTGGAGGAGTCACCACCCTATTACTAGTTGGACCAGGTGTTGTCCTCTACCTCAGAGGGCGTCCTCCTGCGACCTCTACCACGGCCTTTTCACTGCTCCTCCTCGAGCTACGACCCAATGGTTGGCTCAGACGTACCCTGTCTTGCCGGTGTTGTGTTGGCACAGTTGTTGCTCTATTTCTAACCATCTGCGAAATAGAGTGAGAATGTCAGATACCAATTTGTATCACCTAGATACCAATTGGATCCAAGTAATAGCACGAAAGAAAGAATGAATGGAGTTTTCCTAAAGTCCTACAGCCTCTTAAAGAAAAGTAAAGGCGTCCCCTTACCGTTCCTCAAGACTCTACTAGACTCGTCCTTGTGTGATGAGACCAACGAACCTAACGCTCTGATACCAAGTTTGTCACGACCCAAAACGAGCCGCGAGTGGCACCCACCCTTAGCCTACAAGGTGAGCGAACCAACAAATTTAAACCCCAACTTTTAAATATAATTCAACTATAATTAACAAAAATAATGCGAAAGATCCAAAACTTATTAATGTAACCAAGTAAATAAACTTCTAAACGTTTAACATTTATCATCCCCAAAATCTGGAAGTCATCACATCAAGAACATCTATCCTCAAATTTCTAAATCTAAGAGTATTTAAGAAGCTAAAATAAGTAAAAAGATGGTCCATGTCCGAACTTCAAAGACATCAAGACGTGAGGGAGAGAATCCAGTCCGAGCTAGGAATAATAGCTCACCCTGAAATCTGATGTGCTGGAGACTGGCAAGAGTTGAGGGCGAGTCGAAGTCGATGGTGGCACTTGCTGCACTCTACAAAACAACAAGAAGAAAATACAAGTAGGGGTCAGTACAAGGAACACGTACTGAGTAGTACATTCGGCCAACTCAAAATAGAAATCAGTATATATAAAACAATAGTGTAAAACCAACTACAATACTTAACAGGCGACAAGCAACAAAACCATACTAGGTACACCCCATCATTACAACATCAAGCAACCTATGAGTACTCATGCCTCCACACCATACTCATTTGGGAAATAGGTTCCTTGAGTTTGAGTATATTAAGTTAATTCCAGATTCCTTTCCTTTAATGTTATTGTGTCGGAACGTGACACTCTGATCCCATATATCGTGTCGGAATGTGACACTCTGATCCCATAATACCGTGTCGGAACGTGACACTCCGTCCAATTATCTCATCATTTTTATTTCATCAAGCCTTCTTTATTCAAGGCGTCATCTTTAATAGAGAGGATTCAAGATTAGAAATTCAACATTCTCCTAACTTTAGGCCAACCAGAAACTACACAATCAGAAACACACAACCACACAACCAAGTACATAGGAGACTTTACAATTTCATTCAATACATATCAATTGTCATTTAGAGTTTATCTATCACATAGAAATAAACCATAACCTACCTCCACCGAATAATCGTGATCAAGCAAGGTACCTCCCCAATGCCTTTGCTTTCCTCTTCGTTCTCTCTCTCTCGCTCATTCTCCCTTTCTGTTCTTTTTATTTTTCTTCTGCAAATTCTTTTTCTTTTACCCTAATTATCATATAATCAATTATGATAAAGTAACCCACTATTTATTCCCTATTATATTCTTTAACCCCCAATCCAACTAAATAATTATTAACTTACCCCACTAATTTCATAATAAAATCATGAATAACCGAAACAACCCTTAAAAATTTTAGCGAAAATCTGACCAAGTCGGGGTTACGCAGTTTGTGACGGTCCGTCGTATCTATGACGGTTCGTCCTGCAGGTCCGTCACAAAGTTCAGAGAGTTAAATTCAGTATTGAGGTTACGCAACTTGTGACGGTCCGTCGTATCTATGACGGTCTGTGCTGAAGTTCCGTCGTGAAGTTCAGAGAGTCGATCCCAGTACCCAGATTTCAGAGTTGAAGTGTTTTGGAACGAAGACCCTCGACGGACCGTCGTGCCTCTGACGGTTCGTCTTACTTGTCGTCGAGGGTAATGAGGAGAGAAGGAGAAGAAATTACATAAGTATGGAACGACGGAATCCATCACGGTCCGTCGTGACCATTACGGTCCATCGCGTGATCCGTCGACCCAGTCAGTTTTTATCAAAAATAATTCTACTGCTCGAATCGACTAACAGGTTGTTACAATAGATACCAATTTACCCATCGTTTGTCCTCAAACGATCACAGGAAGAAAATCAAGGGCGAGAAAGAGTACCTGAATCTGTAAAAAAGATGTGGATATCTTTCTTGCATATCAGCTCATTCTCCCAAGTGGACTCTTCAAATGGCGATTCTTTCACTGAACCTTGATAGATGCAATCTCCCTTGATCTCAACTTGAGGACCTCTCTATCTAAAATAGCAACAGGCTCCTCCTCATAAGACAAATTCTACAGAAGAAACTGAATCCCAACGAATAATGTAGTTTCCATCCCTATGGTTTTTCAGCATAGACACATGAAATACCGGGTGCACTCTTGAGAGTCCCGGAGGCAATGCCAATTCATAAGCCACCTCCCCCACGCGTTTCAGAACTTCAAATGGACCAATATACCTCGGACTAAGCTTATCTCGCTTACCAAACCGCATCACCCCTTTCATGGGTGAAACCTTCAGCAAGACTTGTTCACCCTACATAAAATCCAAGTCCCTTACCTTTCGATCTGCATATTCTTTCTGCCTGTTCTAAGCTGCTAGAAGCTTCTCCTGATATGAATTTTAACTTTATATAACGATTCCCTCAAAAGATGGTACCCCATGGTCAACCTCAAATGCATCAAACCAACCAATGGGAGACCTACATCTCCTCCCATACAGTGCCTCAATGGGGCCATATCAATACTTGAGTGATAGCTATTATTGTATGAAAACTCTGCTAAGGGTAAGAAGTTATCCCAATGACCACCAAATTTACCACACATGCACAAAGCATATCCTCCAATACCTGAATCGTTCGCTCAGACTTACCATCGGTCTGAGGGTGAAATGCAGTACTAAGATCCAAACCTAGTAACATCAGCATGCAATGTCTCCAAAACTTAGAAGTAAATGCGTACCTCTATCTTAGATGATGGAAAGTGGAACTCCATGCAATAGAACAATTTCTGAGATATAGAGTTTCGCTAGCTTCTCTGCATTGTAAGTCACCTTGACCGGAAATGAGGTGAGAAGACTTAGTAATCTGTCAACAATTACCAAAATAATCAAACTTACCCAATGTCTTTGGAAGACCAACCACAAAATCCATTGCAATTTTTTCCCATTTCCATTCAGGAATGGGCATTTTCTGAAGTGTTCCTCCGGGCCTCTGGTGTTCATACTTTACATGCTGACATTTGGGCATTGGGCAACCAAAATCAACAATGTCACTCTCATTCTACTCCACCAAAAATGTGTGCTTTAGGTCACGATACATCTTGGTTGCACCAGGATGTATAGAATACCTTGAACTACGAGCCTCTATAAGAATAGTATGAATCAAATTATCAACACGGGGCACACATACCCCACCTAATTCTCAAAACGCTTCCTCATCAATTATTGCCTCTTAGCCTCTCCTCGTAATACCATATCTCGAATTCGGCTCAGCTTCTCGTCAGTAAACTGTTTTTCCCTTAATCTTGTCAGAAAAAGAAGATCTTGCCTCCACACAGGCCAAAAATCCTCCTTCTCTAGTACTTCCAGCCTCATAAAGTCATTAGCCAGAGTCTGAAACTTCTCTAGCCAATGGGCGTCTAGAAACCTTGTAAGTGGGCTAGACTTCCCATGCTCCCTTCTTTTCTACTAAAGCATCCTGCCACAACATTAGCTTTCTGGATGATACAAAATAGTAATATCGTAGTCCTTCAGTAGTTCATCACCTCCTCTGCCTTAAATTCAAATCTTTCTGAGTAAGAATACTGTAAACTACGATGATCTGTATAGACTTCACACTTGACCCCATATAGATAATGTCTCCATTGCTTTAATGCAAACACAACTGCAGCCAACTCCAAATCATGGGTCGGATAGTTACGTTCATGCACTTTTTATTGCCTCGAATCATAAGCAATTACATTCCTCTCCGGCATAAGCACTGCACCCAAACCAGAATAAGATGCATCACAATAAACAATGAAATTCTTACCTTCCACTGGCAAGGTAAGAATTGGTGCAGTAGTCAACATGGTCTTGAGGTTCTGGAAGCTTTCTTCACATTCGTCTGACCATACAAATGGAACATTCTGCTTAGTCAAATTTGTCAGTTGGGAAGCAACAAAAGAAAATCCCTTGACAAATCGACGGTAGTAGCTAGCTAAACCAACAAAGCTCCTTACCTCTGTAACATAAGTAGGTCTTACCCAACTCTTCACTGCTTCAATCTTAGAAGGATCCACCATCACTCCATCCCTAGAAACCACGTGCCCCGAGAAGGACACTGAATCTAGCCAAAACTCACACTTGGAGAATTTGGCATAAAGCATTTTCCCCCTCAACAATTCCAATACAATTCTCAAATGCTCCTCATGTTCTTTCCTGCACTTTGAGTATATCGGTATATAATCAATAAATACAATAACAAAGAGATCAAGATATGGCTTACAAATCCCGTTCATCAGGCTCATGAAAGCAGCAGGGGCATTCGTAAGCCCAAAAGACATTACTAAGAATTCATAATGCCCATACCTGGTTCGAAAAGCAGTCTTTGGCACATCTGCTGCCCGTATTTTCAATTGATGATAACCAGATCTCAAATCAATCTTTGAGAAGGTACAAGCACCTTGTAACTGATCGAACAAATCATCAATGCGAGGAATAGGATACTTGTTCTTAATAGTTACCTCATTCAATTGCCTGTAGTCTATGCACATCCAAAAACTTCCATCCTTCTTCTTCACAAATAAAACAGGAGCACCCCAAGGGGATGCACTTGGTCTAATAAAACCTTTACCTATTAACTCCTGAAGTTGGGCCTTTAACTCCCTTAACTCAGCTGGAGCCATTCTATAAGGGGGTATGGAAATGGGCCGAGTACCCGGCTCTAGATCAATACAAAAATCAATATCCCTATCCGGTGGCATACCAGGAAGGTTTGCAGGAAACACATCCAGAAACTCACGGACTATCGAGACAGACTCAATCGAAGGTAATTGGGAAGTATCATCCCTGAGATGTGCCAAGAAAGCTAAACAACTCTTACTAACCATTCTCTTAGCACGAACAAAAGAGATGATATGAACTGGAGTGGAAATATAGTCACCCTCCCACACTAGCGGATCTGTCCCAGGCTTGGCCAATGTCACAGTTTTAGCATTACAATCTAAGATTGCAAAATTTGGAGAAAGCCAAGTCATACCCAGAATTACATCGAAATCAACCATCTCTAGAATAATCAAATCTACATGAGTATTGCTCCCCACAAAAGTCACAAGACAAGACCTATACACCTTCTCAACTATTACAGACTCACCCACAGGAGTAGAGACACGAATAGGATGAAGCAAATCACAAATAAATCAAGACCAGTACAAATGAAGAGGAAGATACATATGAAAATGTGGATCCAGGATCAAATAATACAGAAGTCATGCAATCACAGACCAAAAGATTACCTGTGATTAACAGCATCAGATGTCTCTACTTCAGACCTCCCGAGGAAAGCATAACAATGGGCCCTATCACCTGTCTTCCCATTGCCCCTACCAGTTGCGCTGCAGTTAGCTCCAGCTGGCCCGCCACCCCGGCTGATTTGGTGACCACCATTACCTTGGCCACCACGTCCTCCAGAATGGCGGCCTCTCCCATGACCACCTCTACCTCTAACTTTGGGGGCTGTAACTCTGTTTTGGACAATGTTTCCTAATATGTCCAGTCTCTCCACATCCATAACAATTTCTGGAGTCAAGCATAGGTCTCTGTGAGAATGACGAAGTCTGGGATAACCTCCAAACTCAGAAAAATGTTGACTGGTCTGCGATGACCCCCAGCTACAGCCTGTAGTGAAGACTGAATAAGTCGGGCTGGGTAACCTCCTGAACTCTGCCCTTGGAGTAAGAACCACTAAACTCACCTCCTTACGGAACTTCTTAGATGTCGACGCCATGGTGAAGTCGTCTGGCTTCACCCCCTCCACCTCTATCACAATATCAACCACTTCCTGAAAGGATTTTGCTGCAGCAGCTACCTGTAAGGCTATATCTGCAAATCTGACCTCAATACTTTCACAAAACGGCGAATCCGCTCTTGTGGACTGAAGCAAAGCTGGGTGGCATACCTGGATAGTGCACGAAATTTAGACACATAAGCAGTAACAGACATCCTGCCTTGCTCTAGGCTTAGGAACTCATCTCTCCTTTTGTCCCTCAAAGTCCGGGGTATATACTTCCCCATGAATAAGCTAGAGAATGATGCCCAAGTCATAGGTGGTGCATGTGCTGGTTCACACTCAACATACGACCGCCACCACATTTTTGCATTCCCCTGAAACTGATAGGTCACAAACTCAACACCGAATCGTTCTACTATGTCCATCTTATGTAGTAGCTTATGACAATCAACCAGAAAATCATAGGCATCCTCAGATTCAGCACCCTTGAAGATTGGAGGTTTCAACATCAAGAATTTAGTGAAAAGCTCATGTTGATCACTCGTCATTATAGACCCTGTAGTCGATCGAGGAAACGTGCCTACTTCCAATGAGGCATCCATGCGGGGAGCCACAGCAGCTGCATGTTGTACTCCCGGAACCTGAGGAGCGGATGCAGAAAACACTGCAGGTGTCTGGCCCTGATCAAGTAATAGCACGAAAGAAAGAAAGAATGGAGTTTTCCTAAAGTCCTATAGCCTCTTAAAGAAAAGTAAAGGCGTCCCCTTACCTTCTTCAAGACTCTACTAGACTCGTTCTTGTGTGATGAGATCAACGAACCTAAAGCTCTGATACCAAGTTTGTCACGACCCAAAACGAGCCGCGAGTAGCACCCACCCTTAGCCTACTAGGTGAGCGAACCAACAAATTTAAACCCCAACATTTAAATATAATTCAACTATAATTAACAAAAATAATGCGGAAGATCCAAAACTTATTAATGTAACCAAGTAAATAAACTTCTAAACGTTTAACACTTATCATCCCCAAAATCTGAAAGTCATCACATCAAGAACATCTATCCTTAAATTTCTAAATCTAAGAGTATTTAAGAAGCTAAAATAAGTAAAAAGATGGTCCATGTCCGAACTTCAAAGACATCAAGACGTGAGGGAGAGAATCCAGTCCGAGCGAGGAATAATAGCTCACCCTGAAATCTGATGTGCTGGAGACTGGCTAGAGTTGAGGGCGAGTCGAAGTCGATGGTGCACTTGCTGCATCTACAAAACAACAAGAAGAAAATACAAGTAGGGGTCAGTACAAGGAACACGTACTGAGTAGGTATCATCGGCCAACTCAAAATAGAAATCAGTATATATTAAACAATAGTGTAATACCAACTACAATACTTAACAGGTGACAAGCAACAAACCATACTAGGTACACCATCAATCACAACATCAAGCACACCTATGAGGACTCATGCTTCCACACCATACTCATTTGAGAAATAGGTTCCTTGAGTTTGAGTATATTAAGTTATTTCCAGATTCCTTTCCTTTAATGTTATTGTGTCGGAACGTGACACTCCGATTCCATATATCGTGTCGAAACGTGACACTCCGATCCCATAATACCGTGTCGAAACGTGACACTCCGATCCAATTATCTCATCATTTTTATTTCATCAAGCCTTCTTTATTCAAGGTGTCATCTTAAATAGAGAGGATTCAAGATTAGAAATTCAACATTCTCCTAACTTTAGGCCAACCAGAAACCACACAATCAGAAACACACAACCACACAACCAAGTACATAGGAGACTTTACAATATCATTCAATACATATCAATTGCCATTTAGAGTTTATCTATCACATAGAAATAAACCATAACCTACCTCCACCAAAGAATCGTGATCAAGAAAGCTACCTCCCCAATGCCTTTGCTTTCCTCTTCGTTCTCTCTCTCTCGCTCGTTCTCCCTTTCTGTTCTTTTTATTTTTCTTCTGCAGATTCTTTTTCTTTTACCCTAATTATCATATAATCAATCATGATAAAGTAACCCACTATTTATTCCCTATTATCTTCTTTAACCCCCAACTAAATAAATTATTAAACTTACCCCACTAATTTCATAATTAAAATCATGAATATTCCGAAACACCCCTTTAAAACTTTTAGCGGAAATCTGACAAAGTCGGGGTTACGCAGCTTGTGACGGTCCGTCGTATCTGTGACGGTCCGTCCTGTAGGTCCGTCACAAAGTTCAGAGAGTTAAATTCAGTAGTGAGGTTACGCAACTTATGACGGTCCGTCGTATCTACGACGGTCCGTGCTGCAGTTCCGTCGTGAAGTTCGGAGAGTCGACCCCAGTACCCAGATTTCAGAGTTGAAGTGTTTTGGAACGAAGACCCTCGACGGACCGTCGTGCCTCTGACGGTTCGTCTTACCTGTCGTCGAGGGTAATGAGGAGAGTAGCAGAAGAAATTACACAAGTATGGGACGACGGAGTCCATCACGGTCCACCGTGACCATGACGGTCCGTCGCGTGATCCGTCGACCCAGTCAGTTTTTATCAAAAATAATTCTAGTGCTCGAACCGACTAACAGGTTGTTACACAAAAAGGGTAAAAACGATATTAATAATTCTTCAGTTATATTTTTAGAAGCTGAAATATTGCCATTATTTGTGTTGAGCGTTTTTTTCTCCTTTATTCTTAATAATTCCAATATATATACAATATTTTATTAATTTACAAGTGTCGCGACTCGCAATTTAGTTAAACTTCAATTTTTAGTTTTTAGTCATACGTATAAAATATAATAATGATACAGTATATATGTAAACATGATCAAAAGGGAAAAAAATTGAATTAATATTTTGATATATAGTTCGTTTAATTTATTAGTCCTGGCTTTAGTATAAAATGATTTTTTTTGGATAATTTTCAAAATAATAATACTTTAATATTTAATGCGGCCTGCACAACTTTTAATATTTATTAATAATGTTAATATTTTAGTTTGTTATAATTTAATTTGAAAAAAAAAAACAATTAGTTATTTACAGAATGGAAAAAATTAAGGAAAATAATATTTCAAATAAGGTAATTTTTATATTTAAATCAACACAGTTACCATAATCACTAATTATAATTTTGGTATAACTTTAATTAAGCCAAGATTTATTTTTTCACTATTCTTATGCTCTTTTCATCTTTAATTTTGGGATTAAAATTTATAAAATTTCTTTCATATTATACGTGTTTGGTTCCACAATTGACATTACTTCTCTCTCCCTTAAACCTCAAATTTTCAATATTAATTTAACTCTCTATTGAAAATATTCAATCTATGTCGAATTGAAGTCTATTCATTTAAGTTTTTTGCTGGCGATGAAGAAGATCTTAGAAAGAAATCAAAGTTTAAAAAGGACTAATTACTTGAATAAGTATCTTTTAATTAATAATTACTATTTTTAACTATATTCTTTAATTATTACCATTTATAGCAATATATAACAATATTATGTATACTTATTTTACTAGAGTTATTATTTGCGCTTGCACTCTTTTCCTTTTTTTCGATCTCTCGCTCTTTCTTTCTTTTCCTCACTGCACCCCCTCTCCCTATGCTTTTTTTTTCTTTCCTTTTACCCTGTACTCGTATATCTATCTATGAACTTTCAAGATTATAAAAAAAAAATTAGGCTTTTAGAAAAGGCTAAAGATCTTTAGAACAGTTAGAAAAATTTTCAAGAATCGAAGAATTGAGGTTGCTTAATTAATAGAAAAAGTCGATTAGTTTTTTATTTGTTGTTTTGGTATTACCAAAGAATTTCATTCTAATGAAGATTATATAAATAATTATATTCATACCTGATGAAAATTTAAAAATTTGAATATTTGTATATATGAAGATTTGAAGATATGAATATTTGAATATATGAAGATATGAATGTTTCAAAAAATGAAGATTTGGATATATGATGTCATATTTGTGCCTCATATATCCTCATATCAGAGTGAGATTGAAAATATGATTTCATCTTTGTATCAAATAAAGAGACATAATAAAAACTGCAAAATGAATTAAATTTGAATTAAATATGAATTGCACACATATTAAAGTTTAATTAAAAGAGAACATGAATACAAAATGTAGCAAATGAAAGAAGTAATTCAAATTACACATATATTAAAGTTGAATTAGAAGAGACAATTAAGCATGAATAAAAAAGGTAACTAATGAAAACCAGACAGTGATCTATAGAGAGATTTAAACTTTTATCACTAATGAATTAAACAAGTAATTCAATAGTTACAAATCAACCAATAATCTTCAAAATAAATTAAACTGCATTAGAAGTGTCTTACACAATTTTAAAGTTGAATTAGAAGAGCAAATTAAGAAATAATGAAAAATGTTACTAACGAAAGACAAAAGAATGATCTATAGACTGAATTAACTTGTATTATTCATGAATAAAACATGTATTATATGTGTCTTATAAATTATTTTGATTGTATCACTAAGAACATGAATGATGTTCGTAATATGTACTAAAAATGTAGTCTGCGTGTATGATAAATGTATTACAAGGATGTTAGCTAAATCATTTTGGTTGGTATCATTAAGAAGAGAGTGAAGTTTGCAAATTAATGTATTATCCACACTAAAACTATATTACATGTGTCTTTTAAATTATTTTATTTGATATCACTTAAAAAAATGAGTAACGGTTGCAATATATATTAAAAACGTATTGTGCATGTCTTATAAATGTATAACTGTGTGCTACCTAAATTATTATTGTTGGTATCACTAAGAAAGGAGTGAAATGTGCAATATGTATTAAAATATAATTCATGAAAAATAGATGTATTACACATGCCTTATAAATTATTTTGACTTGTATCACTAAGAAAAAGGGTGTTGTTTGAAATATATGTCCTTAATGTATTGTGTCTATATTATAAATGTATTACAATTGTATTACCTAAATTAATTGTTTTAGTTGATATCACTAAAAGGGTGAAATTTGTAATATGTATTATAAATGTATTATTCATATTAATTCAATTTTAATACAATTATGAAATATATATAACACAATTTTAATACAATTACGATACAGTTCTTTGAATTTCATCTTTTTCAAGCTTCAATCTAATATTTCTCCTAAACTCAATTTGAGAAATAAACTCCAAACAATTTTTTCAATTATTTGTAGGAACAACCTATCTAAACTAATCAAAAATTCGAAAAACTAAAATAATAAATTTGAAGTTTGATTTTTTTCAACGATCATCAATGGTGAACACTTGATACTGTAATTTTAGAGATTTAAAATTCCTACTTGACCACATGATTCTTATCGTATTTTGGGTGAAAATTGCGGTATGACAAAAAACTGATTTGAAGATAGTTCTCTAACTGAAAATTTCAAAGAAGAAGAAGAAGAAGAAGAGAAGTAAGAGGAAAAATGGCAGAGAAAAGGGAAGAAGCAAGATAGAAAGACTTTCGTTGTACAATTTCTTTAATTAAAAAAATTAATATATTTAGTTTAAAATATTATATTGCCATTGATGGTAAATTTTTTCTTGTTATTGCATATTTATGTGATTTACCCATTAAAAAAATACAAAATTTATTGCATACAAAGTGAGATTAAAATACAAAGTGGTCACAAAAAATCTAAAACTTGTTAGCACACATTTAAAATTAATAAAAAATAAAAAAATACAGAAGTTGTTGGCATACAAAGTGAGATTAAAATACAAAGTGAGCACAAAAAATCTAAAATTTGTTGTCATACACTTAGTATTAATACAAAATAAAAAAAGAATACGACACTTGTTGGCATACAAAATGAGATTGAAATATAAAATGAGCACAAAAATACGAAACTTGTTGACATACATTTACAATTAATACTAAGTAAAAAATACAAAACTTATTGGCATACAAACTGAGATTGAAATAGAAATGATATTGGAATACAAAGTCAGCACAAAAAATCTAAAACTTTTTGACATACACTTAGAATTAATACAAAATAAAAAAGGAAATACAACACTTCTTGACATCACATAGCTAGAATAAATACAAAAAAATTAATAAATTGTATGAAGCCTAATAGAATAACATACAAAATTCTGTAAAACTATTTATCTAATACAAAATTAAACATCTACATAATTTGAAATGAATCTCAACTACAAAATAAAAACAAGTTACACCTAAAAAAACTCAAATTTTAGCAAGATATACATGAATTTTGTAATGAATACAAAAATGCAACAAATAATAAAAAAGTAAAGAATTCAATTTCAAAGATTAAGAAACAAAATTCAAAATGCCATAAAGTTGTTTTTCATCACCCTGATCTTCAACAATTTTATCAATTTTTCATATATTGACATTCGGAAATGACATTTCATCACATGACACATCTTCCAGATCAAATTCAATACTTTTGAGTGATTTATCCTAATATTAATACTTCAAAAATGACACTTCTTCACCTGATACTTCTTCCAGATCCAGATCCGACATGCAAAACATATAAAATACTTTTGTATCTCAATACTTCGACAAATGTTGAAAATATTTTGAATGATTTCTAAGATTTCTTTGGGAAATGGAGGATTTTGATTTAAGAAAAAAGACAATGTTTAAAGTTATGTGATGATATGGAATAATGAAAGAAATCTTTATAGAAAAAAAAAGAGAAATGATGAAATTTGGATAAAAATATTTAGAGAATAAAAAGTGGGTAATGGGGTCTATTATTTTTAGTCAAAAAGTGGACCTAATTTGATAAATAAAAGGAAGGTAAATGAATTATATAAGAATACATTTTATTTATTAAAATATTGTTATTCAGACATTTTAAATAAATATTTTAAAATGTTGTTATTTTCAATAAATCTGTTATATATTATGACTTAATTGCTAATTTTTCCTTTTTTTAAATTTCATCTACATAAATGTTTTTTTATACTAGATGGAGGATGTCCGTGCTTTGCATAGGCCCAACATGACTATAATAAAAAAATTGTGAAAATTACGCAACAAAGCAAACTTATACTATTTAATTACTCATCATAACTATAGTTTGTCATAATTATTATTTTCTGCTAACATTATACATTAATTACGTGGATTGACTTAGAGTTTATATAATTAGTCATAATTGTATATATATAATTACCCAGAATATACAAATATATATGAATAATATACAATTAATTAACCTATATACATAAACAATTCACCTCTCTTCCACTCCTTGCCCTCTCTCGCTCGCCTCTCTCCTCCCTATCCCAATCTCGCTTGCCCTATATACAAATGTATATGTAATATACAATTATATACATATACAGTTCATCTCTCTCCCACTCTCTTCCATTTCTTGCTCGCCTCTCTCCTTCCTCTCTAATCCCGCTCACCTCCCTCCTCCCTCTCCCAGTTTCGCTCACCTCTCTCCACCCTCTCCCGCTCTTGCTTGTCATATATACATATGTATAATATATAATTGTTTAATCGATATACATATACAATTCACTTTTCTCCCACTCTTTCTCCCTCTTCTCGCCTCTCTCCTCTCTCTCTCTCTCTCTCCTAGTCTCGCTCGCCTCTCTCCTCCGTATAACATGTAGTTACGAATTGTAGTTATCAAACTATAGCTATGGAGATTAATTAGGCTACTTTTAAGTGGTTATATGTGATAGTTTCCCTAAAAAAATTATTGTACAACACTGTATAAATAATATCATTTATTTATATTATGTGCGAAGTAATTACCTCCAACAATCAATCCAGAGCTTCAACTTGCTTCTTATTATATATGTACCAACTATGTGGGAAATCAAGAGTTCAAGCAAGAAATTGCATTGTGGTGCTTAGAGAATTAAAAAATAATTAAGTTCTCTGTTTATTGCGTCTTGTATATATCAAAATATTGATATATGATTGTCACCCACTCGCCACCATTTCAAAACTCACATATAAAAACATAAGCAAATGGATCCATTTTTATGTTAACATTGTTTATGAACTTAAAAGTTAAAGACTTCCAAAATATGATACTAATCTTATTATCCAAATAAAAATCATGGGTCATATGAATTCCAAGGATTAGCTATTGATCCACCAAGGAAGTTGACTAAATATTCAACATGTAGCTCAAAGGATTGAACTATTATGAACACATAATCTATAGAATTGTACATTTTAACTACCATTTTTTTCATATCCAAGAAATTGAAGCATGTATATTGAGAGATTAATAAATGAATAATTATATTATTAGACATATCAATATATTTTCAATATCACAATCACAAAAATTCAAGTTTAGGTGACTACATTCATGTGCACTTTCATAGTTGAGAGATGTAGTAAATGTGCTTTACCAAAAGATATATTCCTTACAGAATAGTTTTGCTTCTTTCAAAAGAAGAAAATTGAGGGAAAATATTAATTTAAATGTAGCATAGTATATATATCTTAATGAACACTCTATATGTGGGTTATAAGTACATAGTGCACAAAATATAAAATAATAAAGCAAAAAGAGAAGTTAGAATGTTCACAAAAATGTGGAGATAATTAAAATCTTAAAACTTTGTATCTTCATACCATGTAGTTGGAAACAACATTTCTCAGCCCGCGTCTCCTACCCTACTTGAGGTAGAGGCAACGTTTTCGTACACTCTATCCTCTCAAATCCTCCTTTGCTACTACATACCATGTAAATGATACATATTGTAACGACCTGTTTAGTCGTTTTAAGCAGCAAATTTATTTCTGGAAAATTGGCTGAGACGACGGACCCCACGACGGACCGTCATGGGCACGACGGACCGTCGCAGGGTCTCGTCTCAAAACACTTAGAAATTCTGAAATTGGGTACTGAAAATTGACTCTCTGAACTTCGTAACGGAATGGCAGGACGGACCGTCACAGGTGTGACGGACCGTCACAGACTCTTTGATGGAAATCCAGTCTCTGAACCTTGCGACGACCTGCAGGACGGACCGTCGCAGGCACGACGGGCCGTCACAGGTTGCGTAATCCCACTGTGGGTCGGATTTCTTTACACGTTTTAAGGGACGTTTTGGACTATTCCTACTTTAATTATAAAGTTAGAGGGTTAAGGATTATAAGTCTAATTACTTGGGGGTTAAAAGAGGTGACCTTAAGTTAATTAGTGGGTTATATTGCCATCTTTCATTCTTAAGTATATTCTAATTAGGGTAAAAGTAAGAGGGTTTGAATAAGAAAACTAGAAAGAACAAGAGAGAGGGAGAGCGAATCGATCGAACGAGAAGAAGAAGAAAGCTTTGGAGAAATTTGCTTGCTTGAATTAAATTCTTCGGTGGAGGTAGGTTATGGTTTCTCTTACGATATTCGTAGTAAAACTCTTAATAGCGAATGATATGTATTGATAATATTGTAAACCCTGCTATGTGCTTGATTTGTATGCTTGCATGAATGTGATTTATATAATTGTGATTATATTAAGCATGATGAAGCTATTGAATCCCAAATCTTGATAAAAACCTAATCTCTTGTTAATGATGAGGCCTTGGTACAAAAGAAGGCATGATGAACTAAAGTAATGAGATTGATGATGCCTTGGTAAGAAAGAAGGCTTGATGAATTGATAGAAGGAGATTAGGGGATCGGAGTGTCACGTTCCGACACATAGAATTAAGGGATCGGAGTGTCACGTTCCGACACATAGAATTAAGGGATCGGGTGTCACGAACCGACACGTAGTATTAGGGGGACCGGATGTCACGAACCGACACGTAGATTTAGGGGATCGGGTGTCACGAACCGACACGTAGATTTAGGGGATCGGAGTGTCACGTTCCGACACATAGTAGTAGGGGATCGGAGTGTCACGTTCCGACACATAGTAGTAGGGGATCGGAGTGTCACGTACCGACACAAGAGGATTAAAGATGTATGAGGGAGCGGAGTGTCACGTACCGACACGAGAGAAATAAAGATAATGAATCTTGAAAGATGTTAATATACTCAATCTAATGAATCTAATTCCCAAATGAGTATGGTATTGAGGCTTGAGTTCTCATGTGCGAACTTGACGGTAATTGTTAAATGATATAGTACCTTGTTGCTACATGTTGAGTATCATAGTTGATTTTATGATATTACTTGGTATATACTGTTTTCTATTTTGAGTTGGCCGATGATATCTACTCAGTACTTGTGTTTGTACTGACCCCCTACTTTTATGTTTTCTTTTGTTATTTGTGGAGTGCAGCAAACGCGCCATCGTCTTCGACTCAACAGTAATTCAAGCCAGTCTTTATTACATCGGAAATTCAGGGTGAGCTAATGCTTCTAGCTTGGACTGGATCTTCTTCTTCAAGTCTTGATGCCTTGACTTCCGGCATGGACTAGCTTCTTAGACATTTTTAGTTAGTAATTTGATCATAGATGTTCTTGTGATGATGACTTCCAGATTTTGGGGATAATAATAGTTATTGATTTGATTTCATTAATGAGTTAAGTCTTCCGCATTACTTTCTGTTGATATATGTTGAAATGATAAGGGTTATATTGGTTGGTTCGCTCACATAGGAGGGTAAATGTGGGTGCCAGTCGCGGCTCGGTTTTTGGATCGTGACACATATAAACCCCATTAGAAAGTTAACGCTAGCATCTATTTTGCAGCAGAAAATTATTTAGAGATATAACATGTAGATAATCTTCCGTATTAATGTGAAACCACAAAATTGAAAATATACTGTCCAAATGATAAAGTGAGGCTACAATTTTATTGAATTCACAAACACGCTCCAGAAATAAGGATCAACACATATTTTCTATTTATATGAACGTCATCGAGATTGCTCATAATAAAATGTCAAAAATATAAGTCATTTTTTTGTGTGTTTCTTCAGCCATTTTAGTACTTGCAAAGCTTGAAATTTGAAGTAGAAAAATTAAGAAGGATGAATTAACAATGACATTGATCATATCATTAGAATTTCTTAGACACTCGAAGAAGAGTATATTTGCTTGATAATAGTATTGACACGAGCAAAAGTTTTGTACACCAAGGTGTTAGCCTTTGCTATCCAAACACAATAACATACAAAAATTTTAATGTTAACTTCAACAAAACAAACCAACACCAATCAATATAATATATATATATATATATATATAATATATATATATATATATAATATATATATATATGCAAGGAGAAAATGTCATTGTTTTCTTTTTCATCTAAGGATTTTATTTTCAGTTGTGTGACCAGTTGGTCAATATAGTAGGAACAGGAAAGGGACAAAATATCTTTTAGTTTTGAGATTTAGACCTCATTATAAAAGTGGGGGATATATATTTCATCGTCATCTAACAAATTGAAAAATTTACGAATGAAATTCAAAAAGTTGAGGAACGAAGTAACCTCATCCAATGGCCTCCTTCCTCTCCGTTAGAATCGAGTCACTGCTTTTCTTAACAAACTCATATTTAGTGAAAACCATTAATCAAAGGGAAGCATAAACAATAGGAATTTCTTCGGCAAATAGACTATGTTCAAGTAAATTAACAAAGCTAGTCGTGTAAGAAAAATCATAATGTCTACAAGTAAAATTGAGAAAGAAAATTTGTGAGTACCAATTTGGATGCTCCACCGACACAATTTCATCGTTATGTGTCTCCATCTTCATTGAATTTCCATCCCTAAAATTGACAAAAAGAACATTTCAACTTTGTTTCCACCAAAATTCACAAACAAATGAAATTCAACCAAAGTTTATGATGCGCATCTATCTAGTTGTAGTAAAGAGGTTCCCTTGTTGCTTAGATTGTACCGCCATGCTGTGAAAGAGATAGACTGTTACGATCCAAAAATGGACGTGATAACACTCGTTATATATCACCAAAACAAGTCAGTCTAAAACACAACTAATACAATAAAATTTGAAAAATTTATAACTTAAATTATACCCAAAAATCTGGTTGTCACGTGTACAAGCCTCTAAAGTATTATAATTAAATGAAAAGAAAATATAAGTCTTATATAACATTATTTCTAGAGTATAACAAAATCATAAACAGGAGTAAGAAGGGCTGCTGAGATGACAAACAGAGACCTCACAAATCTCCAAGAAGCCTAGGAAAAGAAGAGAATATATCTCAAAGGTTCGGGCTAATAACCTACAAAATATTGAAGAAGCAAGGGGTGAGTACAAAACCACACGGTACTCAACTAGTAAACCTCTAAACACAAGTTAAGGGGATGAAATACGGGTACTCCTACCACCCCAACCGAACCTCCAAAACTACAACCTGCATAAAAATCAGTCCAACCTAACAACTCACACTTTACATAGCACATAGTTCATCAACAACACCTAGACAAGTTACATATCCTCAACAACAACACTTTGACAAATTACATATCCTCAACAACATTTTGACATATTACATATCCTCAACAACAACACTTTGACAAATTACATTATATCATCAACAAGAAGCTCAGTATTTATCAGTCACAAGTTCCACAGAAAGTCATTCACAAGATCAGCAAAATACACTATCAAATTCACTAATGATAAGTATGTGCAATGCATTGGAGTGCAATGTCAAGTATAATGATGCATGTCTGACCTAGTGAGACACACCCGTTGTCTCTCAGTCCGGGACCCATGGGGGACATATCTGTCCTTGCATCTGCCACGGTGCACGACACGACACTCGATAATAGTAACCATCGCGGCGTGCGATACGTCCCTCGAAATATAATATCCATCACGGCGCACGATACGTCCCTCGAAATGGTACATCCTCTTTAAGTTCTCATTCTTTCTCAATGCACATAACACTGGTCACAAACATGTTTCAGAATAATGCAAATGACATGTTCACACAAATAATGAGGAGATGACCATGTTCGTAACATTGCACAATTCACAGTAACAAAAACATGATATCACCTCAACGATGATCAACAAGTCTTCAAACCTTTCTCAACACATCACGCATAAATAATTAATCACGTTAACTTTTGTTACCCCTTTTTCATCATTATAATTAATCAATGTAGACATTCAACCCATCACCAAGTCTCATTACTCCCAAACATATACCACAAGGAAAATACACGCATTCCATGCACTTAACAAGAGTTTAGAAATTCATTTGCCTCAATCAATCCAGAATTTACTCCAAAACTTGATCCTTCCCCTTTCGTTGAACTCCCAACTCAAAGCAATCTATTCAAATAAATGACCACAATAAGATTTTAAAATTAACAACACCCACTATTATGATCCCTAGGTTCACTTCAAGGTTGAACCTATACCCACAAGGACATAACTGAAAATTTTATTAAAACTATTTTACTCATATCGAAGACCCCGAATTCGTAACACGTACACAAATTATATGAGCAAATTGTTTGACCGTTGTATTGACAACATACAAACGTTAAGCATAGGAATTTCCAGATCATAGCTTTAACCCATTTAATAAGGAATGTACTATAATTTATTAGAAAAAAATGATCATAAGTAAGATGAACGAACTATAGTATCTAGCTCGTAGACAAATCTAACATTGTCATTTAACATATCTTCTAATTATTTATATATTTATTTATTTTTACATAATTACTTTTGATGGTAGCCTCAATTTACCAATCAAAACAAAATTATCCAAGTATTAGAAAGGTAATGATTATAACAATTTCTTACCTGAAGCACCCGTAATTACTCTTCAAACTATAAGTCCGTCGCAGGTAAATTCTTTCGAGTTCAATCTATTCTCTTATTTTATTTTATTTTTCCTTTCTAAAATAAATCCTACCTACTTATTTTAATATTAAATAAGTTATTGACTTGATTCATTAATCACTAACTAATAAAATTTAATTATTTAATAAATATTCACTAATTAAATATCCATAGTTATCGAATAGTTCAAACTTCTAAAAATTACATTTCGAATCATTACATAGACCATGTGCGACATAGCCAACTTTTTAGGACAAATGAGCCTGGTAATACATAGAAAGCCACGATTTTTTATCGTAAGCTCTTTCTAAAAAAACAAAATACAACAAGCCATACACTGCAATAACAAGCTAAACAGAAAAAAGATTGTTTTGTTCTTTTGAGAGTTACCTGAAATGGGTATTTATTACTTTAAAAAAAGAAAGAAGCCCAAGATTAAGTAAAATAGCAGTCCTAAACAGGATTTAAACGTCAAAGTTACAATCTGTAATAAAAAATATAAGAAATCAAGACTAAGCAAAGTTAGCAGTCATAAACACAAATTAAAATAGCAGTCATCTATGTTTCAAAACACTTACAAAAAACATATATATATATATATAATATATATATATAATATATATATATATAATATATATATATATATATATATATATATATATATATATATAACAGCTGAGCCCAATGTGCAACACCTTGGATAAGTAATTTTGCACTTGTGAAATAACTTAATTATGCAGAAAAGAAAATAATTAAATTAAAATAAGAAGAAATGTACATGCATATCGTTACTTGATTCGAGATCATCTATTGAGCACATAAATTCAATCTCGCATAGAGATTTGAATTTTCTAGCTCAAAATTCATCTTTTGAATTTTGATTTTGCAACAACAGATATATATAATCAATACACTCTCTTTAGCCGAGAAAAATACATTATTTTCTATAAATGTTAAAATTCAATATGTATTGGGACATTTCCTTTTCTTTGGACATAAAACGCGTGTACAGAAAGCACTACAGGTTACGCACTTTAGAAAAAGTACCAAGTAGATGTAGTTACTACTTTAATCCTATTATTTGTAGTACAAATTATCTTGCTTTTTGTACAACAATTTGATGCCATGTTCGTCCTCCCAACTTTCATCAATCAATCAACTAGATTTGTCATGCCCGTGCTAGCACGGGCCAACATTCATGTACATGTGACAATAACATAACTTCATAATGTATGCCTTGAAACAAAATTAATCATGTTTCAATATTGCATCAAGATAGTGATTGATAGTGATTAATAATACTGATAGTTATGTACAATATGTGTCTGATCCAAGACTTTTATATATTGCAACAAAATACATAAACACCATCCATAAATCAAACGTATATACTACATATCATTAAATGTATTGTTACATTTTCTCTCTACTCTGACATAGATCACCAGCAGTCAACACTATTTTTCAACCAAAATATCGTGTACTGCATAGTTCTTACTGAAATATTAGAAAAGATGCCCAAGAATAAAATGTACAAGTACTTGGCTTATATGATGAAATATAAACTATAGAGCAAAAAATTGGGGCCATTAGGATCCATCACCTTCATAGACATCATTATCATTAAAACCTATAACTGCATGAACAATTAGATTATTTTAAAAAAAAAAAACAATCAGAAAAGTGTTTCAAAAGAAATAATGATCAATAATTTTCAACCCCCCAATTTTCTAGGAACGAAATGGTAGGGAAAACATTATAATGCTACATTATCTTAAAAGAAACCATAAATGGTTATTCCATATACATTGCTCTACTTGCTTGCTTGCGATAAAATTGTTATTGAAACAAAATGGTACATCATCTTAATAGAATTTGAACTTTTGTTTGACTCAATTATCGAGAGCTTCAGTTTATATAGTATATTATTATCAAATAAAAGAGATAAACATGAGTTGATACGATCAATGAGTATTAACATAAATCAAGAAGACCTCATCAATTTGCCCAAATTAGTAATCATATGCTAATCATTCCCATCGAAAAACATTTGTTTTCCTCCTCCTTTTAGGTTGTCCAGATGTTGCACTCAATATCATGTATATATTTTATTTGTCTTAAAAAAAAGAGAGAAGATTTGTCTTTTTATATTTTACTCTTCTGTGTTAATTACATACATGAGAAATTATAGATAAAAATACATGTGCTATTAAAGTACACACAAATAGTTGTGTGAAACAAATAACACATTTAAGTTGAAGTATGTGCCCCTTTTAAACATTTGAACAAATGCTATCATGTACCAGAATCTTTGAAATTTAAAATGAATTAGGAACAACATATTGTTGTCTTGCACAAAAGCTAATATGCCTCAAACATTATCTTCTTCTTTTTTATTATCTTCCTTTCGATTCAACATATCTTTTAGTTAAGGAAAAAGACAGATGCTTGTTACTGTAGACCACCATTTGATTAACAATAACAATAACAAACTCAATCACGAGTATCAGTTTGTATTGTGGACTCTTTAATTCAAGAGTTACTGTTTTCATGCTAGCAGATATTATAAAGTAAGACAACATCTTAAGAACCTCCAATTTTCTAAACAATTATTTGATTTAGAGAATGTAATATCAGAAGAACTACAACATGTACGGTTGTAAACAATATTTCACAAGGTTTGACATTCTTAGTGCCCGTTTGGACATGGTAATTTTAGGTGCTTTTAAGTCAAAATAACTTTTAGACAGTTTTGAAGTGTTTGAATAAAGTTAAAAAATATTTATAAGCACTTATTTTAAAGTCAAAAGTAAAAAAAAAAGCCAAAAACCTTCTTGAGAGTATTTTTATTTTTATCAACTAAGTATAATAATACGGGACACAGATTTATAATCTAAGTTGCAATAAATGTCTATTCCATGAGAGAAAATCAAAGAGGTGATGCGCAGAACTGTCAATCTAATTCAAACAGAGTATTAGCTCATCAGAAAAGAAATTCAAAATAAATTAAATAGTACCATCATTTGTTACTTTGCCGCTTTCATCTTCCAATGATACCCGCAAACTTAAACCCACATATCTTATTAAATAGTGAAATTAAGAAATTTGGAAACAATGATATAAAAAAGAAGAAGTTAAGAACAAAATTAATTCAAAAAATATATATACGTATAATTACTTGAAAACATCGACAACAAGAACACAAATAGTCAAACACCCTTGAAATTTGAGAGCAAGAAGAGCAGCTTGTTAATAGTACTCGAAAGCGTAACATTCAACCAGATGAACCAAGTTGGTCTCTAAGAGTTTTGCCTTCTACAAGGAAAAAAATAATAATCAAATACTCCATATAAAATGACTCAGACATAACATTAAACATCCTTGATGCACAATTCATTTTTAAATTTCTATGTGATCAAGTAAAACTATTGAATTCTAGCAAATAGTTATATTCAAAACATTAGAAAGTAACAAATATAGAATCTATCAAATTAGTACCAATTATAATAAAAACAATATTATCAAGAAAATCCACTCGATTGTTACCAAAGAATTTATGAAGACCATTATTATTAAACAAAGAAGAGAGAAGATGTAAGTGAGAGCAGGAAAGAATGAAGAACCAAAAAATAAAAAAAAGTAGGCAAATGTCCAAAAAGAAACAAAACAGGGAACTGCATGTAAACACGTGTTTATATGAAAAGACAAAAGCTTTAAAAAGTTGAATTCTAGATAGTGTTGGAATTTAGCAAGTGTGAATGGGGAAAAAAAGAGAATATGAAAAGTGAGGGAACTACTTTGGAGGGAAAATGAAAAGTCATTTGCAAAGTGCAAATGAATAGTCATTTCTCCCATATCGGCAAAAGAAAGGGAAATTGTTGTCTTTATAGAAGGAAACACTCCATTACTTCTTAAAGATCTAAGAAGAAGATGCCTCATCGCGCCGTCGTCGTCGTCGCTCGGCTTCGAATTTGGATTTGGCAAATGATGTGATTGATTGATAAATTTTTTGGACAAAATTTGTTTAATTAGTTTTTGTTAAATCAAATAAATCCTGTTAAAATTATCTCTTATAAATTTGCAGGTAACAGTAACATTCCGAAAAGTTGTTACTCTTTCCGAAAAGTCGTTACTTTCCAAAAATTCATTATTTTCCTAACAAACACAATTTTCCGAAAAGTTGTTATTTTTTCCAAAAGACACAACTTTCTGGATAAAATGGGTCTAAACAGATTTCACTGAACAGACATGTTCCTTGCTGAAAATGGCTATAAAAGGAAGTCAATTTTTGATTTTTTAAAACACTGAAAATTTTTCTTTCTCTACATTTATTTTTCTCTCAAATAAAATAAAAGTGTCGATCGACTTAGTCTGTGTGACTTGTTGCTGTTCTTAAGTTCGTTGAAGTTAAAGAAGTTGAGGTACCGCTATTTTTTTAACAGGTTTAATCCGTTTTATCTTGGGAGAAATTAATCCATAACCTTGGGTACAGTGAGGGGATTAAATTTCTTAAGGACACACTGTAGTTTCTGTGGACTCGCATTAATTCTTGTATTTTGTATTTTTTTTCTGCTTCATCTTATTTCTTTTTCTGTTTATTAACCTTATAAATACAGGTTATTGTAAGAATAACAGATAGTACATCTCATGTAACATTTGGTACTACAATTTGCTGCAGTGTTCGTCCCACTCAAGTCCCATTTCCAAATAAGGGAGATATATCAATATAAATGTGGATCTTCATTCCGCCTATGTGACATGTCTCAATGATTAGAAAAATATTTATTTTTAAAATAAAATATTAGGGTTTTTTAAATTCTTTACACAATAAAATTATGTCTTTATATATATTGCTAGTAATAAGTTACTTAATGAGCATTACACCTCCTAACCTTTTAATAATATGTATAACTCATAATCTTTTAATTATATATATATATATATATATATATATATATATATATATATATATATATATATATATATATATATAACTCCTAACCTTTCATATTCATAACCTTCGAATTATTTAATATGAAAAATTATAACTCCTAAATGTTATACCTATAAAACCTCACTTTGAGACATGTATGATGGTCATTTTTATTTTTATTTTTCTTATTCTTCATCTTTGTTTCTTTGATTTTTTAATTTTTGTTGTCTTCTTTGATCTGATTTTTGCACGAGAGATATATATAATGGAAAATGTTAGATATTTTGCATAGTTTGATTTCGCGAGGTAAAATAATTTGACATGTCTAATTATCATTATCACTTTTGTTCTATTATAATTATACATTTGATATTATTAGTTTGGATTGTTGATGATACAAATCATGATTTTTTTATAGAAAAAATAATTTGTTCATTTTCTCATTTGCTTCTCTTTGTAGTTTTTGAGATTTTTTTTTCTTATTCTTGTAGTTTCTAAAGACACTTATTGTTTTTATTCACTTTGTAAATTTTGAAGAAGTGAATTATGTTATGTTGAGAACATGATCCTTCTTTCCTGAAAAATCATATATAACTAAATATTTTTAATATTTTTGCTTAATTAGTTAACTATAATTTTAAGTCTTTTTGTTGTTATTATTGTAAGGATTGTTTGTCGTTCTCCGAACCTCCAATGCAATAAGAGCTGATTGGTTCCTTATCAGCTTAATTAGTTAATTGAAAAAACGCCAACATATCTTATTTTTAATTTTGTCTAACAATATTTGCCTCCTTACTAATAATAAAAATGTTATACAAATAAATAATAAATATAAGTAAAAAAAAAAAGCGATATATCACATATCAATATAAAGTAAATAAAATACTAAATATTAAATACAAACATGTTATATAGATAAGAATCAAATTATTTCTCTTACAATTTCGTATCTCACAATCACATAACAATGATATGGTAAAAATATATAATGTTAACGTTGTATTATTTATTATATTATTTATATACAGAAATTATTTATAGGCTAGAAAGTTGTTTCACAATTTTGAGAATTTAATCAACAAAAAATTAACTATTTTTATTTTATTTTATAACACCCGCAGGACTAATTTTTTTGACAATTTTATTTTTTTTCCGTTCCTTTTGATTAATTTTTTAATTCTATGACCCTTTTAAATTTGTTTTTAATTAATTTTTCTCTTAATAGATTTCTCTCCTAAAATATAAAATAAGAGAAAAAAGTATTTATTGTTCAAAATAATAGTAATCACTAAAAATAATGTTTATTAGTAGAAGCATATTTAGAGACTTTTAATTTATTTGAAATTTCTAAAATGAGGTAAAAATAAAATATGTCATATAATAAAATTAAACCATAAAAATGGTGGAGGATTTTACTTAAACATATTTTTATTTATTAAAAAGATATGTAGCTTTTTTTTACCTTTTCTCTTATTTTTATATATTTATTTTAATTAATTTTTATCATAAACTCGTATCTCTTCATATTTCAAAACCTCTATACTTAATTAATACTCATTAGTAATACCTATAACCTGCAGCTTTATACCATCATAACCCCCACTTACTTAATGTTTAAATTTGTGACATCTTAAAAGTACATCAAAAAATATTTCTAATCAAATATATTATGTTTAGCTTTTAATTATGTTTAGCTTAATTGTCCTCTACTTTAATCTTGTAATGCAAAACCTATCCACAAAGATTACTTTGTGTGATTATTTTTACTTCTAATAAAAATGATACAAAATAAGATATATAAAAGAGAATAATTGATTTGTTTTTTTTTTTTTTTTGCATGAAATTATAAGAGCAAGATCATTAAAAAAAGTCAAACTTAAAACAATTCTTGAAAACATTAAAATGTATTTGTAGATACGTTTAACAGTGGGAGATAATCAAAATTAATATGAAGTTATTTTAAAATTTTCAATAAAAAATGAATCATGAAAAATATAATAAAAATTATATAAGAGAATTCATTTTAAACATTTTGCATAAATTAATAAAAAGCTAAAGACAAGCTAACTTGATTATATTAAGATACTATGCTATTTGTTACTATTTTTTAAAAAATATAAATTCATAAAAATCTATATATTAATATAAAGTTGGATCTCCACCATGCTGATGTGGCATACCTCAATGATTAGGAAGCCTATTTATTTATTTTCTCAAATTTTTGGAGGATTTTTTTCCTTTTTTCAGACATAAATTGATTTTAATTAGAAATTGTTTAATTTCCTCAATTTAAGGCTATAATAATTAATAGATTTTAATTAATTAAATTTTGCGAAAGAGAACGTATTAGTAGCTCTTAATCATTTTCTTAAATAATGAATTTTAATTATTTAAATTTTGGGAAAGATAACGTTTAAAATTCTAATTTTTAATTTTGACTAATAACCCTTAACCGTCCTTAAATTAAGGCTATAATAATTGGTGACAACATTTACAATTTTGAATTATGAATTAATTCTTTTCAACCTCCAAAATATTAAGGTCGTATAAATTGACACTTTACTATTTAATTTTCATAAATATTTTCATTCTTTTTATAATTTTCTTTGGATTTGATTTGATGATTTGCTATTACTATTTTAATAGTTAATAAAAAAGATGTCTAACTTTACATTGTAATTTTTCATTAATCTTTTCATTCTCTTTATAAATTTCTTTGGATTTGATTTGATGATTTGCTAATATTATTTTAATAGTTAATGAAAAAGATGTCTAACTTTATATCGTCTAATTTGGCAGGAAGCTCAAAATGATTTGACAAGATCTTCCTATGGAAATTATATCAATTATAATGGAATATTCTGAAGGTGAGAACAACGTCAACTTTGGTTGTCATGCAAAGCTACATATTGTTTTTATAATTTATATATTTTTTGGTTTTCTATATTGTATTTGGTATCTATATTAGAGTATGATTATATATGAATTCACTACGAGTAAGGCTCCATCGGGAGGGAGCAATTCCTATTAAGGAGTTCTTTTGTACTCAAGATTTGACGAGACAATTGATTAAGATAGTAACAGTCTCTTTCAATACACCTTATTTTTTCATGTTTATTTATAAGGTTTTTTCACCGTGTGAATGTAACATTTTAGTTTTATTGTGAAACATATGTTAATTCATTGCGTAGATTGTTTTTTCCCTTTACAAAAACATAATATTTTAGTATTGTAAAGGTAGCTAATTACTAAATTGTTGATATTGTAATGTCCATCATTTTTAAAAATGGTATCCAAACATCTCCATTACCTTTATATAATGACCCATTTGATCATTTTGAGTACTAGATCTTTTTATTTCATAAAAGACTCTTTCAAAATTCTAAATGAATATTTTGAACTATTCGTAACTACAATTATAAAATTAAGGGGGGCAATTTAAATAATTATTTTATTTTGTGGTTAAAGAAAATAATATTATAATTAGTAGTTAGTCACTTTAACTATTTTTATAATTAGCCATACATAATTAGGTTAGTAAATAATCTAGAGAAGAAAGGAAAAAAAACAAAAGAGTCGCACGATGGTCAAAAACAAATTCAATAAGCGCTTTAGGTGAGCAAAGTTTTTCAGCTTTCAATATTAGATTTGTTGTTTATTTGATGGATCACAATATAAAATTAATATTTTGGTCCAAAAAGGGTTACACTAGTAAATTGGTTCCTGGGCATCATATGTTTATTGATTTAGGTGGATTAAATCGTTATGTTATTGTTTGTCGTGATGATTGTAGGGTAATAATAATAATAATCATAATATTATAATATTGAGGGAATGTTATTTGGTCTTTAGAGGCTATTGTGATTTGCTTCTTTCAATTATATAATATTGTTATTATTACTATATTAATTGAATTAGATGAGAAGTTAAAATTATTAAGGTTGAAATCCCATATAGTTGACGTAATTTTCATTAGTCAGTGAATTGGAGAGAAACAAGTTAATATTTTATGTTGTTAGGTTATTAATTCTTAAAGACATAGTTAATTATGTTAGTGGATAATTATAGATTATGGAGGATACAGATGGTTGGTTATAAGGATGAGTTTATTACGATAATTGGTGATAAAAATGAATCATGGCAAGTTGTAGTCTTGGATTTGACTTAGAGTAAGGGCTGTACTTTTAGTTTTGGACTTCAATTCTTAATAATTAATTGTATTTGTTTTTCTGTTATCATATCATGATTTAGATATTGATATATTGAGATAAGTAATCAAATATTCAATATATTATGTTAGTTGAATACCATCTAAATTATGTTATTTTGAGGAATTAAGTTTTACCCTTAGGCTTAAATTTTAAGAAAATTAATTATAAAATTGGGTGAATTTTTGGATCTAGGTAGACATATAGTAACATAGGTGTCTATAGACTCGTTAACTAACAAACTATGAATATATATTTGATTAGATTGGAAGGTTCGAAGGCATTGAGGAAAGGAAAAATATTGATGACGTAGCTTGCTTGACTTCGGTTCTTCGGTGGAGCTAGGCTATGGTTTATGATATTTGATAGTAAACTCTTAATAGTGATTGATATGTATTGAATGATATTGTGAAGTTTTCTATGTACTTGATTGTGTGATTGTGTGGCTTGGTTGTGTGTTAGTGATTGGTCTGAAATCCTGACACCATTAAATTTATATTTTTGAACCCTCTTTATCAAAGTGATGCCTTGAATAAAGAAAGCTCGATGAAATATTATTAACGAATAGAAAAGTGGTGATATTAAATGATAAATTAATGATATTATTGGATCGGAGTGTCACGTTACGACACAGTATTTTTGATTCGGAGTGTCACGTTCTGACACGGTATTCTTGGATCGGAGTGTTACATTCATGCACGATATTTTTGGATCGGAGTGTCACGTTCCGACACGGTATTTTTAAATTAGAGTGTCACGTTTCGACACGATATTCTTGGATCGGAGTGTCACATTTCGACACGGTAATATTAAAGGAAAACATGTTAAATTAACGGAAAGTACTCAATCTCAAAGAACTCATGTCCCAAAATGGTTTGGTTTGAAGGCATGAGTCCTGTGTGATCTTGATATGGTTAACTTATTATGTACTCACTTTAATGTTGTTGACACTTGTTCATGTTGTTTGTTGCTTATCACCTATTAAGTACTATAGTTGATTTTACACTATTATTCTTTGTATATTAGTTATTATTTTGGGTTGGCCGATGACACTTACTCAGTACATGTTGTCTCGTACTAAGCCCTACTTGTATTTTTCTTTGTTTTCCTTCTATGGAGTGCAGCAAGTATACCGACGAATTTGAATCGCCCTCGGCTCTATCAAATCTCTGCATATCAAGTTCAAGGGTGAGTTATTCATTCGAGCATGGGTTGGATTTTCTCAGTCATCACCTATGTACTTAGTTTTCAAAACGAATTACTTTATTTCATTTATTTTTGTGTCTTTGATACTCTCAGACTAAGTAATTGGAGATTAGATGTCCTTGTTGTTATGACTTTCAGGTTTTGGAAAAACATATTAAGTAAGTTTTTGAGCTTCCGCATTATGCTTGTAGTTTGTAAGTTGGGGTTGAATTCGTTGGTTCTCCTACCTATGGGGTTAAGTGTGGGTGTCACTCAAGACTCGCTTAGGGTTGTGACAAATTTGGTATCAGAGCATTAGGTTCGGTGATCTCATCACACAAGGACAAGTCTAGTAGAGTCTTGCGAAACAGTATGGCGACGCCTTTACTTTTCTTCGAGAGACTATAGGACTTTAGGAAAACTTTATTCCTTATTTATTTCGTGCTACTACTTGAATCCAATTGGTATCTAGGCGATACAAATTGATATCTAAACTTCTTCACTCTATTTCACATATGAATAGTATTAGAGTGTTATAAATTAAATTAACAACATTAGAAAAAAATTATGTCCTTGAAAATGCAGTTAATAAAGTTATCATAGATATATGTGTTACATACCAAATGATGAAATTATGTTGATGCAAGCGAGGACAGAATCTATATGATGATTTTATATATTAGATATAAACAAAAAGTCATGATACGACTATCACAATAATCTAGATGTTTACTTGAAAAAAGTTATGATGTGTGTTAGTTTTGTTAACGACCTGATCTAAGAATGAATGTAATAATGTTTTGGATCTATTCAATGGATAGAAATATGTTAACTATTGATGTACAATTTCGATAGGTAAGATATGTTCTAGTGACAGATATAACGAACTTTTAAAGTATGATAATAGTGTTATTGAAAATGAATGCGTCGATTGTCAAGTGTGAATACTAACTATTTCAGGAGTTATCAGTTATAAGACGTATTTAGATAATGAGATTTCGTGTTGCATTCTCATTTGAGAAGTCAATTAGATTGTTACTACAGACGCTTGAGTTAAGCTTTATTTTTAAGAATGATTTTAGTGGTGGATATATTTATGGTATTAATGCAAGTACTGACAATTTTATCTTAAGCTTCAAAAAGTAGATTGATACTAGAATGACAAACTGAATGGAAAAGAAAGTCCTTGTGAGTATACTTTGGATTATGTAAATTGAGAATTTTTAGTAAGAAAGTGCGTATAATATTAGGTTAGTCCCTTTAATTTATACATGAGTTTAAGGTGTCGGTCAGGAAAAAAGGTTCACTTTGTGGTGAAGACAAGGGCTAACTGAGCATGATGGTAAATGAAATTCGTGAGGAATTGTGATTGAGATAAAATTATATAATTAGGATTTGGTGGTTAAATAAATTTTATATAATAATAAAGACTTGAGAGTATCTAAGGTTGTGACTTTCTACTATTTGATGAGTAATGTGTTTATGTGAAAAGTTTTAGGAGATGTTGAGATAAATTTTGAATATAGTTTAAAGGACAAAGAGTCATATAAAAAAAAGTTAGTGGGAGGAGAATAGCCTTTGAAAAGAGGTAAGAGTAAGAATATTTTCTCCGATTGCTAGGACTTAAAGGGTATCTTCAATAGGATTGATAATTGGGTTCAGAGTTGCATAATTATATCAGTTTGCTCTGATTATGGTAATAGTAACACATTTTCATCATAATGAAAAAAAACTAGTGGATAAGACTTGAGAAAAAGTGTATATATGTCCAACTTGAGTGTGATGAAAAGTTCTTTTGTTGTGTGAGTTTGGTAATGAGTACATTTGAATTATTATTTTTTTGCGAAGGATATGAAAGATTGATGAAGAGGAGATCGATGATAAGTTAAGATACATGAATTCATAAAAATCTCTAAGGTATGAGCTATGTTGATAGATAGGAGATTGAGTTACACAGTTAGGTTTTAAAGTTTTTCATTGTAAGTCTCCTTTCGTGGAAGTATTTTTGTCTAAGATATAAATTGGTAAGATGATAAACGATCGCATCGAGTGTTAGGCATTTGGAAGAACTTATGTATGGTTGAATTGTACAGTTAAAAGACCTAAGGAAAGGTTTCACTTAAAAGTGTTGGTTTAGTATATGGTAAAATGTCATGTGTTGTCAGTAAAAGGATGCGATCGATAAGCGAGCTAGAGAAATTAACAAGAGTCTGATATATTGAAGGATCAAGATATTTGAAATTTTACACTATGAGACCGCTCGTATAAATCCTTAGGGTGTAGTTGAAAGTTGTATTTTGTTTGTCGATGAGTTTGTGACTGTGAGATGTGAACTACTTCGGTATAGACTTACTAGGAGTTTGTCATTGACTTTTATAAAGATTGAGTTTTGATTTGGATAACAAATAATGAGGTATGAGAAATTTATAATTTTACGTGGGGTTAGATTGCCAAAATTAAGATAGATGACTTAAGAATGATGCACAGAGTAAGATATAATTCTACATGGTTATTAAGAATTTAGAGTTGGATTAATAATGCTCTATTGATGGGACTACATAAAAAGTTATGAAGTGTTACATAGACATTTGATGGGGAATAGAGGTTATGAGCTTTTAGTATACAGAATAATTTGAGTGACCAAGAATTTTTCTAAGTGTTGGCATGAGGTATGCGATGGTTTAGAATGACAACTAAGACATGGTATGTGAAAGTGGTGTGAAGTTGACTTTGGGTGTGATTTAATAATTTTTATCTCGATTGAAAGTTACGATCAAATTTGAAGTTAGTGTTATTAGCCCTGGTTGGGATTCGTATTGTCATGAAATACATATATAGAAATAGAGATAGTCATAGTTTGAATATATATTTGAAAAGAATATTTAGATACTAATTATGGTTGGGGAGTAAGGTAGATGATCGATGTGGTTATGATGTTTGTTAGTATTAAGAGTGTTGACTTCAGTGGATATGAGGTTCGATAAATCAAGAATATGTCTTCAATTATAACAAGGACTAAATTGGTGATTGTGGGTAGCTAGAAGATCATGGAGATAGATCCAGATTAATTTAAATGTTTGATGTGAGCTCTATGTAAGGAATATGTTGAATTATTCGACCTTTATTATGAACATTCTTATGTGGCTACCTACTTAGTCTTGGACATGAATTGGAGTATGATTCACTACCTATGACAACCTTGGTTAGACTTGTTCATTCCAGTTATGGGAGATTTGCTGTTGTTTGGGATAGTTGAAGTATACAACTGATTCTACACTCACAACTTTACTTATGAGAATTTATAGGATATATAGTTACCATGAAAATTAAAAGTTGATCGATATTAAGATTTATCTCATCATTGGTATCATGTTTTGGCTATGTGTGATTGAATGTTAGGACCATTGGGTCTAATTTTGTCATTCCTAAGGTTTGTCTATGATAGCTACTAATCTTGCATTTGGATAGTATTTTTAGAAGTTTTGTATGCTTGGGTATATTGCTAGATGGATAATTACTTGATCATTTTCTTTTTGAGGTTAGATAAGTTTAATTTTCCTTTGATGAGTACCTTATGTATAAAGTTCATTTTTATATATAACATAAGCCCGTGAAAAGTTTATGTTGTGAGAATGAAATATTGATAAGATCTATGATGATCTGTGTATTTTGAGTGTGGTGGTTGGTTATTCACTTCTAATTAGAATCAGTATTGATTCAACATTTATCGTGATTATGTGAGATAAGATAGCATCTAATGGTTGTGTCGAGGTCCTTGAGAACATGTTGCATATGTGCGTATGATTAGCTTGATGATTATTGAGAATACATACAACCATAGATACTACTTGAATATTGATATGACTCTATTAGAGGCATAGTGTGAGAGGAGACGTAGATCTCCAATTGGTTGGTTTAATACTTTTGAGATAAGACCTTGGGTATTACTATTTTGAATGAATTGTTGAGACAACTATCCTTTCTTGCCTTGCCTTCTTTTGATCGTTCGAGGACGAATGATGGGTAAATTGGTATCTAATGCAATGACTCATTTGATCGTTTTGAGTACTAGAATTTTTTATTTCATAAAAGACTCTTTCAAGATTTTAAATGGGTATTTTGGACTATTCGTAACTACAATTATAAAATTAAGGGGGCAGTTTAAATAATTATTTTAGTTTGTGATTAAAAAAAAAAATTTAGTAGTGAATCACTTTTACTATTTTTATAATTAGCCATATAATAATTAGGTTAGTAAATAATCTACGAAAGAAAGAAAAAAAAAGAGTCACGCGATGGTCAAAATCAAATTCAATAAGCGCTTTAGATGAGAAAAGTTTTTAAGCTTTCAATACTAGATTTGTTGTTTATTTGATGGATCACAATATAAAATTAATATTTTGATCCAAAAAGAGTTACACTAGAAATTGGTTCCTGGGCATCCTATGTTTATTGATTTAGTTGGATCAAATCGTTATGTTATTGTTTGCCAGATGATAATAATAATAATAATAATAATAATAATAATAATAATATGATAATAATAATACTAATAATAAAATAATAATAATAATAATAATATAATTATTAATAATAATAATAAATATAAAATAATAATAAGGAAATGTTTTTGGTCTTTAGAGGCTATTGTGATTCTTCTTTTTCAATCATAAAAAATTAATATTGTTATTATTACTATAATAATTAAATTAGATAAGAAGTTAAAATTATTAAGATTGAAATTCCATATGGTTACTGTAATTTTAGTTAGTCAGTGGATTGGAGAGAAACAATTTAATATTTTACGTTGTTAGGTTATTAATTCATAAAGACATAGTTAATTATGTTAGTGGATAATTATAGATTGTGGAGGATATAAATGGTTAGTTATAAGGATGAGTTCATTACAATAATTGGTGATCCAATGAATCATGGCAAGTTGTGGTCATGGATTCGACTTAGAGTAAGGGTTGTACTCTTAGTTTAGGATTAGTTGTCGCCACTATTTTAATACTAGTTGGCTTCAACTCTTAATAATTAATTGTATTTGTTTTTCAGTTATCATATCATGATTTAGATATTGATATATTGAGATAAGTAATCAAATATTCAATATATTATGTTAGTTGAATACCATCTAAATTATGTTATTTTGAGGAATTAAGTTTTACCCTTAGGCTTAAATTTTAGGAAAATTAATTATAAAATTGGGTGAATTTTTGGATCTAGGCTAGATATATAGTAACATGGGTATCGATAGACTCGTTAACTTACAAACTATGGACATATATTTGATAGATTGGGAAGGTTCGAAGGCATTGAGGAAAGGAAAAATATTGATGACGTAGCTCTCTTGACTTCGGTTCTTCGGTGGAGGTAGGTTATGGTTTATGCTATTTGATAGTAAAGTCTTAATAGTGATTGATATTTATTAAATGATATTGTGAAGTTTTCTATATACTTGATTGTGTGATTGTGTGGCTTGGTTGTGTGTTTGTGATTGGTCTGAAATCCTGACACCGTGGAATTTATATTCTTGAACCCTCTTTATCGAAGTGATGCCTTGAATAAACAAAACTCGATGAAATATTATTTACGAATGGAAAAGTGGTGATATCAAATAATAAACTAATGATATTATTGGATCGGAGTGTCACGTTCCGGTCACAATATTCTTGGATCGGAGTGTTACGTTTCGATACAATATTCTTGGATCAGAGTATCACATTTCTACTCGGTATTCTTTAATCGGAGGGTCACGTTCCGACACGGTATTCTTAGATCGGAGTGTCACGTTTCGACACGATATTCTTGGATCGGAGTGTCACGTTCCGACACGATAATATTAAAGAAAAACATGTTAAATTAACGGAAGGTACTCAATCTCAAAGAACTCAAGTCCAAAAATGGTTTGGTTTGGAGGCATGAGTCCTCATGTGTGATCTTGATATGGTTGACTTATTATGTATTTACTTTAATGTTGTTGACACATTTTCATGTTGTTTGTTGCTTATCACCTATTAAGTACTATAGTTGATTTTATACTATTATTCTTTGTATTTTAGTTACTATTTGGGTTGACCGATGATACTTAATCAGTACATGTTGCCTCGTACCGAGCCCTACTTGTATTTTTCTTTGTTTTCCTTTTATGGAGTGCAACAAGTGTACCGACAAATTTTAATCGCCCTCAGCTCTATCAAGTCTCGGCATATCAAGTTCAAGGGTGAGCTATTCATTCGAGCTTAGGTTGGATTCTCTCAGTCATCACCTGATGTCCTTAGTTTCCAGACACAAATTACTTTATTTCATTTATTTTTGTGTCTTTGATACTCTTAGAAGTAATTGGAGATTAGATGTCCTTGTTGTGATGACTTTCAGGTTTTGGAAAAAGATATTAAGTAAGTTTTTGAGCTACCGCATTATGCTTGTATTTTGTAAGTTGGGGTTAAATTCGTTGGTTCTCCCACCTAGGGGGTTAAGTGTAGGTGTCACTCACGACTCGTTCTGGGTCGTGGCACTTTACAACCTTAAGTAGTCATTAACACATAAAATTAGTTGTGAACCTCCTTAATATGTCTTATCTCTTCCCTTTTTCTTATCTGTTTTTTTTTTTTGTTTTATTTGTTCTATTTAATATGTCAATTTTTGATGTTCCTTTTTAAAAATATTTATTATCGATCACACACACACACAAAAAAATAGATATAGAATCAATATATATATATATATATATATATATATATATATATATATATATATATATTATATATATATATGAGGATCTTCATTCCGTCTATGTGGCATGCCTCAATGATTAGAAAAATATTTTCTATTTTTTTACAAAAAATGGCTTTTTAAATTATTTCTTACACAATAATTTGATGTGTATATATATTTTACTATTAATTAGTTATTTAATGATAATTACACCTTCTTTAAATCAAGAAATTTCAAAAGACTATCATATTGCCTCAAACGTAAAAAAATATTTTCATAATATTTTTTTCCTAATGACCGTTTTCTACATATTATTTTTAATTTTATATTATTATAAATTTTTTAGTTTTTCTTGTTATTATAATTTATACCTTCTATTTTTATTATTTTTTTTAAAAAAAATTATATATATATAATAAAGCTAAACAAAAGATTAGATAATGTGGCAAATCACAATCTCAATGGCCACCATTCGTATTTATCTTTTTTTAAAATTTTTAAAAGATTTATTCTTTATTTATATGCTAGGTTAAAAATCACTTTAAAATTATATTTTTTAATTATACCTACCTCATTAACTCTTCTTTATTTCTCATTAAAAAAAATTAGTTTATGAAACTCAAAAGACTCTCACTAATCCTCTAATAACTCCCCCTAAAGGGCTATTCTACAAAATAAAATGATTTTTTTTTATCTTCCTTTGTATTTAATTCTCATGACTTCATCTATCACTATATAAGTATCCAAAATACATGTTACATATGACAAAAAATACTATCATCTCAATGATTTAGGATATTATGGTTAAATTTTTTTTTTTGAATGTTTATTTTTCAAATTTTCATTTTCAGTTTTTATATGTACTAATTGGTTCCAACATATCGAGTCGAAATTCTTATTTTGCAGGTATATGTTTAAAGGAGCATGTTAGAGGAGCGCAAGATAATCAAGATTCGAGACTAAAGAAATGTTTTAATCCTCCACATGATGAGTAACAAGTTTAATATTGTTTCCCTAATTTTATATATATAGTTGAAGTGCTTAAGATTTTTATTTTATTTTTTGTAAGTAGTTGTTAATACATATGACAAAAATTGCTATCATTTCAATGATTTAGGATATTATGGTTAAATATTTTTGTTTGAATGGTTTTTTCTTGAAATTTTCATTTTCAGTTTTTACATGTACTAATTGGTTCCAATATGGAGTCGAACTTCTCACTTTGTAGGTATAGATTTAAAGGAGCATGTTAGAGGAGCACAAAATAATCAAGATTCGAGACTAAAGAAATATTTTTATCCTCCACATGATGAGTAACAAGTTTAATGTTGTTTCTCTAATTTTATATAGGCTTAAGTCATTGATAGCCACTTAAAGTTGTCCGCAAATTTCACTTAAACGCCTCTTCTTAGGCTTGTTCCAATTGAACCCCCGTACTAATAAAAAAATTTACCTATCAAATACTTTATAGACAATCAGCTGAAATAAGAGAGTGTGTGTTATACACTTGCTGTTGATGTGGCATAGTAACTAATTAAAAAAAGACACGTGGTATTGGACCTAGAATAACTAAAAAAATAATAAGGAAAAATTATATATTTTTCTAGAAATAAAAGAAAAAGAAAATCCCCATTACCCTTCTCCTCTTTCTCCATAACCTTCCCCAAATACACCATAGTCTACCATTTTTAAATCTTACTCTTATCCTCAAACTTCATTTAGATTTATTACTGTTCTTTTTTCTTCTTGTGTTGTCAGTTCTTTAAAATTTAAATAAATTAACAATTTCAAAGAATGATTTCAAATTCATATTATTCTTGCCCCAAAAAATGAAGTTTGCCGGAAATAATGAACACTAAAGTAAAGTAAAAAGATGATTGATCACCAATTGCTTGTTATTTTAATTTTTTTTAATCTTTATTTAATGAAATTTGCTTAACATCACATTTCAAAGGAAAGGAATCTCTGTTTCATCTTCTTCCTTTTTTTGTTTTTCTTTTGTTTTAAAATTTTTATTTAATTTATGTTTGGGTTTAATTTGACAAAATAGATGAACAAGGTTAGATACTTTTGATGGCAGCAGAGATAACATTTTTTACGGCTGAAAAACTTACGGTGGGTAATTTGAATGTGTAGTTGGTTGTTTGAAAGGCTAAGGTTGTTTGACAATGGTAGACTTGTGGATGATAGCAACCGATTTAATAAACTGTTGTATTGGAGAAAGAGAATGGCTGAAAATCGAAAAAGAAGGAGAAAGAATTATGAGTGGTGATGGTTGCAGAATTATGAGCGGTGATGGTTGCAGAATTATGAGCGGTGATGGTTGCAGCTTGCCAAGGAAAAATGGTGATGAGCTTTCTTAAATAAGAAGAAGATATAAAATCTTTTTTTTTACTGAAAAGTTATGCTTTCACGCTCCTTTCTTTGTGTGTACTACAAACGCTTTGCCATGTCAGCAAAAAGGGTTTAATAGGTAAAAAAATTTGTTGTCTACGTGTTCAATTGTAACAAGCCTAAGAAGTGGTGTCTAAGTGAAATTTGCGGACAACTTTAAGTGGCTATCGATGACTTAAGCCTTTTATATATATTAGTTGAAGTGCTTAAGATTTTTGTTATTTTTTGTAAGTAGTATGTTATTTAAAGTTCATCACAAAATTTAAATATAAATCTTTTTTTCTATTAAATTATATGTACAAAAAAGTAAACTACAAATGTGTTATTTGATTTTCTGTTTTTCAGCTTTCTTCTTATAATGTTATCGTAGGAGAGGTGATGTGACATGCTTCTAAAGTCAAGAATGATATTTATTTATTTTTTAAATTTTTGACATTTTCTTAATTTTTTAAATTTATATAATTTATTTAAAAACCTACAAATTATACATCATTTACATTAATTTAGAAAGATAAAAAGTCATTATTATTTAAACTAAATAATTGATACATTTTAGATTTTACATTTTACATCCGTTTTGCTCATTTTTTCATGGGTGAATATTGAACAATAATTATAATCCAATTAAATTGAACAATTAATATATTTAATGTCTTGTGTATGTGTTTCTTTATGTTCTTTTATATTCCTTATTTATTTTTTTGTGATTGTGAAGCTTCACTTTTGCAAGTCGTTGCGTTTATGTCTAAAGGTTAAAATGTCTAATTTTAAACACACACAAAAAGTCAAGAAAAATTTGTGTGATATGTATATTAAGTTTGTTTAAATATATTCTTTATATTTTTTTAATATTATTTTATACTAAATTGGGGTAAGATTACGTGTTATAACTCAAAGGAATAATATCAATTTTTACTTTGCAGATTTACAGTATTTTATTTTTAATTTGCATCTTTCATACTTTATCTTGAGAAATTCATGTGATATTAAATATTCTATTTTGATAAAACTTAATGAATTCATTCTTACGGCCAAATTAAGGTATGTATTGTTTTGATTGAGAACTATTTTATAATTTCTTTATTAATTCTTACTCAACATTCAAATCTTGATATTTTGATAAATCAAGGGGTCTCATAACATATTTCAATTACTAAATAATTGATGTATTCTTTTGGTTGAGAGCTACTTTGAAATCTCTTTATCAAAATATTTCTTACTCAATATTTGATAAATTTTGATATCATGTGTTATAATCTACATCAATGAGGCTCATATATTCGACCTATAACATCTACCTCAATGTTAAATTCTAAAGTAATTACTGCTTTCGTTCATTTTACTTATCATATTTTACCTTTTTATGGTTAATTTAACTATTCTCAACGCTCAATTGAATTAGATTAGTTCACTATTTTAGAATTAAAATTCAAATATTTTGAAATATGTACGAAAAATACTATAAGATTCAATATTTCTCACATTAATATGATTTAAAAAAACACATACTAAATATAATAAGGGTGAAAGTTCATATGATTTAACCCTCAAACAAAATATAAGAAACAAAATAAAATGGGATCGGAAGTGTATATACTCTACAAAATCATAAACAGTTTTCTACTTCTTAATTGATACTGTAATTTTGAGAGCTATTTTTACATATCTTTGATTTAACAATAGAGACACAATTTAACTTTTTTATTACAAATATATCGTTGCAGTGAAGTTGAAATAATTCATACAGATTTTGCAACTTTTTTTATTGTACCAAACAATGTTCAATCAAACATAAGTAACAATATATACTACATTAAATGGATACAAGTATATGATAAATCAACTATAAGAGAGAGGATGAAGAGGCTAACACCCTAAAGAAAACAAGCTCCAAATACATATAGAGATTGTCAAATTCAATATTTTTAAAAATTCTGTAAGATACTTTATAATATTTGTTGGTTTATTTAAAAAAAAATAGTATAATGATGTTTTTCTCTAAATTTCTTATGATTCATTTAGTCTCAATGTTCGGAAAATCGATATAGACAATATACTTTGTGGTTCTTATTTTTTTCTTTTTCTTTTTTGGATAAGTATATTTGTATATGTATTTGTGGTTCTTCATTTTTTTTTAAAAAAAAAAAGTTTAAATACAAATTTATATATATGCTCAAAATATATACAAAACTTCTTGAAATTCTTTTCTTTCTCTACTTTCTATTAAGAAAAACAATTATTTTTTCTTTCACTTATAAGTTTATTTCACGAGTACCTATAGAAGATTAAAAACTTTTAAGTGATTATAAATAATAAATAATATATAAATTAAAGATCTTTTAAAGAAATAATTGAAATAGAAGTATAATTTGTGCTTAAATTTTATTAGAAATATATAAATACAATTTATATAAAAAAAATTAAAATCGCGCATAGCACGATCAAATTCACTAGTTACACAATAAAACTAGATATAGAATTGGTTATGTGGCACCTCTTTATGGATACCATTCATATTTATCTTTTTAATTTTTATTGACATTTTCTAATTTTATAATTAAATAATACTTTTATTACATCTTTGACTATTGAATTTAATAAAGATCAATTGAAATGACATTTCACATAAATAAAAAGAGAAGAATGAAAAAATTAAAAATGATGATTAAATTTAGAATATGGAGGGATGGAAAGTGAAAAGGCAAATATCAATTATGATAAATTTATCAAACGTTTACCACAATTTATACCAACAAATAAATATGAAAAAGAGATTTTAAAAAAGAAAAAAGTGGGTTATAGATCATATCTTTAAATTACCATATTTTTCATTACTTATATATATTATGTTATTTTTATATTTCAAAGTAAATTTAATTAAATCAATAATAAAAGCTGTCCAACAGAAAAAAAAATTCACATTCATTCTATAAAAATATTGGGATTTTGAAAGAACTATAGAAAGTTTCATTGTTTTGTTAAGTTGATTTCTTTCTAAAAAATTGGTATCATATTAATTTAATTATCAATCTTATATTATTATTTTTTCTTTTCTTCTTTATTTGATTGTTTTCTTTATTTTAATTTTTTTTATTGTAATAAAAAAATATTTAAAAGATGTAAAGAAAAATGAGTATTCACATTTGTGTGATTTGTTAATAAGTAGTCACAACTCATCATATGAAAAACTTTATTTTACCTTTTCTATAATTAATCCTCAATTTTAAGAAATAATAGTAACGTATTTTGGTATTACTTCTAATCTAATAAATTAGCCTAATATATATGTAGTTGAGAGTTTGTCAATATTTGCTAACCTTTTAGTATTACACATTTATGAAATAATACATCCTTTAATATTCCATTTTAATGGAGAATAAAAGAATCCTTATATGCTCCATTACATTCACCATTTTTTTATTTAAATAGTAAAATATAATGAACTTGCATTATGTTCGAGTATAGTCATGGCTATAATTACTATTCATTGCAAGATAAACATAGATGAATCTAGTATGAGTTTTATTTGTTTAAGTTTAGATAGTTAGAGGTTGGACATGAGTTAAGATTGGATGATGAATTATGTCTTTTTTACAATGAGTAATTTCGTATGATTTAAGATTTTCTCTCCAATTAAGAGTATATATCACAAGTTTGTAGATGATGGCCGGTAAGAATGACCGGATAATATAACTGAAGGTAAAATTAACTATTAAACAAAATTGAACGATATATTTTTCCTTTCTCCCTATAATAAATTAAGAAATAATGATAAGATCAGACAATATGATATAGTGGACATAATTAATCCGAAAGAAAATTAATTCTAACACACATTTTTAACACTCCCACGAAGCGCGACTATGTTCCCTATTATATATATAAATAAGGATCATAGAGGAGGTGATGTGGCACCTCTCTATGACGTCCATTCCTTTTTATCTTTCTTTCTCTTTTTTGATATTTTTCTTCTTTCTTTTGATTAAATAATTTGTTTATTGATTAAAAATATTCAAGCATATTTATTATTGTAATTAGAAAAGGAGTAATGTGGCACCTCTCATTGGTCTAGGATTCTATTTATCTTTTTTTTGCGCTTTTTTTTTAGTTTTTTCATTAATTAATTTATTAAATAATTAAAACAATTAATCATATTCATTACATATAATTATATCATATCAAAGTTACAAAACAAACCTCCATCTATTTGTATTCTCTAATTACATAACATGTCTACTTAACTTCCTTGTAACTAATTCCTATAATTTCAATCATCTATAAACAATATTCATCTATCTCGTTGTTGCATGTTCGTTTGTATTTTCTCCAACTTTATATTGTTAGTATTATTTTTTTATTTTTCAGCTTTATGAAAATTATAGATATATTTTTTAAAATTTATTCTTGTGTTACAATAGTCAAACAAGAGTTTATCAAGATGAAGAAGAAAGTTTGAAGGTAGTGTAAAATTCGTCTAAGGAGATTATCAAAAAGTAATTTGCTACAAGTCATCAAAATGAAGAAGAAAGTTTAATGGCGGTGGAAGATTCATCAAGAGTATGTTAGATTATAATTTGAAAAGTAGAAGTTTCAATAATTTACAAATATATAGATGCATTTATTGTTGATTATATAATTTTTCAATTAATAATTTATCCATCAAGATATGTACCCTTCAAAAACAAGATTATATTATAAAGCACAATTTTTATATCAAGGGAGACATGATCTATTTTATTGCTTAAATATATTTTTTTGTGATATTTTCATCATAGGTATAAACTTTTGTCTTTTGAAAATATTATCCATACTCCATCGATATATATTATGTACATAACAAGTTAATATGACATAATTTCTTGATCAAGATTTCATCATCTTTTGTTTAGTTTCATCCGCTTCTTTTCATTCGAATTTAGATGATATAACAATTTTTTTTTCTTTTGTAGAATTTGAATTGACCAAAAATAGATGATATCCTCTCCATTAAGTTTTTGTTTTGTATTTATTAGCACTTAGGTAAAATTTAGTCTATGTATATGATTGTTGGATTCAATTTTCACAAAACATATAATTCTTTTAATTTAATAAAAAAAATTCGAGTGAACCAAGTTTCTTCTGCGAGTATCCAATTGCAATGAACATATTTTCTTAAGTTAAGAAATCCTAAAATAGAAAAATAATTATACATAGAGAAAATTGATATTTGTTTAATTAAATTGATTATGCAACTGAAAAGATGATTTTAGTCTCTTCACTAATTAATTTGTTTAATAATTAAATTTTTTATAATATTCATTACATCTCATAAATTACAAAAACCTTCCTCTATTCACATTTCCTACATAAATGACATATCTCCTCAACTCCTTTCTATGATTCTCTTCATTACCTCTACATTTAGTTTTCTCAAAATATAATGATTTTAAATTTTTGTCTATAATTTGCACATCAGATATTCAAGGTTTACATGTAAAACATTTTTACGAATGAATATGTTTTTTCTCTATTTGTGGTTGTAAGTTTTTTATAACAAGATATACTTTAATTTTAAAAAATAAATAGGGAAATAGTATTGTGTTGCGTTATTCTTTTTATTAGTTGGTTGATCCATCTCATGACTTACAAAAATCCTTAACTATTTATATTTTTACTTAAGTAACATAATTTGTATAATAATTCTTTGATAATTAATTAAAAAAATTGTATCTTATAAATTGAAACAATTATGATAAACATTTTAAAGTTTCTACCTAAGTATTAATCATATTTCTTCTTTTTTAGCATGTGCTACTTTATAAGAAAAATTTATCACTAAAATATTGTTATGATCGCGCAAAGTGCAAACATGTTAACTAGTTTATTAGTAAGGATAGATAAAAAAAAATATCAAATATATACTACTTAATTTAGTGTGACAGATATCTACTATGTTACAATTTAAATTTTATTTTATTTGTCCATCTTTTTATTTATAAATTACCTTTTATTGCGAATATTGACGTTATATCGTTAATATTATCTTAAAAAAAACAAATGTCACTGAATATAAGTGCCACAAACACACATTGCGAATTTCAAATAATAATGATTAAAATTCAGTTTTACTATTATTTATCATTTTTTCTATTTTATCAATTCATATAATATTAATCCCTATATTATTAATCTCTGTATGAAACAAATCGCAAGTGTTCAAGTGAACATTAACTTTAGTTGTTAAGAAAGGATTATGACATGAATTAAATAAATAGGAAGTGTCCATAATGCCCCCACCTCTCACATGAAATGACTTAATTGTCCGCATTTTGTCCATTCTATACCCAAAAAAACATTTTTAACCATGTTGAATATAATGGAATTAGGACATTTGAAATAAATTAGTGAAATACTCATTTTTTGAATTTAAAATGCTAGACTTAAGCATTGATTTAGTTCAAAGTTGTAGTTAAGAAATGATTACAGAAATAGAAAAATGATTACAATTTGGAAACGTAAAAGTAGAATATGTAATTCTCAAAAGATTGTTTTGATGTGTGCTAGTTGGAAGTTGATTATAATTTATATATGGCTGAGTTTTGAGTAAATCGATGGAAAGGCTGAATAATTCGTACTACTGACTACTGAGGTAAGAAGTAGAACCCAAATCATTGTGGATGATAGAGTAGGTTTATTTCACAGTGTCTTTGCGTGTGGATGCTGGAATTAGCTACATTGGTTGGTATGATATAGTATGTGAAAGTTTGGTATCATAATTTTGGTATTTTATTTTTAATATTATTATATTGTTACCTTATTAATTTAATTCGTTATGATTCAATATTTTTTGTTATGAATTGGTAATTATAGTTTATTTAATTTCAACTAATATATACTCGTGTAATAGAGTTATGACTTTGATAATTTTAAAAAAATATCTCAATTATATCATATTGACACATTACATATGTACAAAATATAGGCCGAACTCATAAACAGATTTCTATACTTGTTGAGTTTTTCCCCTCAGGTACCTCAATTACGTCATTCTCCTATTGAATCATTGAACCACCCTTAATTTGATCATTTTAAACATTGTTGGTTGATTTTGATTGACTTTTCGATTGTAAATGCCTTCAATTGTGTTTGTATTATAGTGATTTTGATTGAAGAAATGAAGACAAACTATGTGTTAGTCACATTGTTTTCTAATATGTTCAAATGACTTGAAGTAAACACAATTATTCTCGAATATTTTCACTATCAATTGAATTAATGAGCTCTAAAACAACTATGTATCCTTTATTAATACCCTTCACAAAATTTGGTTCCACATCAAACACCGGTGTTTAAAAGGAACAAATTTCAAGCGGTTCAATAATTTAATAGGAAAATAGCATGGTTGAAATACCTAAGGAGAAAAACCCAACTAGTTTAGAACTTGTTTATGTATTATACAAAAGAAAGAACAAACAACACATATTGTTAAGCAGTCATATTAATCAAAATAGAGTTGTAACATCTAAATATTTAGTTTATACTAATATATTATTTTGGAAATAATAATTCAAAGTTTAAGTCCTAAATTAATAGGATTTGTTGTTTATGGTATATACTTATATTATGTTTAATTAAGATTTGTTTGTTAGAGTGATACTGAGTGCTAGTTTAATTTGATTTTTACTTTTATAAATATGGAAGTTACTATATATTTTCAATACATAGAAATATATAGAAACATACGTAATGTACTAAAAATATACTCCCTCGGTCCCATTTTATGTGACACAATTTTCTTTTTGGTCAATCCAAAAAAGAATGTGACATTTTCTTATATGGTAAGTACTTAAAGATACAGTTCCTCTTTTACCCTTGTTGGTCTCACTTAATTTAAAGATAGTACTCTAATACATTTATGAGGGGAGAGAAAAGTTAGTTTACTTTTTTGAAGGGCAATCTGGTAAATATTTCAAAATCTTTATTATTTCTTAAACTCCGTGTCGGGTCAAATGTTGCCACATAGAATGAGACGGAGGTAGTATATAGAATAGACAAAACTTGAAGTAAGATTCAAGAACTTTTGAGTTTATAAATAATATTTTCATTCAAATTGGCATCAGAGTTTTTACGATCCTGATTAAATATCTTCGAGTTTCCATTGTCAACGAGCAGTTATAAGTCATATATGCTGCTCATCTGGCCAATGATTATGTCGAAAAACATTGGGCGAATCATATATGTTAGGATCAAATTCACGCACACACACTAGATGAATGAAGAACACAAGAACTTTCAAGAGAAAGAGATGAGAAATCTAGAGAGAGAGAGAGAGAAAACCCAATATTTCGTGGTAAAACCCCGTGAGTAAACTTCCACAGCGGTGAGGTATATATATATTAATAAATCAGAGTATTTTTGGTTACAGAGAATAAATAGGAAAGCCTAAAATAGAGAATAAATAAGAAAACCTAAAATAGAGAATAAATATGAAAACCTAAAATTAATCAGGCTCCACTACCTAACAATTCTCCCACTTGGAGACTGACTCAGTGATCCAAAAAATACATTCTCAAAAAAAATCTCTTCATATCAACATCTGTAGCAACAACTACAGAAGACCAACCGAGGTTTTACATAACCCCAGTTTCCCAACATCAACACATTTCGTCAACATGTCTACCGGGTTCTTTGCACCCTCTATATTCTCCAAGCACATATCACCATCCTCCACTGCCCTGCGAGTGAAATGGTATCGCCTTCTGATGTGCTTTGTCTTCGAATGATAGACTGGATTTTTCACCAACTGTATGACACTCTGGCTATCTGAGTAAAGAATCTTCTCGCTCTGCTTCTTGCCCAATTCCTCAAGATAATCTGCCAGCCATATCATCTCTTTCCCAACTTCAGCTATTGCCACATACTCAGCTTCAGTAGATGAAAGAGAAACACACTTCTGAAGCCTGGACATCCAATTCACTGCTGTTCCACCTATGGTGTAAATGTACCCGGATGTACTCTTGCTCGAGTCAACATCCCCACCAAGATCAGCATCCACAAAACCCTGTAAAGTCACCTTTCCTTTGCCAAAACAAAGTGAAGTACTGGATGTACCTCTCAGATATCTCAGAAGCCACTTCACAGCTTCCCAATGCTCTTTCCCAAGGTTCGCCATGTACCTGCTAACAACTCCCACTGCATGTGCTATATTTGATCTAGTGCAGACCATAGCATACATCAAACTACCAACTGCTGAAGCATATGGAACAAGTGTCATGTGATCACGCTCCTCGGCAGTCTTGGGTGACTGCTCCTTTGACAATTTAAAGTGATTTGCCAATGGAGTAGTCCTGGGTTTAGCATCATTAACCCTGAATCTGCTCAGAACCTTTTCAATGTACAACTCCTGAGATAGATTTAAAGTGCCAGCAGATCTATCCCGAGAAATCTTCATCCCCAAAATCTGTTTTGCTGGACCCAAATCTTTCATCTCAAATGCTGCAGACAACCTTGTCTTCAGATTGTTAATCTCCCTCATACTAGATCCTGCAATCAACATATCATCCACATACAAGAGTAGAAAGACATATGAATCAGTGTATTTCTTGAAGTAACAACAAGGATCCTTTTCAGCTTTGCAGAATCCACTCTTGGTCATGAAGGAGTCAAAGTTCTTGTACCACTGTCTTGGCGCTTGCTTTAGTCCATACAAGCTCCTAGTGAGCTTGCACACCATGTGTTCCTTGCCTGGAACCACAAATCCTTCCGGTTGCTGCATATAGATCTCTTTGTCCAGATCTCCATGTAAAAATGCTGTTTTTACATCCATTTGCTCTAGATGCAAATTTTCCGATGCAACAATACTCAACAGAATTCGAATAGAGGTTAACTTCACAACAGGAGAGAATATTTCAACATAATCAATACCTTTCCTTTGTGAATATCCTTTAACCACTAAACGAGCCTTGAACCTTCTTTTGCCATCCGGTTCAGTCTTGATTCTGAACACCCACTTGTTCAGCAAAGCTCTCTTCCCTGCAGGTAGCTCAGTGAATACCCATGTGTCGTTCTTCTCAAGTGACCTCATCTCATCATCCATGGCTTGCTCCCACTTGATCGAATCCTCCACCTGTAGGGCCTCATCAAAAGACTCTGGTTCCCCCTCATCAGTTAGCAATAGATAGTGTAATGAAGGTGAATACCTATCTGGTGCCCTGATGGATCTGGATGATCTCCTTAACACCTGCTCAGGCGTAACTTGCTCCACTTCAGATTCTTCAGTAGGAGTTGGTTGAGTATCTGCTTCGACATCTCTGGGGTTACTCTTCTCCAACTCAACCTCAACTCCCACTTGCTTTGTAATCTCTAGAACCTTCTGGTCTCTGTCCTTGTACAGGACAGACTCATCAAATGTCACGTCACAATGTCTCAGGATCTTTCTATTCTTGTCATCCCAAAACCTGTAACCAAACAAATCAGAACATATCCTATGAAATAACACTTCACAGCCTTGGCGTCAAGCTTGTCTCTCTTTTCTGGATCAACATGAACATAAGCAGTGCAACCAAAAGTCCTCAAGTGTGAGTACTTGAGTTCTTTTCCTGTCCACACCTCCTCTGGAATCTTGAACCCTAAAGGAACTGATGGTCCCCTGTTGATCAAGTATGCAGCTGTGTTCACAGCATCTGCCAAAGTGTTTTGGGCAGCCCACAGTGTATCCTCATACTCCTTGCACGCTCATTCAATGTTCTGTTCATCCTCTCAGCAATTCCATTCTGCCTTGCCTTACCAGGCTCTGTTCTCATCAATCTGATTCCCTCAGTTGCACAGAATGCCTTGAACTCTGATTTGTCATACTCTCCTCCATTGTCAGACCTTAGGCATTTGACTTTCAAACCGGTCTGATTCTCAACTTCAGCTTTCCACTTCTTGAAAGTTGCAAACACATCTGACTTATGCTTCAAGAAGTAAACCCATACCTTCCTGCTGAAATCATCAATGAAGGTAACATAGAATCTGGATCCTCCAAGTGATGATACTGGAGATGGTCCCCAAACATCTGTATGGACCATTTCCAACCGCACTTTCTTTGGCTCCCTAGGAGTCTTTGTGAAGCTTACTCTTTTCTGTTTGCCCATAACACAGCTCTCGCAAAGACCCATATCAACAGACTTCAGACCCTCTAATGCTCCTTTTGCAACCAGCATCTTCATTCCTTTAGTACTCATGTGTCCAAGTCTGTTGTGTCACAGACATGAACCGGAAGCACCTTCAGCAACAGCGACCATGTTTATACACCCTGCAGTAGTGTACAAGGTTCCAGATTTGGTGCCACGAGCTACTACCATAGCACCTTTCACGATCTTCCACGAACCTTTCCCAAACTCTGCTGCATATCCCGTGCTATCCAACTGACCAACAGAGATCAGATTTTTCTTGATCTCAGGAATATATCTGACATCCTCCAATGTCCACTGGTTTCCCGAGGTGGTCTTTATGCAAACATCCCCCTTTCCTTCAATCTCTAAGGCTTTATTGTCAGCAAGATATACTTTTCCAAAATTTCCAGATTTAAAATTTTGGAACAACTCCTTGCTTGGAGACGAATGGAAAGATGCACCATAATCCAAAATCCATGATTCAACTAGGTTGTTCACACTAAGGATTAGAGCATCCCCAATGTCCTCTGCTGAATTTACAGAATCATTGTCATCTCCAAATTTTTGATTCTGTTTCTTCTTTGGCTTTGTACAGTTTGTCCGAATGTGTCCTTTTTCTCCACAGTTTCAACAAGTCACGTTTGATCTGTTCAGTGATTTTCCTCGATTCTTTGATTTTGATCGACCATGTTGATTTTGGCCTTTCGTCTTACTTCTCCCCCTTCGATCAACGCTGAGAGCACTGCCCGATGAATCTCCCACTTCTCGTTTGCGAATACTTTCGCTAAGAACAACATCACGGATTTCATCAAACTTCAGTTTCTCAGATCCACGGGAACTTCTAATCGCAACAACAACAGTATCCCAAGACTCGGACAGAGATGACATCAGAATCAACGCCTTAATTTCATCTTCAAAATTAATATCCACAGAATTGAGTTGACTCACAATCATATTGAACTCGTTTATATGATAAAAAAACGGATCCATTCTCAGACATCTGTAAATTGAACAATCTACGCATTAAATATACCTTGTTCATAGCCGATGGTTTTTCATACATGTTTGACAGTGCCTTCAATAGACCGAACGTAGTCTTCTCCTTCACGATGTTGAACGCCACATTTCTTGACAAAGTCAACCGGATCAACCCTAGAGCCTGGAGATCCTTGAGTTTCCACTTCTCCTCCGTCATGGATTCCGGCTTCACCCCGGTCAACGGTTCGTGAAGATCTTTCTGGTACAGATTATCTTCGATCTACATCTTCCAGAAACTGAAATCGGATCCATCAAACTTCTCGATTCCAAGCTTTGAACTATCCATCTTCAATGATCGTGTTGAATCTCCTTAGCTTTGATACCAGTTGTTAGGATCGAATTCATGCACACACACTAGATGAATGAAGAACACAAGAACTTTCAAGAGAAAGATATGAGAAATCTAGAGAGAGAGAGAGAAAACCCAATATTTCGTGGTAAAACCCCGTGAGTAAACTTCTACGGCGGTGAGGTATATATATTATATTAATAAATCAGAGTATTTTTGGTTACAGAGAATAAATAGGAAAACCTAAAATAGAAAATAAATAGGAAAACCTAAAATAGAAAATAAATAGGAAAATCTAAAATTAATCAGGCTCCACTACCTAACAATATATGCATGAAATAGTGCTAAGAGAAAAGACTTATAAAAATATTACAGATTTAAAATAAAAAACAAGTTTAAGAGTAAATTTTTTTTATCTAGATTAAAAGTTGGAGAGTAAAAAGAAAATTGGTGGAAAAAACATCATCTAGAAATTGGGGAGAAAATGCTCAAACACCAAAATAAAAAATAAAAAAGAAAAAAGAAAATAAGTTGGTGGAAAAGGCATCCAACACCAGAAAATTAAGAGTTGACGTTGGTGGGAAGGACATCTACCTTGAAAATTGAAGAGAAATGTTTCAGCATAATCAAGAGAAAAATCGTTTGAGTTGGAGAGAAAATGCTCAAATACTTAAAAGTTGGAGAGAAGAGTTCCAATACAACCAAGCAAAAATAGATTGTGAATTAGAGAGAAGATGCTCTAATACTTGGAAGTTGTAGAGAAAGTACTCCAGCACACTAAAAAAAATAAACAAATGAAAATTGAAGAAAAAAATACTTCAACAATTGAAAGATTGAAGAGAAGTATTACAACAATTAAAGATTAAAAAGAAATACTCCAATGAAACAACAATGATAAGAAAAAAGAGACAGGAGATACAACTTTGAATATTGGAAATAATTATTCAAAGTTGGAATAAAACTCATAAATTTATTAAGATTGGTTATTTATGTTTAATTAGAATCTGTTAGTTAGAGTGACACCCCATACTAGTTTGATTTGATTTTTACTTTTATAAATAACAATGTTACTAGTTATTTTTCAATATGTAGGAATACCAATATACAAAAAAAATATATAAGAGTTTCTAAATAAAACATTTTCCTCCATATTACATACAACATATTTGTTAGTGTTATATATATATATATGGTATTTAGTATATATATATGGTATTTAGTGTTTTTTTATGTTATTTTTAATTACCAAATATCGATATTATACGTAAAAATATAAAATAAATATTATAGATAGTACCAAATATCATAATGCCAAAATTATAATATCAAAAATTTCACTATACATATGAGATTTCATTATATATCATATATACCAGCCGTACACCCTAGTAACTACTACAAATCAAACAACATCATCATAATCCCTACCCACTTTCTTACTGTTCAAATGCAACGACAACAAGAAAACCAAGTTCAGAAAAAGGGATAGACAGGAGGACCATTATGCCTCGGTAAAGAGCAAGATATTATAACTATATAATACTTTCTTTGATCCATATTAATTAAGGTTCCATTTGAAAAACTATCCTGCTAATTGAGTTTAGTATAATTGTGTGTAATTATATAGTCTAACATGTTTGGTTGGTCAAATAACTATTTGGTCATAAGAAAATTTAATATAATTAACAAAGGTAATTCCACTCATTATTTTCACAGAGGATTCTGAATTACTCTCGTGTTATAACGTGTAATTATAAGCTGATTCATTTTTAATTTTTTAATTTATTTTTATTTTGTTTTTTCGTTTTATTTATTTTTTGTTTTTATTATTCGAAATTCTTTTTTATTTTTCGTATTCTAAAAATTTATTTTTATTTTTTATATTTTATTCCATCTCATTCTCAACCTATACTTCATGTGATTTCATGCAATTTTTCATATTATCTATTTTATGTCCTGCTTTTTATTTTTATTGGTATAGTTTTGATAATATTCTAATTTTTAAAATTAAAGTAGATTTCATTATTGTGTAAGGGTACATGCTTACATTTTTATATATATTTTGAATCATTTTTATGTATCTTATGTTGAAATTTGATATAAGACTAATTTGTATTGAATTTAGAACTTGTGTTATGTTATGTGTTTCGTTTGCTTTAGTAGTATTGACTTGAGACTTCACATTGTAAGTCATTTATTTTTAGTTAAAAATATTTTAATAATCTATGACATTTTTTTGTAGTATTAATTTATTTGTCAATCATGCATTTCATTAAATACATAAAATCTTGTACTTTTAGTTTTTATAATTAAATCAATTAAAATATACTAATTTTAAAATATAAATCAATTATTTTTTCATAATAATAGTTAAAAATATATATTTATTCAAAAATATATAATACATATCTTTAATATTTAATTTACTATCATTTATGGAGTTTCTTATTTGTCTAATAATGCAAATTTTGAATAATTAATTTTTATTTTTAAAATTTAATATAATCTTATAATTGTAATTGTACATTCTAAAAATACCTTTGTAACTATATTGTGGCAAACAAACAAATCAGCATAATTATTAAGCTGGTAATTACTGCTCGAGTAATTATATCATTTTAATTACTTGAGGAGTTTCCAAACAGGTACTAAGAGAAGTTTTGAGAATTGAGATACCTTTTAAGAAAAATATTTAAGGAAATAAAATAAAAATCTAACACTCCACCGCTCCACCGCACTTTCTTTTTGTTATTTCTAAACTATTCTTCTATAAATTGCAAAATAATAGTTAAGAACCTTACTTAAAAAGAATGATATATATGAGGATAAGAACTCAATTAGTTTCTTGAATTTTAAAATTTTCACTTATTTTAAGCTATTTAAGAAGTTACAATAATGTATTTCTGGACTAAATGGAATATACAACACAGAGATATCCCTTCTACGATTCAATGTCTTGAACTTTATGTTAATCCTAAGAATCCTCTCCGATCACTAATTGATTGGCAACAAGTTAATCAAAAATTTTTTATATCGATGTAAGTTATTTTGAATATATATATATATATATATATATAATATATATATATATATATATATATATATATATATATATATAAAAGATAATTTATTGTATCACTAAGATGTAAGAGCTTTTTTTTGGATAAGATTATAAAGTATACTTAACTTACTAAGTCAAAAGTTACAAAAGATGATATATTACTTTTTACTTGACTTGTTTGAAAACTTTTTTGACGTAAAAATGGGTGCTTAAAAACACTTTATAATCTTTCCAAACACCTACGAAATTTAAAAGAGTGCTTAAAATTCAAAAAATAAAAACAAAAAGTAAGTTTAATCCAAATTGGCACTAAGTAGCATTAATAATTTTAAACTGCCTAATACTTCTAATCAAACACATGATAAAGAATTCGGTACATTATTCTTAAAATTATTATATCTTGTACATTACACCAAACAACTCCTAAAAATAATAATAAGAAAAAAATATATACTCCCATCATTTTTATTTATTTGTATTAATTTGACTGGGACTGAGTTTATTTTTTTTAAATGAAATATTTTTCTATTTTGTGATTGTTATACTTCAAACATGTCACGAGAATTTTTGTGACTAAGAGTGTGTTTGGTATGAAGGAAAATATTTTCTGGAAAATGTTTTCCAATTTTCTTATGTTTGGTTGGGACAAAAGTTTTGGAAAATGTTATCCAAATCAACTCGTTTTCCTCAAAATTAAGGAAAATGACTTCCCTTCAAAAATTAAGGAAAACATTTTTCCAAAACTCTCCTCCAATTTTAAATTACATTTTTTTTAGAAAAACAACAATTATAAAAAAGAAAAAAAAATCAATTTTAATTTTTGTTACCCGATCCCTGACCCCCACCCACCACCCACCGGCCATCCCCCCCCCCTCCAAACCCATCCCCTCCCCCCAAAAAATAATTATGCTTTTTAAAAGTATTTTCAACTTCAAATTTTTATTTTTAAACTCCTACCCCAAAAAATTAAATTTGTTTTTGAAAAATACTATAAAGTTCACATTATTATTTTTTCACTCTTACCATATCCCACCCCCACTCCAAAATAAAAGTTGTTTTTACAAAATATTTTCATTTTCACAAATTATTTTCTACTTTAGTAAAAATAAAAGATGTCTCTCAAAAACATTTTTCATTCATAAATCAAACTCTAAAAATCATTTCCGAAAAATATTTTCTACTCAACAACTAAACATGAGAAAATAAGTCCAACATGTACTTGACTTTCAGGAAAACATTTTCTAGAATACCTCTACATTCCATTTTTAGTTGTCCTTTAATGAATTCAAGACCAAAGTTGATCATTGTTTCAAATTGCTAATTATATCGTTAATATTTACTATTTTTTTTAATGAGTATGAAAAGAATTAAAATGATAGTTAAAATATGAAAAAGTAATTTTTTAACAATAGGTTAATTAAAATTAATGAATATATCACATAAGTTGAGACGGAATGACGAAACAGGACTACTACTTATTGTTGTGGGTTCTTTGAGAAAGAAAAGTAGGTTTCCTTTTTAAATAAAGTTACTGCTGGTGATTAGGAGAAAACTTTGTCCTCCCACAATTCCTATTCTTTCCACTGAAGCTTAGTTAGGCATATATAAAAGTCAATAATGTAATATAGTCTATTCTTCTTCTACTTCTTCCTTTTTATTTTATATGTTGTAATAATATACTTGCAAGAAAGGGCTTTAATTAGGTATGGAGTCATGTGGATCAGCTATTGAAAGAAGAGGTCATTTTGATGTATTAAAAGAGCAACAAGGTCAAGAGGAACTAGAGCTAAGGTTAGGGTTAGGATTAGGGTTAGGTTTAGGATCGGGTGATGACGATGGTATGAAAATAGTGGTTAGAAATAATCATTTGGGATCTTCGTCTTCGTCTCCATCTTCATCTTCACTTGTTGTATGCACTAATACCTCAAGTCCACATTATTCCCCGCCAGGAATTTGGTTCTCTTTACGTTCCTCAGTTAATCGGTAACCACTTTTAACTCTTTGCACAAATTTTCATTTTCTTCATACTTTTAACATTTTCATTGTTTGTTAATAATGATAGGAAAGGAGAATTTCTACCTCAGCTTCCAAAAACGTTTATAAGAGTCAAGTAAGTTCTCCATATATGGTTCTTATACGTGCATAACACACACACATATACATATATATATATATAATATATATATATATATATATATATATATATATATATATATAGATATATATATATATATATATTATATATATATATATATAAACATTAATATAATTTGGATCAATTAAAATAAAGTTGTGTGAATAATTATTCATAAGCCATGGTATTATATATATTGTCACACATTTAATTAGTATACAAATATAATCAATGTCACATCAGTAATTAATTAGCGCACATTTAAAAAGTTTTTCCTAACATATACCGCAAATACATAATATATATCTTGTACTCTATGTTTCTTAAATTATAATGGTTTTCTTAGAGTTAAACGATAAGAATTTTTATCAATATTTTATAGTATATTTTTTATCATATTGATATCCAAAAAATTGTAATTTATTATACTTTTTATTTAGTTTTTAAATGTATATCTAAACTTTTAGTTTAAATATCAAATCAATATAATCTAATTGAATTTTGAAATATATAACATGACAATTAAAATTGAATTCAACCGTTTAAATAATCAAGTACTCCTATTAGAGTACTAAATAACTTTATGTGATAGCTTAATTTTCATTATTTTCTTTGGAAAACAAACACCAACGATTGTGGGTCTTAATATTAATCTTTTGCTGGTGTTTTATTTGTCAATGCGGCTACAAAATTTTAATTGAAATATCTTTCAATAGATTAAAATGACTTGTAATAAGTTTTAGTAATTTTATTAAGTATTTAGAGGCTTTAAATAGTCAACATAAAATAGCGCATAATTTAAAATTTAGAAAATCCTAATATATCTCGATAGCTAAAACAGTCTAACTAATATTTAAATTTCAACTTTATCTTAAATTAAATAACTTATTTTACTAAAAACTATTTAAATAGCTAAAAGCGAACTTTAACAATCTTAAATTAATTAATGTGGATAAGGTATAAAAATCCTTGACCTATAATAAATTATCAGTTACACACCTAACTTGTGCAGACGTTTTATTGTCCCTTTGAACTTAATTTTTTTTTGTTGTTTAACCCCCTTAAACTATGTACGGATCAATTTCTTTTTATGTGAGGATCATATAATCCTCACTTGTATGACATAATATGTGGATAAATTAGGTGAATATATATTAATACTAGGAAAGTTTCAAAATATTACTCCAATTTACAAGCCATAGTAATGCATGTAACTTAGGGCATATATCATTGTATGTAAACAGACAATCATTTCGTTAGAATATAATCCTTGTGATGTAACTAAGCCCTCAATTTATAATTCGTATGTAAAAGCTGGTTTGACTAAAAATTAATTTGTGTGATGGATCCATATCTATCTATCCATGTATAGAAAAGATGTTGTCAAACGTCTGCATCACATAATATTTTCAGTTTATTAATGATGGTGTTGTTGAAAGAAAGAAAGGGTCACTTACTTTTCTTTTTAATTATTTTTCTTATATATGGTGTGGTGTGATGTAAAAGAGACGAGAAGGTGACGGTCTTCATGCTTAAAACCTACCTGGTTACAAAGCTTGGTCTCTCCAACCAAGATGAGGTTAGTGTCTGTTTTAGTTTATATGATTTACGTTTTCTTAAAGTTAGTTTATTTTGTACTCCTGTTACAATTCATATGATTTATCTCAAAAAGCAGGAGCGGACTCACCCTTACTCGAGGGGTGTTAAGTAACATCACTTTGTCAGAAAATTATATTGTGCATAAAGGTCAAATATTAATTATATACAAGTATTAACACTTATCGACAAAAGTTAAAATCTAATTGTTAAGGCGTTAGCGAAAATTCATCAAGGTTGTGTGCTCTAATCCTACTAGCCATAATTATTTTTTTTTATTGATACAACCATTGACACACCATTTAATGACAATCCTGATATTTATTACTACAACCACCGCTGACACCTAAAAAAGAATGACACATTTTAACATTTAGTAATAATTTAATTTTAGAATATCTATTGAATCGCTATTAAAATGATATATCTTAACAACAAAAACATTTTTTATGTTTTAGATACAAATTTCTAATATCTTCTTTCTGTGGTAATTACATTCCTTATAAAATCAAACAAACTTGTGAAAAGGGATTGAGGGTGTAATAATTATATTGAGAGTTGCATGGATAAACATGAATAATGATTAGTAGTATAATGATTGTCTGTTGGGTCATTTCTGACTTTGCTTCGTATCATAGATTTATGTTACTTCATTTTGGGTAAAAGATACCAACAAATAATTGCATTTCCTACAACTCTCTCTCTTATCAACTTTTGATTTCCAATAATTATTCATTGTTTGCATACTATATTAGTATTACCACAATTAAGAACCTTAACCAGTACACTTAGTAGAGTAGTAGTAACTTCTTTTACACTATGATGCATCCTTAAGGCCCTACATGTATTTGTTTGGATCACATTATTTATTACTAATATATAGAGAGATAAAGAAAAATATATACATATTACATTATCTTTTGAGTCTTAACTAATCTGTTTGATTTGAACATCAATAATTTTTTAAAAAAATTATTAGTGTTTTGTCAAAATTTTTGTTGATGTTTGAAAACTAATTACGTAAACAGAATTCAAAGTAAAATGTAATATATTTATATAAGAAAACCTCATTTTTAGGGCATCGATGAATTATTTTCTTAATATTAACCTAACATCTGATCTAATTCAGGAATAATTGGTAACCGAGTTTAAAATAGATAGAATGACTTTTAAAATTTGTGGTGATAGATATATATGTGATTATTCTTTTCATTAAGGATAAAATAGACATTTTAAATTTAAATTTATTATTTACCATAAAAATTGTATTTTTTAAAAAAATATTAACTAAAAAAAAAGTGAATCACATAAACATAAACTTAAACAAAAGAAATATAATTTTAACCAAAAATATTATATTATCCCAAAATAATTACTACTTGAGAATCTTTTTATTACAAGAGTTCCCAAATCGTGTGTGACAATGTTATAAATGAGGTAGGAAGAGTATAATATATCTGATTATTAATTGCAACAACTTTTTTTGTCCTTTAATAAAGGAAAGGCCAAGCTAAACAATTAGGCATTCCTATTAGCTAACCAAAAAAATTGTCTTGTCATTTTGATCCTTAGTAAAGGCATTTGACTCTTGTTGTTGTTTATCATCTGAACAAGAGTTAAGCATAATAAAGAATTCATTCCCAACTAAATTAATATATAAGACATTTTAAAGAAGTATCTTCTTCATCCAAGAGTTGTAGAGAAATGAAGTAATATTTCTAAAAAAAAAAATTAAAAAAAATTCTAAAGAAGTCCAATTTTTTTAAATTAATTTTTCCTTCACCACCCACAAAGATGACCATTTGAGTTGTAAGAGAGAACTTAAAATGGTAAGTCAACAACATGTGAGTGAGAAATAAGAGATAGTTGTTAGAGTGTGAAGGTACGAAAATCATGTATACGAATTATAAGATTGATACGGGTCTTTACCTTTTAATATTGAAGTTCAAGTTGTGAGCAATCGATTGTGTCTTATCATATGAAATATCCAACAACTAATATCTGAGTTTGATGGGTATATCTAAGCAATGATCTTGACACCTTGCACCCAACTTGCTTTTCAGAATTAGGATGCATAATAAAACATATGTTCACATTTTAAGGTATATATACATAAAATCTTCTTTGGAACTTAATGGTTGCACATAATCCTACTTCATCACGTAGGTCCACCTCTGATTATATTGTTTCCTTTAAGCTACTAACGATCAAAGAAACTTAATCATTATCGATCACTATTAGTCCTAACATTAACAGGTCACTTGGCAGAGTATATTGAAAAAAATAATGTATGCATTAATTAATTTTGTGTATAAATAATACTTTGTTAGGTACACTATTTTATTCTATATAAAACTAATGCTTACATTACCTAGTAATATACTCTATCATGTGTATATATGTAAGCATTAAAGATTTTTATGCATTAGTAAAGCAATGGATACTAATACATGCATTAACATGGTTAAAGATATAATTGTTCCTCAAAACCTTTTTCACATCCTCCCACCATATATGTGGAGAGTATTTTTATAAACAACTAAATATTTTTAAAAAATAATTATGCAATGATGTTGTTTTTAATAACCAAACTAAAATTTGCACAAGAAAAATCTCAGCATAATTGCTGCAAACATAACTAGTACAAGCATATTAATGCAAACATTATTTATGCAATATAATTTATATTATTCTTATACACTCTATTAAACGATCCCCCAAAATTATCGATCGAATTGAGAATCCGGTCGTTAAACCTTCGTTTAGCAACCAAATATTTCATTCATTAATGCTCATGTTTGTCGCTAAAAAAAGCCTCAATAACGACTGTTATATTGATGTTATAGTGTTTTTAGCATAAGAATTAAATTATGACACTTTTAACAACTCAGTGTTCTTATGCGCCTAAAATTAATTTTTTAAAATATAATTAGATAAAAATTAATCATATGCTTTCACATACGCACGGACACATCCAATCACACGTAAAATAGTCAATTCCCGTGTAAAATATCACTGTTAATTAATTATAAAGAAATAAAACACTTCATATACTTTTGTGAAGCAATAATATTATTTTCTTCTTTTTTACCAGGTTGAGATCTCATGTATGGGGAAAATTTTGATGCATACTCTAACCTTGAAGCATGTACGTGATGCTATTTGGTTGCCAGGATTAGTAGAATTCTTGAAGTCAAACACAGAATTCATTAAAAGTTCACAAGGAGCTAGTCTCAACTATCTCATGTCCTTAGACTATGGCAAGACTTGCCTATGAATTATATTATAGCTTAGAATTTTAGTGAAGTTCAGAAATTTGTATCTTTGAATCATATCATTTTCCATGAATGTACTAATATTAGCAAGTAAAATTAACTTTTCATACATTTCAGTTGGTTTTTCTTACTTCATTTATTTTTGTCTATTGAACTAGGCGTTTGAACATGCAATTTTATTTTATAATTTAAAATTATGAGATAAAATCAGGTTTAGATAGGAAGTTAAATCTCATGATTTGGAATCATGAGATGATATCCCAAATCTTGATTTGAGAATTTCAATCTCACGATTTTACATTTTCCAAATACTAAAAATTATCTATTGGCTTATATTTTGTAAAAATAATACGGCTCACCATTTTATATCTATCAACTATTTATTTCATATTTAATTTTTTTTTTTTAGTTCATATTCTTACTCTAACCAACTTTTAAATATTCATATAGGATAGAATCGTTACTCTCACCAATCAAATTAATTATTACTTCAATAAGAGTAGTACATTATAACTCATGTTCAATTGTACCTTTTTATTGAATTAAAGTTCTATCAATAGAGATGTTATATTTTTTTTTAAGTATAGCTTAGATAAATCTCATAAGGTAAAATCTAAATTATATCATATCCCTATTTTTTTTCTATTTTATAAAAATTTCTCAAAATATTAGTCATTCAGGTACATAATGGTTGTCAAAATACATTAATTTTGATGCATTATAAATGTGGTTGTTACGCTTAAAAAGAAAAACAAAAGAGAAAATCATATTAAAATCTCATAATTTATGCTATTCAATTCCTCTTTAATGTGTCGATCAGAGAAACTAAATTCTAAAACAACAAATCAATTAAAAATCCAAAATCATGTTCATCTTTGTCTCTATTTCAACGAAATTATTTTTAAGTAGGATTCAAAACTTTTGTTGAAAATTTGAGAAGATACACAATGAATATTTGATTTTTGACTGACACTCTCAAAGGAAGAAAAAATCAAAGATCGTAGCTTTTGAGTTCTTTGAATTCTACACAATTGTCACTATGATTGACAAAGAGGTCTGAGTTTCTTTGACAACTTTCTTGGTACCTTTGTTTTTGTGTTGGTGGTTGCTTACCAGTATGACGACAAATCTCAAATATGAAGGCAATCAAAAGTTGTTATTTTATGATTAACGTGAGCAAAATTAGTAATATTTATTTGCCATAACTTTGATTTTTGAGTTAAAAGATTGATAACAAAAAGTATGCAACACATATTCGTTTGCGTTAATCATTGTTTTATCATTCATGAATTTGTATATTACCGATAAGTAATGATACATTACTGATTAGAACTTGATACATTAAAGTTTTGACGTATATGTTGTGGGTATGCAAATCTGCGAGTTAATGTGTATTGTTAATATAAATTATCACATCTGTGCATTTTTGTAATGACCCGGAAGGTCATTTTTGTAAATTTTTGTAAAATTACTATTTTTACCTCTCTCGATAGTTGCCCTGGATTATTTCTGATCAGTTGGTGAAGTAGTTTGAGAACTTTAAAGGGCAACTTTCACATATAGCAAATAAAAAATTCATATTTGTATGCTATATCAAAGTTTGCATAATTGCGTTCCATAGCAAACATAGAACACTGTATAATTCGCTATACATATACAGTTGAAGCGAATTGTATAAAACGAAGTGTATAAAACAAGACAGAGAAAGACACTTGGGTGGAGAACTGTATAGTCATTTAACAGGAGCAAAGTACTCAGTTATTTAATTGGCTAGAAGAAGAAGTCAATTTTTTTTGGTTTTAAAATGAGAGGAAATTTCTCTATTTATAGACAACAAAAAATAGTGTGAACAAATGTTTATTGTGTCTTGTCGGAAAGGTCACAACCTTTCATATAAGTCGCAACTTTTCATAAAAGTCATAACTTTTCATGAAAGACGAAGACTAGTTTTGAAAATAAAATAAATCAAAAGGCAATCCTGATCTGTGGTGGCGTCACATAGGCGGGTATGGGGTTCTCTTTTATATATATAATAAGAAAATTACCCGCGCCTCGCGTGAAAAAGTTTAATATCGTGAAATATCTTTAATTTGATTTTATAATTTTTTCTTTTGCTCCTGAAAGTGTTACTAATTGATATTTTTGGAAAATCAAATGCATATCTGCCTCAGACATTAAATTTTCTAATAAGTTAATAATTGCTATAAATTTTAAAGGGCTAAAAAAGTGACAAAAAATTCTAATTCTTACTTACTGAAATTTCAGCCCTACATTTTGCATTACATATATCTTTTTAAACTTGTCCATTTAAATGTATCATAAATATTTGTTAAAATGAAAAACTAAAGGAGAATATATCGACAACAATTCAAGTTCTTATATATATACTTGAAAAGAAAAAATATTACAGAAAACATAAAAAAAAATTAACATATCAGAGTAGTGAAGTTTAATTTGAAACTACAATTCTATTCCAATCGTAGTGTCGAGAAGCAGATTTATTACTTCAAGAAAAATATTTATAACTTGCAATCCATATTGTCTTTGGGAATAATAGAGACTCTAGTCTAGTCATAGTCCTCTATAGGTTGACACATCCTTGAAGCAATTTCAAAAGTTGATTAACTCTTGTTTTCTTTTTCTAGTTCACTTCACACATCAAGGTGCGATAACGTTTTTAAGGTTTTTATGTTCTTATAATGACATACCAAATTTAAATATTGTCTTCAAGGAATATTTTTCATTATACCTTCAACAATTCCAATAGAGAAAACTTGTGTGAATACTCATTTAATGTGCTATATAATTTGTACCAACAAATAATTATAACAATAATTTTGCAAAAATATAAATAACAAAGTTTAAAACATGTACTAAAATAATAATTAATATCATACGTATAATTTAATGACTGTAAAAAAAACATATGAGGATCTGTAACAACAAAATGAACAGAAAGGGAAAAATTGAACCCATTGAATGCATAATGTCCTCTTAAGGAAATTATTCTCCTCTAGTACCTGAGTTTAAAGGAATAGATCTTCTCAGGATGGAACGATTCTATTCACCAGTGTATTATTACAAAAATAATGGTGTCAATATGCCAGAAACGAAGTACACAAATATTTAATTGCGCAAAAGAAGCAGAAGAAGAAGAAGAAGAAGAAGAAGAAGAAGAAAAAGAAGTAATGTAGAATTTTCGTTGTTTTAAAATGAGAGGAAATGTCTCAATTTATAGAGAATAAAAAGAGTAGCATGAACAAATGTTTATAATGCCTTATCGGAAAAGTCACAACTCTTTGAAAAAGTTATAACCCTTTGGAAGGTCACAACATTTCATAAAAGTCACAATTTTTCATAGAAGTCTCAATTTTTCATAAAAATTATACAACTCTTGATATAGTCACAATATTTTAGAATCGTCACAACTTTTCATGAAAGAGTAAGGCTAGTTTTGAAAATAAATAAATTAAAAGGAAAGACAGTATATTAATCTCATACTTAAACTTGTCAATGATTCAGTTATAGTAACTCATTAAACACAAATTGTTCATTTTTCTTAATTTCATCACTCAAATTAGAACTCAAACTTTACTGAAGGAGATAGTAACAAATATAAATTGGAACTAATAAATAACGGGTGTTTTTTTTTACAAAATATTAAAGTATGAGATAATTTTTGAATTTTTTAAAATTCCCGAATATTTGAACTTGACTCAAATAACCAGTTTTTTTTCCCATCATTTGAAAACTTGGGATACTTGACAAATATATGACCAAACACCACTTCTCAAGTTTTTCCAAAGTTCTCCCCAAATGTTTTCCTAAGTATTTTGGAGCCAAACGGGTCCTTCAACTCAACTCTGCGTTATTAGGCTGCTTCATCTTCTATAATAGAAATGGATCGGAAGAGTTCAAGCCTTGTGAATATATAGTTATCTCAATACATCTATAGTTTAATGTAATGCACTTTTAGTAATCTTTTTTCCTTTATATAGCTTATGGTAAAGATACATTCTTCATTCTTGCATACAGTAGAGAATTTCATTTTCTGTCTTGTGTTCTTAGTTCAGATCTTCTTCATTGGAGATTTGAACAAAAATGGCGACATATATTAAAGGTAGTGGAAATTGGAAACGAGAAAAATGTACATTAACGAAGAGAATCCAAAAGAGTACACAGCCAAAAATGTGCACAAACTTCTAGTTTCTATCGCACAAGAAAACGCGTTAGATATGATATATTATAGACCAACTTCTACACATTATCATTCACATCTCGTTCTGATTCTTCACCCTTCTTTCCAGCAGCCAAAAGCTCAGCTGCCAATCTTTCTTCAAGTGCTCTCGCACCTCTTTCCCTGCAATTTATACGTCAAAATATACAATATCACCATGCGAGACGAAAAGAATCACAACAAATATCCTTCACTGGACTGGAATAAACAATCCTAATTTCTCAAAAATTCCTTTTATAGGAGCTCTAGTTAAATGGAATGTAATATTCACTTGTCCATGCATCCAAAACAACTCATTCATTGGTTGCTGAGTGTTCTTCACTCACTTCAGATTGGAGCACTAAAAGAATAAACTCGCATTTGACAATGTCATACATATGATGTGTGTTAACACGAACCAAGTCAAGAGGATCCGACCCTCTACACCGACTTAATTAAATCAGTGGGCTAAAGAAAAGAAATAATATCTGGGCTGAGGGCTAAAGCTTGGGCACCCAATAAAGGATCTGCAGCATGGTTATGTCCCAGCCCAACAATAATAAATAAATATTAGAAAATCTCAAATAAATGACAAGAGTATAGTTTTCTCATCTAGGGTCAACTGCATACAGGATAGTACTCTTCATGAACAAGCCAAAAATTAAGTAGATGTTAATATTTAGATATGGGACAATCGTCAAAAAGAGCATTAGAAACTCTTCCATACAACAACATACCCAGGGAAATCACACTACATGGAGTCTGGGCAGGGTAGAGTGTACGTAGACCTTACCCTTACCTTGAGGAGGTAGAGAGGTTGTTTCCCAAAGACCCATACAATCAAAAACATATAAATATAAAATAAAAGAGAAGATTTTGTTAACTACAGCTTTATCACCTATAGGAAACACATCACTATCACAATTCATGACAAGATATCATTGAATTATTCATTAACGTATTACCCCGATCATTCTCATGAATGATCAGGGCGTGAATGCATTGTTATTGAACTGATAACTTATCTTCAAGGGAATTTTTTTTTTCTAGATTGTCTATCTTCTCTGATTGGGGGGGGGGGGGGGGGGGGGGGGTTATACATGTTCAAAACAAAAATAGTCTAGAATATGAGCACATATTAACCATGATATACATCAGCTTTGGGAAATTTTGTAAAGCACAGCAACATTTAGTACAAAGTTTTATATACCTCCTCCTCGATGCTTCAATGGGATCAGAACCAGGCAATGTGGAACCACCTAGAGTATAGCCCCTTTCCTCATTAGAAGTCTCAGATCTTCTACCACAAAGCATCCGTTCAAATATTGTTGCAATTGGATCAATTACTGGTCTGCATTACACCAAACGAGATGTCACTGTGGGAACACAAACTAGTTAAGACAAGTAGTTCATAGCAAGAGAGAAGATCGCAAAATACCTCAAAAATTCAGGGAAGAAAGAAGAGAAGGAAAATTCATCACTTGGGTCACCCTTTAGTTTTGTCTCTGGTTTCTTCTGCCAATATCTTAGGTAAATCCAGCCTAAATATGTCCCAAATACTATTGTTGGAAGGTAAGATACTGAATCTGCTGTAAAAAAGCTTATAGCAATTGAGAACAACAATGCAAGGGAAGGCAACCACTGCAAACAGTTCAAAACAGCAATCACAACTGATGTTAGAGCACAATTTAATTTGAGAGATTAGTGTCTGGAGATGCCTTTCAAATTAATTGGTAATTCCAGTGCTTGTACCTTTGCTTTCAGTTTCAAAATAGACAACTCCTGGTCGGGCATGATTTGCTTGACACCAACTAAGAAACCAGAAAGAACTCCTTGGAAGCCGGAAATGGGCATATAGCTAACAAATAAGAATCGGCAGAGCCGTATAATCAGGAGTTATGCAATACTTCCATTAAAGATAGAATACAGTAAAGCGTCACATTGTGCTTGTAAGGAATCCATAAGTATAAGAAAACTAAAAATAAAATAAGCAAGTCTGATTCCTTGGAAAACTACCACTGAGTCACTAAATCCTTAATCCTAAAGTAATAAAGTAATTACGAGAAGAGGAAGTAACTGGGCAAGCAAAGTAATTCACTGATAGTATAAAGTCCATGCAACTTACAGATAAATTTCCAGTCTTGTTACGTAGTACAATGATATGGCTGTGATGAAAACAAAGACAGATGTCAAAAAGTTGACAATAAAGATGAACTTTAAGAATTCCCTAGAACCCCAGATGGGCTCAAGCAGCTTCCCCAAGAAAAGAAGTCCGATAGTGCTGATGATTGCCTGGACATAATAGGTGATGTCAAGGAGAATGATACAAAGAATAAAGTTGAACATTTAATTAGACCATAAAAGTATACTCCCTAGTCCCTATAATAGTTAAAACTTTTAGATGAGATAGTCACACACTTGAACACTTCAATATATATATATGATGAAGTATTGAAAGTGTGAGCCTCAGGTTTCTTCTCTTTAAGGCAGCTGTGAAATGTAAGCTAGAACCAAGAAAATTAGTTAATGCTTAATGCCAAAGAAGCATACCCCATACACTGTTTGTTCAGTGTAACCAGCTGTTATAAGATTCCATGCAAATGGAATAGTCCTGCAATAAACACAAAAGATCACACTTTACAAACAGTTGAAGAGAAGAGATACAACTGTTTTTCACAGATTCCAACAGTACACATCATGTCCAAGTAGTATAGGGTGGTTCACAAGTTCTAAGCAATCTACAGTTCCACTAATACAGGATTACAGAACCAAATGACCATCCTTCAGTGAACTAGTCAAATATCCCTTCCCAATAATTAGGTGATCAAGGCTCGACTGCTGAGTATAGTCTCGCTATTAGAACAAGGTTCACACAAAATTCTGTCTAAGCATATATGAGAAAGGGGATAATTGTTTCAGACTATATGTAAAAGTTACTCTGCACCACCAGATCTTCTGTCCAAAACACTGTCTTTTTAAAATAATCTCCTGTCATTAAAAACCTTTTCTAATAAATAAATAAATTACAGAACACAAATTGTTTAATCTGAACCTCTGAATTTATTTATTTTTCAACATAAGAAAAGAAAAAGACAACATGACAAAAATGTCTCGTGTTATGGGCTTGGTCTGAAATGAGCAGTTTGCCAAAAGTAAGCATTTTTTTGGTAAAGTTTTAACAAACTCTAGCTATTGGATTAAACTGAACAGTGAAAAAAATTATTTAGCGGGACATACATTCGGGGGTGCAGATTCTGCTGTTTTTGGTCTATTTTTGGTTTGTGATACAATTTTTGAGGTAGTGTTTCTAGTATTTTGTCTATTTCCAATACCTAGTGCAATTTTTGGTGCTGCGATTTATGAGATCTGATGGAATTTACTTGTGTTTCTGATAAGATACTTTTCAAAAAATAAAAAATCCACAAGAGCCAGTAGTCCAAGGTTCGAAACTTGGTGGATTATACATCATCCCAGAAGGATGTTTTTCCTCATCTCCTACCTGGATGCTGGATCTATTATACAATATAGGCCATTTGTTTCTCATTGATATCCATAAGCTGACTCCATATGTTCATTCACTTCATTGGCGATCCACTTATCTTCCATACCATACTGTGATATGATAGTCTCCTACCACAATGATTGTTCTGGAGTTGAGAATCTCAAAGCCATTTAAGCATAAGACTTTGTTTCTGAATCCTAAAATTTTTATCACTTATTCCACCTTCCTTCTTGCATGTTGTAACATGTCCCACTTAACCAGGTGGATCTTCTTTGTCGGACGATTCCCCTGCCAAAAAATGTTTCTTCCAACTTCATCAAAATTATTGGCTACATTAAGTGGCATAGGAAAAATAGACATCATATATGTTGGCAAGGCATCTAGAACACTGTTGACCAAGGTCAATCTTCCCCAAAGCGATAAGAACTGTCCTTCCCAACTAACTAGTTTCTTTTCACACTTTTCCAACACTGAGTTCCATGCAGATTTAAATTTGCTTTCTGCCCTAATGGCATACTCAAATAGACTATTGATAACTCCGCAATTCTACCCCCCAGTTTGCAAGCTATTGCATAGAAGCGGGGCTTTTAACCTGTGCGCACCCAAAGGGTAGCGGCTGTGGTTTCCCTTGTCATCAAAAATAAAAATCTACCACATAGGTTGGACAGACTACTCATTTCAAACTCAGATCCAGTTGGTAAACTGCGTTTTTTTAAGCATGTCAGCCAAACCCTCCATGGCTATAATGAATAAGAAAGGAGATAAAAAAGGTCGCCTTGTCTTAATCCTCTTCCAGAGAAGAAGAAACCAGTTGGAGAATCATTAACTGATAATTAAATTGTGCTGGTGCAGATTTTGATCCATTCTATCCACCTCCCACCAATCCTTTTTTTCCAGAGTCTTCCATAAGTAGACCAAGTTGAGGTAATCATATATGCCTTCTTGATGTCTAGGTTGCATAGAACTCCAATAGTCCCATCTCTGACCCTTGTGCCCACACATTCATTTGCTACAAATAGCAACCATGGTCTGTTTGCCCTCGATAAAAGCCATCTATTGAGGATTAACCAGCTTAAATACCACTCTCTTAAGCCTCTCAGTCAATAGCTTTGAGATGATTTTATAGATGCATCTTGTCGATCTGATAGGGTTGAAATCCTTAAGCTCTTTTGCTCCCACCTTCTGAGGAACCAATGCTATAAAGGTAGCATCGAAGCTCTTCACGAAAAATGCACTGATCATCAAAATTTTGTATAGCAGCCCACACCTCTTTCTTCACTACCTCCCAACACTGAATGATGAAGACCAGTGTGTAGCCATCTGGTCCAGGAGATCTGTCACCAGCACATGCCATCACACTATCTTTCACTTCTTGTTCCCCAAATTGGCACAGTAGCATTTGGTTTTCTTCTTTACTACTAAGTTATCCTTCTCTAAAATTAAATTAAGGTCTGCATTCCTCTATTCAGAGTATAGATCCTGGTATAAGTTGACCATTTCTCAATTGATGTCCTCTGGATCTGCTAAATTTTCCCCATTAACCTACAGACAGACAATGTTGTTATCACTTCTCTGATTGTTAGCAGATCTATGAAAGAACTTTATATGTCTATCCCCTTTTTTGAGCCATAATACCCTGGATCTTTGTCTCTATGTAACTTCCACTTTTTTAGCAATATACTCAAATTCTACCTCTAGCGTAGCCTTCAGGTAGTTATCATCATCAGTTAAGCATCTTTGATCTTGAATCTCTTCTAGGGCTGCTATTTGGTTAAGAATACTCTGCTTTTGTAGCCCTAAATTGCCTTGCTCCAAACTTTAAGATTCTCTTTTAAGGCTTTCAGCTTGAAATCTAACATATAGTCGGACCTTCCTTCACAGATACTAGAGTTACACCAGTCAAGTGTCTAAATGAAATAATGAGGCAAGTTTGAGGGGTCATACATTAGTGACAGAAGCAAAATGCTTCATTTGTACCCAATCTTTTAACACGAAATATAAATTTATGTCACTAAAATCGCAATAGTAGTAAGTTTGAACCAATAGTTTTACAAATACAAAGAGTTCAATACTAAGAACCTTAAAGATTGAACCCATAAAATTTAAATCCTAGATCTGCGTCTGTAGTCCATGAATTGAGCCTATACTCAGGAACTCATGTACAAGAAAGCTGCCTTGAAATTGGAACATTCACGTCAAGAACCACAAGGAGCACCCTATGCTCAGTCCAAAATTCTCTTTTTCTTAAAGATATATTCAGTAAATTTCATAGCAAGTCTTTATCTAGCATTTCAATATAAACTTTTTTTCTTCCAATGAGGACAGATACATGTATCAAAGAGATCAGCACATGATCCATGAAGTTGAGATTCAAGTGAAGCATTTACAGATAGAGAAACTACATTATCATATCTAATTCCGATTGTAAATCGGGTGATTGGACAAGCAAAATCAAATATTAATTTAAGAGGAGATAGAAGGAGTACTTGGCAGGTATGAGAGCAAGATAAGAAAGAGCAGAAGGAAGAATCTGAACAACAATGTGACCGCCAACAAGCACAACCGCAAGACCCTTACAAAGCCTGGTGAAGCCCGTATACATATTCATACTCATACTTTCCTATTACAAAAAACACAGACTGTGAAATCCCAACAACCCAAATCCAATAAACACAAAATTAAATTACAGATCTACAGGTAAGTAGAGAAATTAATGGGATCATAAGCATATGTAACGCAAACTTACAAGTGAAGCAAAGAGCTGTAATGGTGGTGCGTGTTTTGGACGAGTGGGAGATGGGTTGGGTTGCCCTCTCTTGCAGGGGAGGTAGTATAGTTAGATGGGAGACTAATGTTAAGGGGTCACAAGAAACAACGATTTCTTTGGAACAAAGTTGTCAATCGTTTTTAAAAAAATTGACTTAGGGCATCATAATTACATAGTGTATCATTTTGTTTGGATGTTAGTCATTGTTTGTACTGTATTATAGTTACAATATTTGATTGAACTGTATTGTAATTAAATAATTTATTAAAATATTGTGAATTATTTCAAATACTGAATTTATCAATAATTCTAAATAAAATAAACAAAATTATCCGTCAATCATGCATATTCTTTTATGTCATATGAAAATAACATATTGTATCATCAATTATAATTGAAATAATTTAAAGTTGATAAAATTAAAAAAATTATATTTAATTCTAAAAATTATCACGTACCGTATTAATTAAGAAATTTTAAAAAAATGATGAAAAGGTGAGAAAATATTGCTTTTTATAAATTAACTAATAATTCTATTTATTCGTTCACCAATTATAACTCTAAATCTTTAACTATAAATTTTAATTCGTTCACAGATTTGTTAAATAGATTATCCATATATATCAACTTACAACACTGTAGATGTATAAATATGTATATTACTTGATTCATAACTTAGATTATACTGATAATAATATCGATAATATATGCTATAAATTTCGTAACAAAACAAATAATTCGTAGCTTAAAATGCATAGTAAGTAATTGTCAAATTAAAATATTCATGTGTTTATAAAATTAAAAATTACTTAAAATTCAATAAATTAATCTAAACTTAATCACGTGCCAACATCATGGTCAATAGAAGAGACTTGTGTTCTTCCTGTGAACATCGCATCAATGTGTGACACATATTTACATCTGGACGATAAATATATAAGTCATTGAGATCATATGACATTCCAAATTCACCGCTTTTATCATTTGCCAAATTTCGCTTTCAAAAATAGGTGGCATAGTTGAAAGTGTTGACATCAAATTTTGACCCCCCCCCTCTCCCGATAAGGTTAATTCATGAGTTTCTTAAATTTCACACGAAAGAAAATAATCGATTTTACAAGACTCCATATTTTTCAAATCATTTTAAAGTAGCTTTAGTTGATTTTTATAAGTTTTGAAGTGATATATATTTTATATGTTTTCATGTAGTTAATTTATTTCATAAAATATTCGAAAACCGTCTCAAAAGTTTTTGATAAATATTTGGTCAATCAGTCTAATTGTTTAATAATAATTCGACTTTATATTATTTGACTAAATTAATTATTTTTATCTCGTCAAGATTAAGAAACTCGTTAATTAATTATGTTAAGAGCTCGTCCTACCTATATTTCGCCAATTTTAATAATAAGTTCCAATTATATTAAATCAACAATCCATTTGGCTGCACAAAAGACCAAAATTTTGGGCTCCTACGTTATTTTTTATCCAACAGTCCACTACTTCAAACCCAAGTTATTTAGGCCTCAATCCCTTTTTAAATCCTTAAGTTTCTTAGCATACCAATTCAATCAGTCTAATTGTTCCAGTGACCCGACCCAACTATTTATACCCAACCCATTCAAAACCAAAAGACCCAGACACAGTATCCGGCCGACCCGCCCCTCTTCTTTTTCTTCCTCACAGTGAACCCATCTATCGCATAACTGTTGTCGTCTTCCTCCAATTTGTACGAGATTTGTAGCAAACCAAGTTGTCATCGTCCTTGAAGAACCGGGTGTCTCGATCTTACTCCTTCTTTGTCCTTTTCTCAAAATTGGACGGCCCTCTCTCCTCTTCTGTTGGAATTGGTACGACTGATGGGTGTCCAACCTTATCCTAAGAGTGGGAATCCAAATTTCAAATTCAAAACCCATTCCCTTTTCCCTCCTCATGTTTAGATCATATATCCTTCTATATAAACCTTCTTTTACCTTCATTTGGGTTTGGTATGTTTTTTTTTCTTTTCTTTTTTAAAAGAACACTGGAAAAAGTTGAGAAAAAGATTTTTTACTATGAGAAAGAATAGCTTAGCTGAGAGATAGAAGATAAGAATCGAAGTCAATATACGGAACTATTTTGGGAGTAGGTTCTGCTATTGTGAAGGTTCGAGGTGATATTCCTTCGGTTCTTTTTTCTCAAAACCTCGCCAGAGTTCTCGGAACTTACATTGTGGTGGTGGAAGTTCTGCTCAAGCTCGTCTAGTCTTAGTTCGCTGCTCGTAGAAAGGTAACACTTCTTCCCTTCACATTATTCTCTTTGCCTTTGCTATTTCGCTACATTGTTGTTATCTTTAGTTATGCTCTTTGTCAGGTCGAGTTTTGGCGTCTTAATAAGTCTTGTTTGCCTCAAAGTGAGCTCTGTTTTTATTTCTAATATTGATTCTAAAGCCATATAGTCTTGTAGTTAATGTTGTCACTTCTTGTTCTTTGTTTGGGGTTCATCTTCCCTTTCTCTAAATATGTTATTCAAACATTGTCAAATATGTTTTCTTTCCTTTATTGTCTTGAGCACCAAAGGCTACATTCACTTATGACTGCTAATGTTGTCTGCTCTTTCCTTTGAGATTAGGGCAGAATTTCAAAATCTCTTAATATGGAGTTGGTTGTTTGTCATAGTATTCTGTCTTTTTTTTTTAATCAAATTCCATTGTCGTTCAATGTGTCTTGTAGCTGGTCGTTTCTTCTGCTTAAAACTAATGGGTTGTTTATATTTTGTTTTCTTGTTTGTTTAAGGTCTAATTTCTTTTGCGTGTTATCTTGTCTCAAATCTTCACTCAGTTCTCTTCTTACTCGAGTCACTCGTTCAAGCTGGAATGGACTGATGCAGGTAGGGTAGTTTTCAATTTGCTTAGTGTCGATAATATTTGTTTCGAATCGACTCTATTTTGATCGAATTTCAACCTGTGATCTAGTCTAGTCCCTTTATTTCGTGGAAGTTTTGAAATTAATTGACTGTTTACTTTGGTATAGGAGTGAGATTGTTCCTTCCTTTATGTATGTTTTTTAGCTATTGCGTTAAAATTTTCTTTGCGGTTATGCTAGTTTAGGGGCTCGTTTCCAACATGTTTTGAAGTGATGTTGTGAATCTATTCTTAAGTCGTATTCATGGGTTCAATTTAGAGAATTCTCATTAATGTGTATCGAATGACGTTTAGAATCAAGTATCTCAATCTAATACTTTTACTTCACTGTTTCAATAATTGGTTTACTTTTGGCAAACTCACTTCATTGTATTACTTGTTTTTTTTTTTTAAAAAAATTAAGCTTCTATAATGATCCATTTCCTCTAATTGTTTATTGTTATAGATTTTAGACTTATTTTGCATGTGTATGGGTTGTTGCCTTTATTTTAAGTTGATTGTTGTCCATAAAGTAAATGATTAACAACCTTTTCAATCTAAGATGTTTTAATCTTATTTTTGCTTCAGGAAAGAAATTTAAATTTATTAGTCGTGTGGTTACATTATCTTTCGTGTCTGTTGAGTAGCGTGATAAGGTCGTGTTTGCTGGAACATCTTAGATTCATTATTTTTTTGGAAATTTGTTCAAGTTGGAGTAGTCAATTTATAATCACTTTTGTTAATCCTACAATAAGATGCTAACTCTTGTTTATGCATTTTTAATGTGAAATATACCGAGTTCATCGAGAACTCCTTCCTTCCTGCATTTTGAGAAAATCATAAAGGCTTAATTTCGTATTTTCGAGTCAATCCATAAAATTCGATGGGCAGATTGTTGAAGTTGAACTAGCATGAAGACTAAAGAAAGCCGAAGAAGTTGGATTAGAAGATCCATTTAGTATTATTTTGTATTTTGTTATTTTCGGGCTTAAGCCATTGTCGTTTATTTTTTGTATTTATTTTGTATTAATTTGCTTAGTTTAGGACAGGTACGGAAGAAATGGGTCAAAAATCAAAAAAGTCAAATGGGTCAAAAAAACAAAACAGGTGGGTCCAAAATTCTGGTCAAGGCGAACGAAATCCGGATTTGGACTCAAATTTCTCTCCTTCTCCTCTTTACTTGTTTTTTTTTTTATTATTTGTTGTTTTGTTTGTCGCTAGTTTAAAGATAGAAGAATCCGAATCCCCGCAAAACGCCACTTTAGTTTTAACGACTCGATCAAATCAAGTAAATATTTTTAAAGGATTTTACAAATTAAAATTCACTTAGATAAATAGTTTTCACTTACAAAACAATCTTAAATGATTTTTGGCATCCATTTTCAAACAACTGTAAGAAATATCTTTATCCCAATTTTATGTTTTAGCCAAAATTAAGTTAGTTGTCGGAAAACCGCAAGTTAGCAAACGTCTTAGGTTCTTTCAAAACCTTTCTAAGAGGTTAATAGGAATCCCAGAACCCTTTTAAATATTTTCAAAACGATTTCTTTGTTTAAGTCTTTGAAAACATAATTTTATGGATTTTTCTTTAAAGATTAAGTGATGACTCTAAAAAAGTAAAAAATTTACAAAAAACAATATTTTTCCCGGAAAACCCTTTTTGGGTATAAAATAGAAATGACGACTCTGCTGGGGACAACTGAGGATTCTAACCTTAAAACTATCTCTATTTTAGATATGTGGTTTAATTGCTTATTTGTTTATTTTATCTTAGTTTTAATTATTGCATTTTTTCATGGCATCTTTTCGCCAATTGGAAAATAGTTTGCATTTAGAAAATGAAAGTTACGTGGATTTTTACAACTTTCTTCAGAAATACACAAGAATTTCATCTGGAAGTATCAAACGAATAGTCGGAATGCGATCATCCGATGTCGTTTGGTAGCTTCACCCTGATGTTTGTCCGACTCGGGTAACCGTCAACTTGAAAACTATTCTAGAAAGCCTAAGCTAGAGCGAAACCAAAATTAAGTATTAGCCTAAGACAACTTCCCCAAGATGTATTAAGTCCATTTAGTAGAAAACCGCCAAAATTGTATCTAAGGTCTCCTACCTAACGACACATCATTTTATTTGACATTTGAATGATGTACGTGTGAAAACCAATTTGGGGTGTGTAAACCTAACTAGTTTCTGTTTTGTAGATATGGGTCGTTTTCCAAAGTTTGACATGGTCATAGCAGCGCCACCTCAACTCACAATGTGGTATAATAATCTCGATGGGGATCATAGAAGAACCCTTAACAAATACGTGGGTGCTCTGACAAAATTGATCGACATGAACGGTTGATCAAAACTGGTTGAGGTCCTCACGGGATATTGGAATAGCCAACGAATGGTGTTTCCATTTGGAACAGCTAAAATTACCCCAACTTTGGAGGAGATCAGAGACTGCATAGACACAGTAGGTACTGGGATAGAAAGAAAAGCAAGAAAACAAGAAGACATATTTATCCCTAATAAGAGTTCCGTAGAAGATATTGCAGACTGGTTCGGGTTGGGGAAATACTTTGCCTACTGGTGCCGAAAATCCCATGTAGCATTCAGATATCTTTATATCCGATTTGGACATGCGAGCTTCTACCCTATTTACAACCGAGAGTTCAAGGTTTCTTACAGAGAATGGAACGAGATCCTTCCTCTAGCATTTGTTGTAGCGTTGTAGGGAACAATGGTCTTCCCGCATGGCCAAGTCTGAGCATCAATACTCGAGTTATAACACTCGCGCATACTCTATTCAAAGGGTACGAGAACCAAGAAATAACAAAATACTACCCTATACCTACAGTCATCCTGTCCGACATGTATCGAGCTTTGGGAAAGTGTAAAGAGGGGCATCGATACTTCCAAGGATGCAACCTACTCCTTCAATGATGGATCCTCAGTCACTTGACAAAGGGTGCTGGGACTCAGAAGCTACATACTCTCGACAACAAAAACACCTTTAAAGATTTGAATGACATGTTGTACTAGGCGAATATGGATAACCGGAGATTAAGGGGAGATGGGCTCAGATTTTCTCCGAATTGAGAGAAGAAGATCTCCAATGGATGCTTGACCATATCATCTCCAAAGAAGCCGTCGTGGAGAGCCACAGACAGATTGTGCTTCCTCTACTAAGTATTTAGGGAATTCGCCCTTATGCACCCTCTCGAGTCTTGCGACAGTTCGCGAGGAGACAAACTGTACCCAAAGAGGCGTACTGTGGCGCTTATGGATACAATTATTAGAGACGATAGAGTGCACGACGCATCTGAAATGTTCAGAGAATGGAAAAGTGCCAAGCAGATGGATAAAACCATCATCGCCCCATACCGATTTAATGCTGGATATGATTAAGATACAAAAAATGATTGATAAAAGATATACAAAGTCTCTCCATCCCAACGCCGCACAACTTTTGCAGCGTGACAGACAAAGAAGCCAAGGCAGTGGACGAGCTACAAGAGGTAAAGAAAGAGGCCCAAGAAGTGTATGCTAAGTTTATCCAGAACCAAGATAATCTTGAGAAGGCGACTCAAGATGTGGAAAGACTAAGGCGTGGTTATGATGATTTCGGTACCTGGGTCAAGGAGAAAATCGAGAGGATGCAATACGAAAGCTTGGAATACAAAGGATGACTGGGTGAAAGATTCTTGCTGATCTAAGATATATGTTTCAGCAATAAAAGACTCAAGGGATGGCGATGGAGCAGGACCATCAGGCACGGCATAGTAGATATCGTCTTTGTGGGGTTTTTATATGTATTTATGTTATTTTCAGCCCTTGCGTGGGCCTGCCTTTATTGCACTTTCAAATGTCCCCTGCATGGGTTTGAATTTAATGTTATTATCCTTTATTTTCCCCTTTTTGAACATTATTATTCACTTGTGAAATTTATTTTGGGGGAATTGTCTATTTGGTTCAAATTCATGATTACCTCATTCAAATACGCTAGTCCTACCCTTGGTATAAAAGGGCCCCCTGTATGTTTTAGGACGCGATATATGTGCTATTAATTGCTTATCTGTTATGTTGCTATGAATGAGGATATCGTAAACCCACTCCTATGCAGAATTTTCCAGAAGATATATACAAACAAGTCACTGTTACAAAATGTCTGACCAAAATTTCCGAGTCTCAAGTTTCTCACTAAAAAGACATCTCTCATACCCCAAATCCTAAAACATTACGCTATTGTCTCAGGAAAGGAGAATCAATGCTATGGACAAGGGAAATAGTATCCAGACTAGGCCAAGCGAAAAAGAGAAAATTGACACACAAAAGCAGCCTGGAAAGCACCTGTATGACCTACTGTTTCCTCTTGGGAGCCCCGAGGAGGAACTCAACAAAGAGAGGTATGAGGAGGAACTTTCCCGCAACCTTCTTTTGAAGGACGTCTGGCAAAAGGAGACAAGAAAATTTCTCTGAAGCATATCCGCAGGAATATATAAAAAGGATAGAGGCTATCTCGTGCGCCCTCATTTTTTAGCATTATCGATCTAGATGTATGCTGAGGCCCGTTGAAAGAGCATCTTCCCAAGTGGAATCAGGGGACCACCACAAGACTTGTGAATGTCATCCCAACCAGAAAGGGCATACGATAGAAGAATGCATAGAGTTCAAGAACGCAGTCCGTCGTTTGTTCAGCATGGACAGTACTCCGAACACTTGGGGTGATGGTTTCCTCCTTGCATGTGATGAACCACGGCTTGACATACTAGTCACAGAGAAGACCATATTCTATCGTTGCTCATTCACACCGTTCAACAAAACGATGAGGGAAGTTTACTCGGAATTAGTTCAGAATGGAGTCTTTACCCATTTCTACGGGGGCTTGGGAGTATCGCATTCTCTTCAGTACAAAGTTCGGAAGCGTTGTACCTATCACGATGCCGCATACCACAACATTGAAAAGTGTCTTGAGTTCCGCCATGACCTCGAATCCCTCATCAACATGGGAAAGATTCGAGTCGAGTTTATTCCTCATGAATGATGCTGCAACGACAAGAAGAATGAATGAGATGTAGTACTTATTATTATCTTTAAATCTTTGTTGTCTTTCAATTTCTTTGTAATCGCAACGAATGAATGAATGAAAATATTTTCTTATATATACGAACTACGTTGGGCCTGAATTATCCTTGTGAGATATGTAGGCATCCTTCCCAGGATCGGCCCCTATATTTAAAATTTTTTATTCTCTTCCTTCATATTACGAGAAGATATGAAGGCCAGATCAACGGATGTCAAAGAGCAACTGCAAGAAGACCTTAACTCAACGTGATTTAGCCTTTCTAAGACAATGTCAAAAATAAAACAAGCAAACTCCTGCTTGTTGAAAAATGTGTTTCCGTACTTACTCGTGAGATAAAGATATCCTCAAACAAAGCAACTTGTGTGTTATCTGCTCTCTGTGTGATATTATGCATTTTGTATTCTGAATGTACACTGACAAATCTTCCTTTAAGTTGTTTTACTTCTGAGGTACTTTGAAACTGATATCTGTCGACTGAAAGCTGGCAGATCATCCCTATTTCACCAGATCAAAAGGTCCCACAGATTCCTTCCCTAAATGAAATTCAGACAAAAGAAAGACATTCATGGGAGATGGTAATGAAGAAGTAAGTCCTACTGATGTTGTGGTGGCTCTACCTACCATAGCGGACCAGAATGAGTTGATTCTACAACTAATACAACAAATTACAGAAATGAGAGTTGAAATGCAAAGGAGACAGATCTGCCTCCGCCAGGGTTTGCTGCTAACACTGATGATGGGAGGCCTCCAATCTACTTCCCTTCTTCAAATATGGATCCATCTCAGAACCAACCATCTACACTTGCTCAGAATCCGTCGGTTATAGATCTGACTACCAAAAATCCCCAATATGCTTCTGCATCCTACCAAACTCCACCTATCCTCAAAACAACCACCTCCAAATGCCACCCCATCCTCAAAATACCCACCATCAAACCGCTTCACCACCGCAAAATCAAAACCAAAATACTTTCAATCCCCAAACACCCCACCACCACGTAAATCAGAATACCACTCCTCAGACTTACCCTCAGAATTATCAAATCTCTCAAAATGCCCAGAGTCCCTCTGTAGCTCCACTCTTACCTAAAAGAACTACTTTCCAAATTCCCGTCCCTGTCGAGCACAAAGGTGGATATAAAAGAAGAGATCAAAAAGGCCATGAAAGAGTTCCAATGTGTCCCTGAAGAGTTGTGCATCCATCCAAATTTGGACCTTCCAGAAGGGTTCAAGATCCCGAAGTTTGAAACTTTCAAAAGAGTGGGCAACCCTATGGCTCATCTGAGAGCCTACTGCGACCAACTTGTTGGAGTTGGTAGGGATGAAGCTCTGTTGATGCAGCTCTTTAGCCGAATTCTATGCGGGGAGGCTCTGAAATGGTTCACCTCCCACAAAACCAGGCAATGGCCCAGCTAGAACGCCCTGGCCAAAGACTTTATTGATCGGTTTGCTTACAATATAGAAATTATTCCCGATCGATACTCTTTCGAAAAAATGAAGTAGAAATCCACTGAGAGCTATAAAGAGTTCGCCTACAGGTGAAGGAAGGAAGCTTCAAGAGTAAAGCCGCCCATGTCCGATAAAGAAGTAGTGGAAGTGTTTGTGCGGGTGCAAGAGCCCGAATTTATGTTGCTTGTTGGAGCAAAATTTGTCGAGATAGTCAAGATTTGTTGGTGAGACTATCGAAGTTGGTTTGAAAATGGGGAAAATAGCCCATGTTGCTGCATTGCCCGGATCATTTGGAGTGTTAAAAAAAAAGAGAGAAGAAATTGCTGATGTCTCTTATGAAAGGAAGAAGACCCCTAGAAGATCATCGCCATCCCAAGGTCGGCCTCGACCTCCCCATAACTCCTACCAAGCTTTCTACACGCAGGCTATTCATCCAAATAATCCTCCTCCAGTCTACCACAATACTACCTCCACCTATCCAAATGCCCCCTCTCCAAATTATCATAGTCTGTCCTTGCTTTACCAAAATCCATCTCCCATATATCAAAATCATCCTTCACTTTACCAAATGCCACCCCTCACTACCAAAATGTCGCTCCCAAGAATCACCAAGCTCCATCGCCAAACTACCAAATGAATCCCTATCCCAGAAATCAATTTCCCCGTCCCAACAATAGAGGTTATGAACGGATGCCTCCTCCACAAGGCAGTTATGATACCCCTCGACCTAGATTTAGAAGAAGACTCCCTGGAACTTCACTACGCTAGCCGAAAGCCGAACAAAGCTGTACGATCGACTGCATGTGGCTGGATATATCCACCCAGTGGGGCCAAAACCAGTGGATACCAGTTCTATGTTCTATAAGCCCGATCAAAGGTGTGCTTATCAATCCAACAGTGTTGGGAATGAACCGAGGACTATATAAACCTCAAGCATAAAATTCAGGATCTAATTGACCAAGAAGTAGTCTTTGTCCAACCAGCTGCACATAATGTCAATACCAATCCTTTACCGAATCATGGAGGTGGCAATGTTAATATAATAGAGACAAATGATGATTGGTGCGTGAAAAAAGTGATAACCCCAATTGTTCATGACGAGTTGGAAAGGTCTATGGCTTCGTTGAGTATAAAAGAGAAAAAAGAGTTCGTTATCTTGACACTGCGAAGGCTATTGCCTTGGTACCATTAGAAACTCTTGTCATGCCAAAATTCGTGATTGGAACAATTATTGCTCAGGTATGATCTGATCTGGGAGATGTTATACTTCCGAAGAGTTGACTATTGGAGGGCAGGATAAGGATCAGGGCAAAAGGCCAATAAACAAAGGCAAAGCGGAGGAATTCCGGAGAAAGATGCAGCCAAAAGATTATTCAATTGTTAAGCATTTGGAGAAGACTCCAGCCCAGATTTCTGTGTGGGCCCTGCTGATGAGCTCTTAATTCCATAGATAGGCTTTGATGAAGTCTGTCGATGATATGTATGTGCCCGTGGGAACAAGCAGCGATAATGCGGCCGCTATGATCAACCAAGTCACCTGAGGGCATCAGATTAGCTTTTGCGACGATGAGTTGCCTTTTGCAGGAAGGTCACACAATAAGGCGCTGCACATCACTGTTGTATGCTGTGAAAAGTTCATAAATCGCGTCTTGGTGGATGACAAACCTTGTCTGATTATTTGCCCGTTGTCGACATTGAGGTAGTTACGGTTTGACTTGGGGAAGCTGGAGCAAAACCAAGTCAATGTAAGAGCTTTTGATAGGATGCAGAGAGATACGCTGGGAGCGGTGAATTTGGCCATCTAAATGGGTCCGGCAGAATTCAGCGCACACTTTCAAGTCTTGGACATTGACACTAGCTCTAACCTTCTTCTAGGAAGGCCTTTCATTCCTATGGCTGGAGCTGTCCTACTACCCTTAATTAGGTGATGAAACACATTTGAAAGAATTAAGAGATGGTTATTCATGGTTAAGGGAGTCAATCCGACAGACAGGCGCCAATCATTGATGAGGTATCGCGAGGTACAGATTTTTACACGGTGGAGCTGGTAAATGCCACCGGAGAGGACTTGGCCCCACAACCTCCTATGTCTGCCTTGTATAAGATGATAGCCACTGTGATGCTGCGGAATGGTTTTGAACCAACTTTTTGATTGGGAAGAAACTCCTAAGGAATTATTGAGCCTATTCCGATCCCTCTCAGAGGAGCTAGATATGGTTTGGGGTACGTCCCCACAGATGATGATATGAAGGCGAAGAAGAAGATTGATCAAGCATTGGCTAAGCCAATCCCAAATCTGTTTAAATCATTCCCGGTCCGAGAGTATGCCAAGCATGACAACCTTGGGGAAGGGATCTGCGGCCTTTTTGAAGAAATTGATGCTATTATTAAGGAAGAAGTCGAGCTAGCAGGATTCCGCGATGCTGAGCCTGGGGAGATGCTGCAGAATTGGAGCTCCACACCGATTCTGATTCCCCAAACTCCTTGGTAGAAGGGCATCATTCATGCATATTTAAATCGGTGGCGGTCCGGAAGAGGCTCGAGACCCACCATTTTGCATTTTCCTTAATTACTTGGTTTTTAAAATTCCCTTCATGATGTTCGAGAAAGGCAACATTGCTTTCGCAATGGCCAAAGTTTTCATCATTTGTTTCAATTAAATGAAAGCCACTTTTATTGAATTTTTTTATTTACTTACTTGCTATCTTTTTATTTCCTAACTTTGTTTATTTATGGTCTCAATAATATAAGTTTTAAACCTTCCAATGTCATGTCATATCACGATCTGACCGAACAAAATGAGGCAGGTGATGACGAGGTTGATGATCACGAAGAGGAAAATGAGGCACCAGAGTATGTTGCCAAGGAATTTTGGCAGTTTGAAGACCATCATAAACAGAATTTAGAGGAAATTGAAACTGTAAATCTGGGAGACCAAGAGTGTGTCAAAGAAGTTAAAATCAGTGTTCACTTGAATGAAACTCAAAGGAAAGTCCTAATTCATTTGCTTGCTGAGTACATTGATGTGTTCGCTTAGGAAGTCGGTGACATCCAAGGGCTGAGTACCGATGTTTTATCTCACAAACTGCCGATTAATCCAAGGTTCAACCCGATGAAGCAAAAGGCTCAAAAGTTCAAGCCTGAGTTGAGTTTTAAAATGAAATAGGAGATTACCAAAAAGATTGAGTCTCAACTGGTAGAAGTGACTTAATGCCTGACCTGGCTGGCTAATGTTGTTCCGATCGCCAAGAAGAATGGAAAGATCATAATTTGCGTTGACTATAGAGATCTCAACAAAGCTAGCCCTAAGGATAATTTTCCGTTGCCAAACATTCATATGCTGATTGATAACTGTGCTAAGCATGAAATGCAGTCATTTGTGGATTGTTACGCAGGTTATCATCAGATTATGATGGACGAAAAAGATGCAGAAAAGACAACTTTTATTACACCTTGGGGTGTATATCATTACAGGGTTATGCCATTTGGTCTCAAAAATGCTGGCGTCACTTATATGAGGGCTATGACGACCATATTTTATGATATGATTCATAAGGAGATTGAGGTGTATGCACATGATGTCATAATCAAGTCCCGCGAGACTTCGTACCACTTGAAACATCTAAGGAAGTTCTTTGATCATTTGCGTCGTTATAGCTTGAAGTTAAATCCCGCCAAATGCGCTTTTGGAGTTTGAGACGGCAATTTGTTGGGATTTATAGTCAGCAGAAGTAGTATTAAACTTGATCCTTCTAAGATTAAAGCAATTCAAGAGTTGCCTCCACCGAAAACAAAAAAAGAGGTGATGAGTTTCTTGGGGAGATTGAACTATATCATTCAATTCATCGCTCAGTCAACAATAGTGTGTGAACCCATTTTCAAGCTGTTGAAGGAGGACGCTCCGACAAAGTGGACTAAAGAGTGCCAGACTGCTTTCGACGCTATCAAGAGCTATTTGTCAAATCCACAGGTATTGGTTCTTCCGCGAGAAGGGAGCCCTGTGTTTCGATATTTGTCCGTCTCAGATAGCACATTTGGATGTGTGCTTGGGCAGCATGATGAAACAGGGAAGAAGGAGCGAGCCATTTATTATATAAGCAAGTTTACTCCATACGAGTCTCGTTATACTCTGGTTGAGAGAACGTGTTGTGCTTTGACTTGGCTTTCCCAGAAGTTAAGACATTATCTCTCTTCATATACGACATATCTTATTTCCATAATGGACCCACTGAAGTATATCTTCTAGAAGGCCACCCCGACCGGAAGGTTAGCTAAATGGAAAATGCTGTTGCGCGATTTTGATATTGTGTATGTGACTCAGAAGGCGATAAAGGCACAGGCTTTGGCTGATCATCTTGCAGAAAATCATGTTGATGAAGAGTATGAACCTCTCAAGACTTCTTTCCATGATGAAGAAGTATTGTTTGTGGGTGAAGATATTTCTGAAACATATCCACGTTGGAGACTATTCTTTGATGGAGCGGTAAATCAACAAGGAAAAGGTATTGGAGCGGTCCTAGTTTCAGAGTCTGGTCAGCTCTATCCCATGGCAGCTAAGCTCCGATTAATTGCACGAACAATATGGTTGAGTATGAAGCTTGTGTTCTTGGTTTGAAAATGGCCATTGACATGAATGTCCTCGAGTTGCTGGTTATTGGAGATTCAGACTTATTGATTCATCAAGTTAAAGAAGAATGGGCTGTGAAGAATCCGAAGATTATACCTTACGTTCAATATGTGCAGAAGTTGTGCAAAAAGTTTCATAAGATTGAATATAGATATACTCCCAGAATACAGAATGAGTTGGTCGATGTGCTTGCCACAACACTTCAATGATTAAACATCCGAATACAATTTACATTGATCCTTTAGATATAGAACTGAAGGAACATCCGGTCCATTGTTCACACATTGAAGGAAAACCAGATGATCTGCCATGGTATTTTGATATAAACAAGTACGTAAAGACTAGGAATTATCCCGAAGATGCCACATCCAACCAAAAGAAGTCGATACGTCGTATGACTCCTAATTTCCTTCTAGGTGGAGGAATCCTTTATAGGAGGACTCCTGATTTTGGTCTTTTTAGATGTGTTGATGCTGTTGAAGATGCGAAACTTATTGAACAAATACATGCTCGAGTATGTGGCATGCATATGAATGGGCTCACTTTGGCAAGAAAGATCCTTCGAGCCGGTTATTTCTTGATGACTATGGAGAATGATTGTTGCAAATTTGTGCAAAAATATCATAAATGTCAAGTGCACGATAATTTGATCCGAGTGCAACCTCACAAACTTATTGCTATGAGTTCACCTTGACCATTTGTAGCTTGGGGTATGGATGTCATCGGTCCGATAGAGCAAGTGCTTTGATGGACACAAATTTATTTTGGTTGCCATTTATTATTTCACCAAGTGGGTGGAAGCAACTTCTTACAAGTCGGTAACCAAGAAAGTTGTGGCTGATTTTGTTCACAACAATCTGATATGCAGGTTTGGAGTACCAGAATCCGTCATCACTGGTAACGGTGGAAATTTCAACAGTCACTTGATGAGAGATATTTGTGAACAATTTAAGGTCACTCATCGGAATTCAAGGGCTTATCGTCCCCAAATGAATGGAGCTTAGAGGTTTCCAATAATAATAGCAAGAAGATTTTGAAGAAAATGATCGACAATCACCGAGGTTGGCATGAGATTTTACCATATGCTTTGTTGGGATATCAAACGACTGTCAGAACGTCGATTGGAGCTACTCCATACTTGCTACTATATGGGACAGAAGGAGTCATACCTGCTGAAGTCGAAATATCGTCTTTGAGAATCATTTAAGAAGACGAGTTAAGTAATGCTGAATGGGTCAGCAGGCTGATTGATCAGTTTTCCTTGATCAATGAAAAGAGAATGGTTGCCGTTTGTCATGGTCAGTTGTATCGAAAGAGAATGATTGGTGCTTTTCACAAGAGAGTAAGAGCTAAGAGTTTCGAAGTTGGTCAGTTGGTCCTTAAGAGCATCTTTTCTCATCAAGACGAATACAAATGAAAATTCACGCCAAATTGTCAAGGACCCTACATGGTTCGCAAAGTATTTCCTGTAGATGCTTTGATCCTGTCGGAGATGGATGGCACCGCATAACCGAAACCAATCAACTCAGATGCTTTCAAGAGATACTACGTGTGAAGTTTCAGTTTGCATTTCTGTTATTTACTTGTAATCATTCTGTTTGCTTGTATTTGTTTTATTTAAAATTTTTATCCCTTTTGTAATGAATTATGTCTAACCTGAATTCTCTAGAATGAAATACGTAGGCGGCCTATGTCATCCTCAATCACGCCATTTAGATTTAATATATTTCTTTATATTTGAACTACGTTTGACATGAATTCTCAAGAATGAGATACGTAGGCGGCCTATGTAGGCCTTGGTCTCTTTCTTTGAATTTTTTTATCTTTGTTAACCTTGGGGGAACTACGTTTGACCTGATTTTTGCCTCAACGGGATACGTAGGCACCACAAGGGTTCGGTTATATCTCCCATAAGATTTCTATTCCTCTTTACAATATAAACTGGGACAACATATTTGAGAGGGACTCAAAAAGTATCGAGAAGAAGACTCTTCCTCAACAAGTCAATGCTGAAGATATTTTGAGATTTTCAACTGGGACATAATCTTTTAGAAGATCTCAAAAATTATGCAATGTACTCGGTTACAGTGGAAAGATAAGCAAGACAGTTAACTGGGATAGAAATTTGGAGGATGACCTCAAAATTTTCAACATGGGTTTGTCGCCATTGTGGACTAACTTTGAATACTCGCCATCGAATAATTAGATACACCTCCAAGCATCACGCTCAAAGAAGTTCGCTAAGCCTGACGTGACATGACACTTGGCAGTGACCCTTTTTAAAATACTACTCCTCGAAAATTTATTTTCTTAAAGATTTTCCTTTTATGTTTTTTTTTTGGCATAAAATATTTTGTCTTATCTATCAAAGGTCGGGAGATCATAAAATCAACCAAGATATCAGGACAAGGACCAGACAACTGAATAATATACACAGATCTGTTCGTTTTAAAACTAACAATTTTTATGTGGATGCAAGTTTATGACTTGACTTTGATATCAACAAATTCTTTCGATCAATGAATATGGAGAAATCAAGGAGGAGAAAGCTCTCCCAAAATTAACAGTTTCCTGTAGATGCAGGATTATCTTATATTGCTTATACCGGAGACTTGGGAATATGAATGGATTATTTCCATCAATTTCCAACAACATGAAGTCTTAAGGAACGTTCAACTAGATTCAAAGGTGAATCAAGCAAAAATCTTAAGGAAGAGTTTACGGTTTTCGTAAAAGACGTCATCTGCATCACATTATCAGACAAGATGATGTCGTTTCCTTGAGGGGCCATTTATTTTATTATCGATCAAGATAATACATTTTCCAGAGGGTTCATCTATCTTTTTGGCGATTAAGACAATACACTACCTGGAGGGGTCATTTATTTTATTGTCAATCAAGACGATACATTACCTGGAGGGGGTCATTTATTTTATTATTGATTAAGACGATACACTACCCGGAGGGGTCATTCATTTTATTGTTGATCAAAATGATATATTATCTGGAAATCATTTTACCGTTATCGTCAATTGAGATGATATGATTATCCAGAAGGCACCTAGAAGATTGTGTCGCTCGATTGAAGCACTTTCATCATTTGGTACAAGGATGACATCAAGATTTACTATCTATGCATCACAGGAGGATATTCATCCCCTGCAGAAGATCATGCATCACGAGTTAATATCCATGCGTTGCGGGAGATCCATGCATCGCGAGTCAATATTAATGCATCGCGGAAGATTCATCCATCGCGAGTCAATTTCCATGCATTATGGAAGATCCATGCATCGCGAGTCGATACTCATGCATCGCGGAAGGTCCATACATCGCGAGCTAAAATCCATGCATTACAGAAGATCCATGCATCGCGAGTCAATATTCATGTATCGCAAAAGATCATGCATCGCGAGTCAATGTTCATGCATCACATAAAGTTATGCATTGCGAGAAGATATTCATGCCTCGCACAAAGTTGTGCATTGTGGGAAGATATTCATGACCCGCAAAAAGTTATGCATCGCGAGAAGATATTCATTCATCGCAGAAAATTATGCATCGCGAGAAGATATTCATGCCTCGTAGAAATTTATGCATCGCGGGAAGATATTCATGCTTCGCAAGAAATCATGCACTGCCAGAGAAGGAATCATGCATCTCAAGAGAAATACTTACCTATCGACATCAACTGCCAGAGAAGGAATCATGCATCTCAAGAGAAATATTTACCTATGGACATCAATTGCATTCTTTTATTTTGATAAAAGTAAACATCAAGAAAGCATCGAATACGATGTCAAGAGAAATATCAACGATGCATCAACTTTTATTTATTTCTACATCAAATGAAGAGTATATTGAATATTATATTGCAATCATAATACATAAGTTTTATTTGTTTTACGTTAAACTGATCGAGTTGACGTCAAATGAAGAAGGAGAACAATTAAGTATCAAAACGGTAAAAGACACTGTCTCCCATTTGAATTGCATTTTTATGCTGATGAGTTTCATCTCAGACTTTCTCGAGAGCATCCGAAAGGATGAATTCTTCAAAAACCACAGGTTCGGACAACATCAAAAGGAATGCGGCACAACGTGAAACTTTTTCTTAGTAGAAAACTGGACATAGTCCAAATAGGATTGTCAAACTCTTAGGACGCGAGCAGAGTAGCGACTTGCACCACAATCGAACCACACCCCTATCAAAAGGAATGTGGATTTTTCTTTGGGTTTTGTCAGTTTCGGTCTCGCATCTGGAAAATCTTGATATTTGCCGAAAGCAAGTTTCCAGTCTAAGTTATGATGCGCCAAGAGCTTTGAAAATTATGTCCTTGTAAGTTCTTAATTATGGGTGTGAAGCGGGCCATATTCATGGCTAAGAGGTTACAATCCTCCTTTTCATACTCGATTAATTTTGTCACTTGTCCAGAGCCAAAATTTATCTAGCATAATATATTTCCTTTTCCACTGATCGAGTCAAACTACAAGATGCATGATTCTTAAGATTTAAAGATATGTAGGCGGGTTTAATTGCTGAAAAATTGGCTGTATTCCAGCATTCACTCCTGAATCTCATTCTCGAGCATTTTGATCCCTTCATAAACCACTGTCAAGATTACTTGTGAATTCTTTCAAAATTATGCGCTAAATCAAGTGTATCAAACTACAAGTGGCGTGAATTCTCATGTAGCCTGAGGTATGTAGGAAACCCGTTTTCAGGGTTAGGCCATAAATCTTAAAGTCCGTAGCAAATCCCTTCCTAAAGACGAGTATGTGGTCGGTCAAATTTGGTTGGGTCAATTTCATTTTCCCCGAATTTCTTGCATCAATCCAAGTAAAATGAGGGACAGTTGTTGACACCAAATTTTGACCCCCCTCTCTCCCGATTAGAGTCAATTCGCGAGTTTCTTAAATTCCACACGAAAGAAAATAATCAATTTTACAGGACTCTAATATTTTTCAAATCATTTTAAAGTAGCTTTAGTCGATTTTATAAGTTTTGAAGTGATATATGTTTTCATGTAGTTAATTTATTTCATGAAATATTCGAAAACCTTCTCAAAAGTTTGTTTAAATATTTGGTCAAGTACTCTAATTGTTTAATAGTAATTCGAATTTAATTATTTGACTAAATTGATTATTTTTATCTCGTCAAGATTAAGAAAATCGTTAATTAATTATATTTAGAGCTCGTCCTACCTATGTTTCGCCAATTTTATTAATAAGTTCCAATTAGATTAAATCAACAATGCATTTAGCTGCACAAAATACCAAAATTTTGGGCTCCTACGTTATTTTCCTTTCCAACAGCCCACTACTTCAAACCCAAGCTATTTCAGGCCCCAATCCCTTTTAAATCCTTAAGTTTCTTAGCATACCAATTCAATAAGTCTATTTGTCCCAGTGACCCCAGCCCAACTATTATACCCAACCCATTCAATACTAAAAGACCCAGCAACGATATCCGGCTGACCCACCCCACTTCTTTTTTCTTCCTCACAGTGAACCCATCCATCGCATGACTGTTGTCGTCTTCCTCCAATTTGTACGAGATTTGTAGCAAACCAAGTTGTCCTCGTCCTTGAAGAACCAGGTGTCTCGATCTTACTCCTTCTTCGTCCTTTGCTCAAAATTGGATGACCCTCACTTCTCTTCCGTTAGAATTGGTAAGACTCATGGTTGTCCAACCTTATCCTAGTGGGAATCGAAATTTCAAATTCAAAACCCATTCCATTTTCCCTCCTCATGTTTAGATCATATCTCCTTCTATATAAACCTTCTTTTACCTTCATTTGGGTTTAGTCTGGGTTTTTTTTTGAAAAAAAACAGTGGAAAAAGTTGGAGAAAATGTTGGGAAAAATATTTTTTACTATGGGAAAGAATAGATTAGCTAAGAGATATAAGATAAGAATCGAAGTCAATACACGAAACTATTTTGGAAGTAGGTTCTATGATTGTGAAGGTTCAAGGTGACGTTCCTTTGGTTCTGTTTTCTCACGATCTCGCTAGAGTTATCGAAACTTACATTGTGTTTGTGGAAGTTCTGCTCGAGCTCTTCTAGTCTTTATTAGCTGCCCGTAGAAAGGTAACACTTCTTCCCTTCACAGTGTTTTCTTTGCCTTTGCTATTTCGCTACATTGTTGTTATCTTTAGTTATGCTTTTTGTCAGGTCGAATTTTGGCGTCTTAACAAGCCTTGTTTGCCTCAAAATGATCTTTGTTTTTATTTCTAATATTGATTCTAAAGCCATATATTCTTGTAGTTAATGTTGTCATTTATATTTTCTTTGTTTGGGGTTCATCTTCCCTTTCTCTAAATCTGTTATTTAAACATTGTCAAATTTGTTTTCTTTCTCTTTATTGTCTTGAGCACCCGAAGCTTCCATTCACTTTATGACTGCTAATGTTGTTTGTTCTTTCCTTTGAGATTAGGCAGAATTTCAAAATCTCTTAATATGAAGTTGGTTGTTTGTCATAGTATTCTGTCTTTTTTTTAATCAAATTCCATGGTTGTTCAATGTGTCTTGTAGCTGGTCGTTTCTTTTGCTTAAAACTAATGTGTTGCTTATATTTTGTTTTCTTGTTTGTTTAAGGTATAATTTCTCTGGCGTGTTATCTTGTCTCAAATCTTCACTCAGTTCTCTTCTTACTCGAGTCACTTGTTCAAGCTATAATGGACTGATGCAGGCAGGGTAGTTTTCAATTTGCTTAGTGACGATAATATTAATCGACTCTATTTTGGTTGAATTCCAACCTGTGATCTAGTCGAGTCCCTCTATTTCGTGGAAGTTTTGGAATTAATTGACAGTTTGCTTAGTGTCGATAATATTTGTTTCGAATCGACTCTATTTTGATCGAATTTCAACCTGTGATCTAGTCTAGTCCCTTTATTTCGTGGTAGTTTTTAAATTAATTGACAGTTTACTTTGGTATAGGAGTGAGATTGTTCCTTCCTTTATGTATGTTTTTTTAGCTATTGTGTTAAATTTTATTTGCGGTTATGCTAGTTTAGGGGCTCGTTTCCAGCATGTTTTGAAGTGATGTTGTGAATCTATTCTTAAGTCGTATACATGGGTTCAGTTTAGATAATTCTCATTAATGTGTATGGAATGACGCTTTGAATCAAGTATCTCAATCTAAGACTTTTACTTCACTGTTTCTAATCGATTTACTTTTTGCAAACTCACTTCATTGTATTACTTGTTTTTTTTTAAAAAAAAATTTTAAGCTTCTATAATGATCCATTTCCTCTAATTGTTTACTGTTATAGATTTTAGACTTATTTTGCACGTCTATGGGTTGTTGCCTTTATTTTAAGTTGATTGTTGTCCATGAAGTAAATGATTAGCAACCTTTTCAATCTAAGATGTTTTAATCTTATTTTTGCTTCAGGAAAGAAATTTAAATTTATTAGTCGTGTGGTTACATTATCTTTCATGTCTGTTGAGTAGCGTGATAAGGTCGTGTTTGCTGGAACATGTTAGATTCATTATTTTTTTGGAAATTTGTTCAAGCTGGAGTAGTCAATTTATAATCACTTTTGTTAATCCTACAATAAGATGCTAACTCTTGTTTATGCATTTTTAATGTGAAATATACCGAGTTCATCGAGAACTCCTTCCTTCCTGCATTTTGAGAAAATCATAAAGGCTTAATTTCGTCTTTTCGAGTCAATCCATTAAATTTGATGGGCAGATTGTTGAAGTTGAACTAGCATGAAGATTGAAGAAAGCCGAATAAGTTGGATTAGAAGATCCAATTCAGTATTATTTTGTATTTTGTTATTTTCGAGTTTAATCCATTGTCGTTTATTTTCTGTATTTTTTTTTATTAATTATTTGCTTAGTCTAGAACAGATATGGAAGAAATGGGTCGAAAATCCAAAAAGTCAAATGGATCAAAAACCCAAAACAGGTGGGTCAAAAATTTTGGTCAAGGCGAACGGAACACGGATTTGGAATCAAATTTCTCCCCTCTCCTCTTTACTTATTTTTTTTATTATTTGTTGTTTTGTTTGTCGCTAGTTTAAAGCTAGAAGAATCCGAATCCCCAAAAAACGTCACTTTAGTTTTAACGACTCGATCAAATCAAGTAAATATTTTTAAAGAATTTTACAAATTAAAATTCACTTAGATAAACAGTTTTCACTTACAAAACAATCTTAAATGATTTTTGGCAAGTTAGCAAACGTCTTAGGTGCTTTCAAAACCTTTCTAAGATGTTAATAGGAATCCCTGACGAAAATTAACTTTTTTGGAGTCGCCACTTATTGGTACCTCTTTTTAACATATTTGGTCCTGTCTAAGCATGTTTTCCACTTGTTCTATCCTTTTGAATATATCATTATTATCTTATCATAATTTCTAATAGATTTGGTCTTAAAATCAGCAGCTTCAGGCTTAGCCTACGTATGAAAAGTACAACACATTATTGAAGAAAATAAGATGAACATTAAAAAAAAGAGCAAAACTAATGAGATGAACATCAAAAATAAAAGCAAAACAAATAGGCATGAATATACCTTAATTAATTGATCTCACACTTCAGGCTCGACATTCCACATATATTGTGATGGGATTTCATGCAAATTCGCTCATTCCCATTTAAAATGTATCATAGTATTTGCTAATTGATTTTTAATGTTTCTCATTTGATTGTGAATTCTCTCTTTATTAAGGATTTTATTAGAAAATTTTGATCATAACTCCCTCAATATGTTATTCAGCGTGTGTGTAGTGAAAGATCCACCAACCCTATTTCCAAGTTCTTGCTCATGATAAAATGCATCAATTAGTGCATCTTCCAAAGTATGTAACCAAATACAAAGAGATTTATCTGAAACATTTGTCTCAATTGAAGTAAACGACTTTAATTTTTTCGTTATCTTGATAACTACAAAAGTAAAATATAAATTCATAAGAATTAAATAAAGAAATGTCATTAATAATATTGAAGAGTTATAATATAAATTCAAATGCACTACACATTATTTTTATAACTAAAACAATAGTTCACAAAATCACTTTCAAATAACATCAAATAAATAAATGTGATACAAAAACTTATTTTTCTGTTTCTCAAAGAAAATTAGGCTGTATAATTATTCCACATGGCAGCTGCTATGTCATCTCAAATCAACTCTCCTCTTCTAAATTCATTTCTCTCTCTAGGATTTGGAACATCTTCATGTGCATCATTATTATTTATAAGCTCCGTATCAACTTGAGCAAGTAAATTATTGTTTGAATCTACTCCTCTTAAACAGTTGTGCAAAATACAACATGCAAATATGATAAGCTTTTGGATTTCAATACCATATAATGACTCTGTTAAGTTAAAAAATTATAGTAAATCTCTTTTTAAGAACTTCAAATGCTCGTTTAGTAGAGTTACACAAAGAGCGAGTGATATCGTTCTCCCTATACGACGTAATAAGTCCATTTTCAACATGAGTCCAACATCAACAAGGTATAATATTCCTAAATATAATTAAATAAAAGATTTAATTATTGTCCATTACATGTAGCTATGTCTATATAAATATATATAACATTTACCTTTTTTGGAAATTTTTAGTGGATCTTGTCTATTTAGTGCTTCTTTTATGATTCTTGAATCAGATGATGTACCTTCCCACATAGCTAACACAAATGTGAATTTTAAATCAAATGTTCATGCAACTAGTATATTTTGTTTTGGATAATTTTTTCTCCCACGATATTTTAGTGCTTCACTTTGTGAAACTTTAACACGTATGTGTTCTATCAATTACACCAATACAATCCTGATATTATAATCATCAATTAAAATGCAAAATTTTTTGTTATAATCTAAAATTTAAATTACTATTTTAATTATGTTCACCTTAAAATATGGGTGGAATATTTGATTGCTAGCAATTTCAAAAGGAAAGTTAGAGCCATCATGTTGTTCAATAAAATTTTCATATAACCCCAAGATAGCTCGTAAGAAAACATGAAAATGACGACTGATTGACTCTCCAGACTATCGAAAGATGAAAAACAACTCACGATTTGTCATATTATATGCTATCAAGTAAAGTGTCATATTCGGGTTTACCCCCTAGATGTAACCGGCGTCGTCGTCCTCTTTGAAGGACTAAGACTAGCCTCTTTGTCTCAAGTCATTACATTCATAGGTTGAAAATGCGGAAAAACTTAAAATTTTTCATTACATCTACTTGGAGGTTTACATAGACCTCTACATACACATTATATAATATATATATATATATATATATATATATATATATATATATATATATATGTATCGAGTATACATAGACCCTTCATATAGGAAGGTTACATAGCCTACTACTTTTATTGCACATACATATATATAAGATAGAAAGATAGTATCAAAGATTGTCTCATCTCATACCATCTAAACGATCATTACAATATGGGCATAGCCCTACATCAAATGTAAAGAAGACACATATAGGCTTATACAAGTCGTACACAATGAAATTGGAATGAACATAAAAGTCATAGAAAAACAAAGGAAACTTCATATGGAAGATATTAACACCGCCCTCGGAAAGTGAGGACCTACCCACTTGGATGATAGAGAATATCCAAGCCATCTTCAAGTTGTCTCGAATGAGCCTTAAACGACCGGAACCTAAAATGTTTAGGAAAAGGGAAGAAAATGGGGTTAGTACTCCACATGTACCAAGTATGAGACCATATGCACATATAAGAGCAAAACATGCTAAAAAGGGACATTTAGTCAAAACATGCCATTTTACCCCTTTTAAAAGTCCAATGCAAAATCAAGCAAATCATACCAACCAACCAAACATGCTTAACAACACAAAAAAGTAATATGTATCGCAACATACTTGAACCCATGATCTACTACAACCGTATCATCAAGGAATAACATCACAAGTATGAATAAGAGTCATTTATATCATAATAAGCAAGACAACTACTCATGAATCCTTATCAAGTCAACAAGTGCAATGACCAAGAAAAGCCCCATAACCTTACTCAATCAAGTAGCCCCAACAAGAAAACCATAACCAATGTCCAACTCCACATAATATAATATTTCGATATACATTTCATATTATTTTAACAATACAACCCAACACATACTCATAAGTGAACTAATCAACATGTAGTATCTAAAATGTGTGAAATTCATCATGTACATATCATATATCATCATAACATAAACATATATAAGAACATCCTCCTAAGACTCTCCTTAAGTCTAACTAGTGGAATCTTAGGTAGAGTCCCATACCCCTACCTAGACTAAGCTAGACCCCTTAGATTATTCACGTTAGAGTTCAAATCCCTTAATTCATTTTACCTTTGAACATTTTGTCCTAACTGACATAAACCACATGAGCTAGTGTGGAATCAGGTGTCATGAAACTCTACAACCGAAAGAAGGCGGATTACTTGCCAAGGTAGTACCAAAACATGAAACATAGCAACTACATGGATCCACTAGCTAGTATTCCCATAGGAGTTACATAATTCAAAAACTAGGAGATATAGTTGGGACCCCCTTTATGCGCCATGCATTGTAGTCTCCAATATCAAAAGTAATGTAGTGCTCCTACCTTCCCTACGTGGGAAGGGACACTCCTCAATCTAGTTCACTCGGTACTAAGCTAGAGTCCCTTTTTGAAATGTCTTTAAGCCTTTAATTATCAACCATAGCTTAGTTTAGGTCATAGGGTCTACCCCTTGTATAATCATCATCATCAATAGCTCAATAAGAAATGTATGAGTATAAATCAATTCACCACAATTCATATAGGTCAGGTTAACACATTACACATCAATTCATAATACGACACATTGATAAACATCACTATCCATATATCATTTCCATCTTAATCAACCTCACAACCATAATCAAGACATTTCAATTCAATATCATACCACCCTATCATCCTAATATAAGGCATACTCCATTATAACATCATGACTTGATCACAATTGGAAGTAAAGATAGAGATTCAAAGACTTACCAAGTCTTCCTCATAGTTCATCATTTAGGCTTTACAATAAAACATCTATTCAATCCAATTTAGTTGTTTAACATAATAATTCAATAATCAACAGGATAAAAATACTAGAAGAGTCACTACACCATAATTCAATACCAAATCAATGCTTCAAACAAGGTTACTTAGACTAATTTCCATAACCTAGATCACTTCTCAAGATTTAGCAAGAAAGACAAAAATTCATTTTAATTTGTTAATGATTGGTGCAACAACATCATCTAATAGTGATTTAACCCATAATAAAGAAAATTGAATCAATCACAACCCAATTTACATCAAGATCAACCTAGGACTAAGGGTTAAGGATTCTAATCTCCAATTGAACAAAACCATCACAATTGATCATAATAAAGTTAAAATAGATGTTAATCTATCTAGTATATCCTAAAGAACCATAAACAACTCATTTCACAACATAGATTTCGTAATTGAATGACACCCACATGAAAACTCAACTTTTGAAATCCATTTTGAAGGAACCCTTTGAAGAAAGAGTCTCATAGGTGAATTAGATCCCATACATTAAAGTTTGACAAAGATTTGATGGTGAATTCGTACCTTTCCATACCCCAAAACCTCCACCTAGATTGTGTTCAATGGTGGTTTCCAATAGAGAGAGAAAGAAGAGAGAAGGAAGAGAGTTTATTTTGTGAGTTGTAATTAGAGTAATTGGGAAGTCTTCATATGGGAGTTAAATTAGTTAATTAGTCTTCCCTTAATCCCCAAATAACCACTAAACCCCTTAATTAATTGTTTTGAACTTAGTTAAAACGTGCAGCAAAAATATGTCACTCATAGACGGAACCCCGTCGACTCCTCGTGGCTCAATCGACGGACCAGCCCCCCTTCTGTGTTGCATGTCCGTTGATGAGTTCAAAGAGTGTGCATCTAGGGCCTCCAACATTTTGGTTACGTAAGGGATAACGGTGGGCATCGACGCCCCGTCGATCCACGCACGAGCCGTTGATGGTTCTCGTGGTTTGCACACTGCCTTTTACGTGCTAGGGTCATCCTTAAGGACCCTTGGTTAGTCCTTGGGGAGTCCTACCTGGACTTTTAGACTACAAATCATTTTTAACACTTGTTATACCTCCTTCCACCTAATTTCATGGATTTATGACTCCTAAAAGCTAGTAAAATAGGTTAAGGACGCTAGTATTCCTTAGCACTTATTTTTTAACATCATGGACTTTCCTGGACGTTTTAGTTCTTATACTTCCTAAATGACCTATATTCATTAAAATAGGTCTTAAAATAGTGCTTAGAACATATGGAACATATGTTAGGCTCTAAGAATCGTCTTGGATTTTTTGAAAGTGTTACATTATCCCCCTCCAGGAACATTCGTCCTCGAATGACACTAAAATTCCTTTGAATGAAGGCATAGACTCAAGACTAGCAGCCCAACCAATCAACAATATCAAATCAACATAAACCATATCATTTCAACAAGGAAAATTTCAAAACTCCAATTATCACACATAAAGCTCAAAACACTTGATCATGAGGTATTTCCTTCTCACAACACAAATGAGCTCAACATACATTACATGAGTCAATTATCATATAGTTCAACTTATCAATAGTTCACATAACTTTTCACTGAGATTCACCATGTCAGAATGCACAACATAACACAAACAAACCAAAAAGGCAAAATTTCAAGTAAGTGTTAATTTCACTGTATGCAATTCAAACTGCACATTTTTGCAAGACTTCACCAAAAAGATGAAACTTCAATTTTTAGTCATATTTATATTATTTAAAAGAATGACTAACCTTAATTATAAAAAAGATGAGGATAACGGGACTTCATGTCAGCCTCGGCCTCCCGTGTTGCACCCTCAACTAGGTGATTCTTCATAACACCTTTACGGAAACCTTCTCTTTATTCCTTAACTTCTTGACTTGCCTATTAAGAATTTGAACTGGAACTTACTTATAAAAGAGGTTATCCTTGACACCAAGACCCTCAATAGGATGAATGGACTCGGGATCACCGATACGCTTCTTCAACATAGAAACATGGAAAACCAGATGAACCAAATCCAATTCACTAGGAAGTTTCAATTCATACGCAACCTTACCAACCCATATAGAATCATATGACTTTTGAATCTAAGGTAAACCCACTACAAAGTCCATATTGATGTCTTTCCACTTCCAAGTAGGAATTTGGATCTCTTGTAGTAAGACGCCCGACTTTTGATGCTCGGCTTTTACTTGTTGACAATTTGGCCACTTAGCAACAAACTCTGCTATGTCCTTTTTCATTCCTTCCCACCAATATCTCTCTCTTAGGTCATGGTACATTTTTGTCAAACCCGGATGAATTAAGTAGCGGGACCCATGGGCTTCTTCTAGGATCCGGTCCCTCAACCCATCTACATCGGGAACACACAATCTCCCTTGGTACCTTAACACACCATCCCACCCCCTTAGGAGAATCACTCGTTTAACTTGCCGAGAACTGATTCTTTCAACTACATTAATGGTTCATCAAGGTGTTGTTTGGACTTTACTTCCACAACTAAAGATGACTCAGAGTTATGATGGACAATGACTTTACCATTTGAAGAATCTTCTAATCTCACCCCAACCTAGACAACATATGTACATACCTCACTAGGTCTTTCTTGGCTTCATCAATGTGGGATACACTACACATAGTCATACGACTTAGGGCATCCGCAACCATAATAGTCTTGTCGGGGTGATAGAGTTCAATCATGTCATAATCTTTCAACAATTCTAACCACCTTCTTTGTAGAAGATTCAACTCCTTTTGGGTAAGCACATATTGGAGGCTCTTATGGTCTGTCAAGACATCAACATGTACATCGTACAAGTAATGCCTCTAAATTTTCAAAGCAAACACAACGGCTGCTAACTCAAGGTCATGAGTGGGATAGTTTCTCTCATGTACCTTAAGTTGACTAGAGGCATAGTCTATCACTTTCCCGTGTTGCATAAGAAAACACCCCAAACCTACTCGGGATGCGTCACAACACACATCAAAACCTTTGTACCCTCAGGTAAAGTCAACACCGGAGCAGAAGTGAGCCTATTTTTCAACAATTGGAAACTTTTCTCACACGCCTCCGACCACTTAAATTTCTTACTCTTTTGGGTCAAAGGAGATGCAATGGACGCAAGACCATCCACGAACCTCCGATAATAACCTGCTAGACCCAAGAAACTCCTAATGTCGATTGGAGTCAATGATCTAAGCCAATTTTTCACCGCCTCCATTTTCTTTGGATCAACTTCAACTCCTTCACTAGAGATGATATGACGAAGAAATGTCACCGACCTCAACCAAAACTCACATTTTCTATATTTGGCAAACAATGATGTTCTTTAAGGTTTGCAATACAACCCTCAAATGACCCATATGATCACCCTCATTCTTCGAATATACCAAGATGTCGTCAATGAATATAATGACAAATTAATCCAGGTTATTTTGAAACACTCTATTCATTAGGTCCATAAAGGCCGTTGGATAATTAGTTAGACCGAAAGACATTACGAAGAACTTATAGTGCCCATACCTAGTCCGAAAGGCCGTCTTTGGTACATCCTCATTTATCACCCTATGTTAGTGATACCCCGACCTCAAGTCAATCTTAGAAAAGTAGCTTGCCCCTTAGAGTTTATCAAACAAGTCGTCAATCCGAGGGAGAGGATACTTTTTCTTGATTGTGACCTTATTGAGTTGGCGATAATCAATACACATTCTCAAGAACCCATCCTTCTTCTTAACAAACAAAATTAGAGCACCCATGTAGAAATACTAGGTATTATGAAGCCCTCGTCCAGTAAATATTTGAGTTGAGTCTTCAACTCTTTCAATTCGGCCAGAGCCATCCAATAAAGAGGAATTAAAATGGAATTCATTTCCGGTAGAAAATCAATGCCAAAATAAATTTCTTATTCAGGAGGAATACCGGGAATGTAAAGATAGAGATTCTAAGATTTACCAAGTCTTCCTCATAGTTCATTATTTAGGCCTTACCATAAAACCTCAATTCAATATAATTTAGATGTTCAAAATCATAATTCAATAATCAACATGATAACAATACTAGAAGAGTCACTACACCATAATTCTACCTAATCAATGCTTAAAACAAGGTTACTTATACCAATTTCCATAACCTAGATCACTTCTCAAGATATAACATGGAAGATAATAATTAATTCTAATTTGTTAATGATTGGTGCAACAACTTCATGTAATAGTGATTTAACCCATAATCAAGACAAATGAATCAATCACAACCCAATTCACATCAAGATCAACTTAGGGCTAAGGGTTAAGGATCACAATCTTCCAATTGAACCAAACCATCACAATTGATCATAATCAAGTTAAAATACATGTTAATATATCCATTATATACTAAATAAACCATAAACAACTAAATTCACAACATAAATTTCGTAAAAGAATGAAACATGAAAACTCAACATTTGAAATCCATTTTGAAGGAACCCTTTGAAGAAAGAGTCTCGACGGTGAATTAGATCCCATACCTTAACGTTTGATGAAGATTTGATGGTGAATTCGTACCTTTCCATCCCCCAAAACCTCCCCCTAGATTGTCTTCAATGGTGGTTTCCAATAGAGAGAGAAAGAAGAGAGAAGGAAGATAGTTTATTTTGTGAATTGTAATTAGAGTAATTGGGGTTGGAGTCTTTATATGGGAGTTAAATAAGTTAATTATTCTTCCCTTAATCCCAAACTAACCACTAAACCCCTTAATTAATTGTTATGAACTTAGTTAAAACGTGCATAAAAAACATGTCACTCACAGACGGAACCCCGTCTATGCCTCGTGGCTCAATCGACGGACCATCCCCCCTTCCTTGTTGCACGTCCGTCGATGAGTTTAGAGAGTGTGTATATGAGGTCCTCCACCATTTTGTCTAAGTGTGGGACGACGGTGGGCATTGACGCCCCATCGATCCACGCACGAGCCGTTGATGGTTCTCGTGGTTGTACACTGCCTCATACGTGCTAGGGTCCTCCTCAAGGACCCTTGGTTGGTCCTTGGGGAGTCGTACCCAGACATTTCGACCACGAATCATATTTAACCCTTGTTATGCATGCTTCCACATAAACTCATGGATTTCTGACTCCTAAAAGTTAGTCAAATAGGCTAAGGCATGCTAGTACCCTTAGCACTAGTTTCCAAACGTCATAGACGTTCTTGAATGTTTTGGTTCTTAAGCTTCCTAAATGACCTATATGTATTAAAATAGGTCTTAAAAATAGTGCTTAGACCCCTTGTCACCTATGTTACTCTCTAAGAGTCGTCTTGGATATTTTAAAGTGTTACATAAAGTGTTTTTGCAACTTACTTCTCAATTGTAGCTCGAGGTCTAAAACCTCCTTTTATAATTAATCCCACATAGACCACTAGAAGTTGAAGGGATCATTCTTAAAATACTATGACAAAGTTCAGTTGAAAATAGATGACTTAGTAATTCATTTCTTACTTGCTCTCTCTCAAGACTTCCTTCATGTATGATTGTACGCTGATCTTTTTTTTTGATTTCAAATGAACAAGTCCAAAATCAAATTACTTCTAAGAGTGCAACATATGAAGCTAAAGAGCTTAGTTGTCCCAACGTTTGACTACTATCACGATTATTTTGATCAGCCATCTATAATAAAATAAAATAAAAATACATTAACCAATTAAACTATTCTTACAAAAATAAATTTACATAAAAATTACACAAGATATATAAATTATGAATCAGTCATTAAATGGTCAAACTTGAAAAGCGGAGTGCTTACTGATTGTTCTTATTTAAAATATCAAGGCTTTGGTTCAATGGCTAGTATTCTTAAAAGTCATTTCCTGTTGCTAAAGACAGAAGTTGATTACTTTTTTTTGTTTGTGAAGATGAATAGATGGTGACATAAAAAATAGACTATGCATCGGTCATGCTCTTAAAGACTGACTGTTCTTACTTTCTTTTTATGTTATGGCACATGCTTTATGCTTTATAATGAAGATTTCTCTGGGAAGTTTTGATTGAGAGTGGTGCTGGTAATTGGAAATAGGAAGTATTGAATCTCTTTTTTGTGCCTGGATAAGGAATGTGAAAGCTAAATTTAAAAGCATACAAACTAAAAATCATGAGTTTGATTGTGTATTTAGAGGGTTTTTGTAACGACCTGTTTAGTCGTTTTGAGCAGCAGATTTTATTCTGGAAAAACTGGGCCATACTACGGACACCACGACGGACCGTCGTAGGCACGACGGCCCGTCGAGGGTGAATCGTTGCAACATACTTAGAAATTCTGAAATTGGGTACTGAAAATCGACTCTCTGTAAATTGTGACGGACCTGCAGGACGTGCCGTCACATCCACGACGAACCGTCGTGAGGTTCCGTTGCAAAACACTTCAACTTTTGAGAATTTGGTACAAGAAACGAGTTTCTGACCGTCATGACGGAGGAACAGGACGGACCGTCACGGCTGTGACGGGCCGTCACAGGCCACTTGAGCTCGAGGGAGCTGCGACGACCACCGTGACGGACCGTCGCAGGCACGACGGCCCGTCACAGGTTGCGCAGTCCCAGGCAGTTTAGGATTTCTCCACACGTTTTAAGGGTCGTTTTTGACTATTCTTTCCTTAATTATAAAGATTGAGGGTTAACATTAATAAGTCTAATTACTTAGGGGTTAAAAGGAGTAACCTTAAGTTAATTAGTGGGGTTTCTTGTCCTTTTTCACACTTAATTATATGATTAATTAGGGTAAAAGAAAGAGGGTTTGAACATAAGAAAACAAAAGAGAAAGAACAAGAAAGAGAGAGAGAGCAGTCGATCAAAGGGGAGAAAACAAAGCTTGGAAATTTCTTGCTTGTGGATTCCAATTCTTCGGTGGAGGTAGGTTATGGTTATATTACGATATTCGTAGTGAACTCTTAATAGTGAATAATATGTGTTGATGATATTGTAAACCTGTCTATATGCTTATTGTATGCTTGTATGAATATGATTATGTGATTTTGATAAAACAAGCATGATGAAAACCATTGAATCCCAAATCTTGAAAGAAACTTTAATCTATGATATTAATGATGATGCCTTGGTATAAAAGAAGGCTTGACAAGTTAAAGTAATGGGATTGATGATGCCTTAGTATAGAGAAGGCTGGATGAATGGATAGAATGAATGTAGTGGATCGGAGTGTCACGTACCGACACATAGTAATAGTGGATCGAGTGTCACGTTCCGACACATAGTATTAGTGGGACGGGGTCACGAACCGACACGTAGATATAGGGGATCGGAGTGTCCACGTACCGACACATATAGGGGATCGGAGTGTCACGTTCCAACACATATAGGGGATCAGAGTGTCACGTTCCGACACATATAGGGGATCGGAGTGTCACGTTCCGACACATATAGGGGATCGGAGTGTCACGTTCCAACACATAGAGGTAGGGGATCGGAGTGTCACGTACCGACACAAGAGGAAGAAAGATGATGAATCTCGAAAGATGATAATATGCTCAACATAATGAACTTAATTCCCAAATAAGTATGGTAATGAGGCTTGAGCCCTCATGAATGAACTTGATGGTAATTATTGACGATTATGATACTTGTTGTTGCAACATGTTGAGTTTATAGTTGATTTATAATATTACTTGATATGTATTATCTCCTATTTTGAGTTAACCGATGATATCTACTCAGTACGTGTGGTTGTACTGACCCCCCTACTTTTATGTTTTCCTCTTTGTTATTTGTGTTATGCAGCAAAGTTCGTTCCGTCCCTTCGACTCAGTAGTAGATCAAGCCAGTCTTCACTCTATCGGAAATTCAGGGTGAGCTAATGCGTCTAGCTTGGACTGGGTCTCCTTCTTCAAGTCTTGATGCCTTGAACTTCCGGCATGGACTAGCTTTTTAGTATTTTGTTCTTAGATAGTTTAGTTTAGTAATTTGATCATAGATGTTCTTGTGATGATGACTTCCAGATTTTGGGAATATTAATAATAGTTGAGTTGTTTATTATGAGTTTAAGTCTTCCGCATTATTTCTGTTGATATTATATTGAAATGTTAAGGTTTAGATGGGTTGGTTCGCTCACATAGGAGGGTAAATGTGGGTGCCAGTCGCGTCCCCGAATTGGGTCGTGACAGACTTGGTATCAGAGCCTTAGGTTCGTTGGTCTCATCACACAAGGACAGGTCTAGTAGAGTCTTAAGGAACGGTAGGGGGACGCCTTTACTTTTCCTTGAGAAGCTATAAGACTTTAGGAAAATTCCATTCTTTCATTCTTTCTTTCGTGCTACTACTTGAGTCCAATTGGTATCTAGGTGATACAAATTGGTATCTGACCATCTTCACTCTATTTCGCAGATGGTTAGAACTAGAGCAACGACCGCACCAGCAGCGACAACGGAAAGACATGAATCTACTGAGCCAACCACTGGGGCTGTGGCTCGAGGAGGAACCGCGGCAAGAGGCCGTGGAAGAGGTCGTGGGAGGACGTCCTCTAGAGGAAGAGGACGAGCCCCTAGCCCATCTGATACTAGGGCGGTGACTCCTCCACCGACTGAGGATGCAGTAAGAGAGGGTGAGGTAGGGGAAACTGAACAAGTGCAAAATGAGGAATTGCCACCCCAACCTACCCCAGAGATGATCAACCAGGTACTTGCTTATCTTAGCGGGTTATCCGATCAGGGACAGGCTCCTCCAGTGGTTTCTGCACCAACACCTCCGGTTTCAGAGATACGACATGCGGCTACTATGGCTCCCCGCATGGATGCAACATTGGGAATAGGCACATTTCCACGTCTGACTACTGGGCCTATTATGACAAACGATCAACACGAACTTTTTAGTAAGTTCTTGAAATTGAAACCTCCAGTCTTCAAGGGTGCAGAATCTGAGGATGCTTATGATTTTCTGGTTGATTGTCATGAGCTACTACACAAGATGGGGATAGTAGAGAGGTTTGGTGTCGAGTTCATGAGCTATCAGTTCCAAGGTAACGCCAAAATGTGGTGGCGTTCACATGTTGAGTGTCAACCAACAGAAGCACCACCTATGACATGGGAATCATTCTCTACCCTATTTATGGAGAAATATATCCCAAGGACTTTGAGAGATAGAAAGAGGGATGAGTTCTTGAGTCTGGAGCAAGGTAGAATGACGGTTAATGCATACGAGGCTAAATTTCGCGCACTATCCAGATACGCCACCCAACTCTGTTTCAGTCCACAAGAACGGATCCGCCGTTTTGTGAAGGGGTTGAGGTCAGAATTGCGGATTTCAGCTTACAGATAGCGGCAACAGCAACATCCTTCCAAGAGGTGGTAGACTTTGTGATAGAGGTGGAAGGAGTGAAGCCAGATGACTTCACCACGACATCGACATCAAAGAGATTTCGAAGGGGAGGTGAGTTTAATTGTAACGACCCGCTAGGTCGTTTTGAAAACGAGGACTAGTTTGACTCCTTTTGGAAATTTAAATGGGTACTTTTAAATTGTTCGAAGACTATGAGTATTTAGTTGATAAAAATTTTTTTGAATAATTAATCTAGTTAATAGTTAGCGGGTCATATCCATAATTTATTTAATATCTTATACTTGACCCATTAATCATTTTAAGTTAGTGGGCTTACCACTTTTAAAACTTTATTAATTAAATTGTTAAATAAATAAGTAGTAGTGGTAGTAGAAAGGTTTGTTGTCTTTTTCTTAGTTGCTGGAAAAATTTATTGTTTATATATTAGAATTGTAGTGGTTTTAGTTAATGGAACAAATCTGTAAAGTTTCAAATACCTTACACCTTTTGACCCATATTTATTTAATATAAGTAAGTGGGTTTTATACAAAAATAAAGAGACAAAATAAGCCTAGCAATACTTCTTGACATTCACGCAGATCAGGAAAACAAAGGAGTTTATCTGGTGACCGGTAAGCTTCAAAAAAAATAAATAATAATTCTTGTTTTTGTTTTTGTTTTTGTTTTTGTTTTGTTTTGTTCACATCGTTGATCTTGTGTACAAATTAATTAATATTATGTATTTAGAGGAATTAAGATTTAACTTTAGATTTGAGATCAAGAAATTGGTTATATATATATACATATTGGGTGAGTTTTGAGTATAAGAAAAAAAAATGGCAAAATAAGATTTTGTACTAAATGGGTTTCTATGTATTTTCTGTTTGTTTATTTCTATTATTATTGTTATTTTTTTCTTTTTTTCGGTCATTAGGCTACAAGTTCTGTAACTAGTGGGTTAAAATTCTTGAAATTTCTTATAGTCATTACTTATTGTTGTAGTGTTAATATAGCTAGTCAATTTGGTTATTTATTTGTATTATATAAATATCATGGTAAATTGAGATTAATCCTAGGCTTAAAATTTAGGAATATGAGACTTGTCATGAACTAGAGGACACTAAATTTATGAATTTAATTATTTATTATGGATGTTAGTTTTTGGTATCATTAGGTTGAATGAGTTTTGGGGTTCGGAATAGAGGTATAGCTCTATGGATGTCTATAGATTTATTGCTTACGAATATTGCATAATTGGTAGATTGGGAACGTTTGGAAACTTTGCAAAAAGGGAAGGAAAAATCGTGAGGATTGGTGGCACGTATTCGGCGTACAAGGTATGTTAAGACTTTTTTAGACTTGTTGAAGGACGTTTTTCTAATAAAGATTAAAAATAAAAATAGACAAAAGGGGTAAGGGGGAAAGATGGTGGTCTCGTATCAATAGTGTGACGGGCATTGGTACGAGTACCGGTGTTATAAAAAGGAAAAATACTATTATAGAATGTGGATTGAAATTTGAGAATGCCAAAGCATATGGGCATTAGCTGATATACTATTGATTTGAATTTTCTTGTGTGATTGTGTTTTATTTATTTCACCCGTATAGTTGTGATAATTGAGGTGGTTATGTATTATGTTCATATTGATTGATTGAGATGCATTATCATCCCCTCTATTGAAATAATATTGCACATGCACATGCATGACATGAGACTGAGTATAAGTTGGGCACGTGGAGATCGTTCGTGCTGGGGATGGTGAGATGTTATATTGTAATTTGGGCACGTGGAGATCGTCCGTGCGAAAATGTTGATATTATGATAGAGTGCGTGAGACGTCCACAGACACGTGGAGATCGTCCGTGTCGGTATATGGACCTCGCGAGTCCCCCATGGGTCATGAACTCTCGATGTATTTCCGAGGAGTATCATGTATATACGGTTGAGTATGTACTGGGTATTTTGAGACAATTCATTACATGGTGTTATTTTGCATTGCATTTCATCACATCATTTATTTTGATGATTATGTGTTTTGTTTGGTTTGAAAAATACTTGATGCTTGATTTCCTTATTTGATGGAACCTAAATTGTAAGTGTAATATATGTATATATATACTTGTATAATTTAATAATTTATTTTTCTTATATAACTCCCGTCACTACTTCTTCGTTGTCGGTCAATGAGACATACTGGGTACACGTGGTTTCGTACTCATACTACGCTTGTTGCACTCTTTGTGGTGCAGATTCGATTCCGAGTAGGAGCACATCTCGTGGAGCAAATTGAGTCCGGCTTGAAGTTCTTGGAGTTGTGGTGAGCTGCTTGGCTGTTTCGTGGCCCACACCTCCCTCTATCTTTACGTATTCTGTTATTCAGTATTCAGACAGGATATCCCTTCAGTTAGATTTGTCATTTTAGTTTCAGACTCGTATCGTATTCTAGAAGCTCTTGTACTTAAGACACCAATTCTTGGGGTGATATATTTTAGCTTCCGCATTTCGTACTTATAATGAACTCAATGTTGGAGATTCTTGCTAAGTGTTAGTCTTTTTTTTTACTCATTTGCTGGTTTAGTTGGGTTAATATGTTGGGTTGGCTTACCTATTGGTTGGGAACATAGGTGCCATCACGACTTGAAAATTTGGGTCGTGACAAATTTGGTATCAGAGCGCTAGGTTCATCGGTCTCAGGAGTACAAGAGCAATGTCTAGTAGAGTCTTGCGGATCGGTATGAAGACGTCCATACCTATCTTCGAGAGGCTATAGGACATTTAGGAAATATTCTTTTCTTTTATTCATTATCGTGCACACTTGACCTTGTAGAAATTCTAATCTCGATATTTCATTCTCTCTCAGATGGCGAGGAATCGTACATCGATAAGTGGTGGTCAGGATCCTATTCCTGCGCCTGCTTCTGGGAACACTATCCGAGGTAGAGGTAGGGGACGAGCTCGAGGTCGGGGTAGGGGCCGTGTTGCAGCACCGGTGGATGGTCAAGTACCAGTAGCTACCCAGGATCGTGATAGGACCGTACCTCCTGATGCAGAGGTTGTTCATGGGGATGTGCAAGATCGTGTCGAGGGGGATGGGCTAGCTCAGGCTCCACCCAGTACTATTGTCCCCCCAGTGCTTCAAGATACCTTGGCTCGTATGTTAGGAATCCTAGAGAGGATGGCCCAGGCAGGAGCTTTGCCTGTCACTTCTGATGGCTCACAGACTCGTGTTGGAGGTCAAACTCTAGACCCGATAGTTGCTCCAGATTCTCAGACTCCCAGGACTCAGCCAGCTGCCGCTGTAGCTCCTCGTTTGGATAGTATGGAGTTTCCAGATATGACATCATATTTGGTGAACAGGCCTTCTATGACTATTGATGAGCAAAAGATGTTTGGGAGGTTCAGACTAATGAATCCTCCTACTTATACTGGTGACTTAGCTGAGGATGCATATGAGTTTATAGTTAGTTGTCATGAGAGGTTGCATAATCTTGGATTAGTGGAGTCTCATGGAGTTGACTACACAACGTTTCAGATGACTGGCTCTGCTAAACAGTGGTGGAGGGATTATATTAGTAGTAGGCCAGCTGGATCTCATCCACTATCCTGGACCGAGTTTACTCAGGTATTTCTATCCAAATTTGTTCCACGTAGTGAGAGGGAGCGCAAGAGGGCCGAGTTTGAGGGTTTGCAGCAAAATGGTATGTCAGTTGCAGAGTATGAGGGTAAATTTCATGCCTTGGCTAGGCATGCTTCGATGATACTTCCCACAGAGGCTGAGAGAGTGAGGAGGTTTGTTAAGGGGCTGATTATTCCAATTCGTCTAGGAGTTTCTCAGGTTGCTGCTTCTGGTGTTCCATTCCAGAAAGTGGTAGATGCTGCTAAGGAGTTGGAGATGATTCGACGTGAGGGATTTGAGCAGCGAGAGGGCAAAAGGACTCGTTATTCAGGTGATTATGGTGGTGCTCCGCCTAGGAGTCGGGGTTACTTAGGCAGAGGTTATCACCCTCAGTCCAGCAAACCCATTCATGCTGCTATACCAGCGTCTGAGCCTGGATACGCTGGGCATAACTCTTCGAGCCTGGTGCATACTTCGCAGGGTTCATCTTCTAGACCTGTAGTTCGTGGAGGGCATTCTGGTCATTCAGGTTCCTCTCATCAGCCTGCGTCTCGTAGGGGATGCTTTGAGTGTGGTGATATGGGACACTTTGTGAGAGACTGCCCTAGGACCAGACGTGGTGGCTTACATCAGGGTTCTCAGGCTTCGACTTCCAGGGCTGCACAACCTCCAGCTAGGGGTGGTGCACAGAATGGTAGAGGTGGTTCTCATTTAGGTAGAGGTGGTTCTCCTTCTGGTCGAGGGGGGTCGTGGAGGTTCACAATCTGATGGAGGTCGTTCTCACTGTTATGCTTTTCCAGGTAGGCCAGAGGCTGAAGCCTCAGATGCTGTTATCACAGGTATTATTCCGGTTTGTCATCGACCAGCTACTGTATTATTTGACCCAGGCTCTACTTATTCTTATGTGTCCACATATTTTGCTCCAAGTCTGGATATATTGTGTGAGTCTCTTGATTTGCCGATACGTGTTTCTACTCCTGTCGGGGATTCTGTAGTTGTAGATCAAGTGTATCGTTTATGTACTGTTACTTTGATGGGGTATGACACTCATGCAGATTTAAAGGTCTTAGAAATGATAGATTTTGATGTGATTCTTGGTATGGATTGGTTATCTTCTTACCACGCAATTTTAAATTGTCATGCCAAGACCATCACTTTAGCTATGCCTGGAATTCCTATAGTAGAATGGAGAGGTACTCTTAGTCATCCTTCTAAGAGTGTGATATCATTCCTTAAGGCTCGTCAGTTGGTACAGAGAGGATGTTTGGCGTACTTGGCCCACATTCGAGATACTAGTATTGAGACTCCTATGCTTGAGTCTATTCCAGTAGTGAGTGAATTTTCAGAGTATTTCCGACCGATTTGCCAGGTCTTCCACCAGATCGAGATATTGATTTTTGTATTGATGTGGAGCCAGGCACTCAGCCTATTTCCATTCCTCCTTATCGTATGGCACCAGCTGAATTGAAAGAGTTGAAGGAGCAGCTGCAGGATTGGTTGAGCAAAGGTTTTATTAGACCAAGTGTATCTCCTTGGGGTGCTCCAGTGTTATTTGTGAAGAAGAAAGATGGATCTATGCGTATGTGTATTGACTATCGGCAGTTGAACAAGGTAACCATCAGAAATAAGTATCCGATACCTCGTATTGATGATTTATTTGATCAGTTGCAGGGTGCTTCAGTTTTCTCCAAAATTGACTTGAGATCTGGCTATCATCAGCTGAAGGTTAGGGCGGAGGATATCCCTAAGACGGCTTTTCGAACACGTATGGTCATTACGAGTTTTTGGTGATGTCTTTCGGACTGACTAATGCCCCAGCAGCTTTTATGGACTTGATGAATGGAGTGTTCAGACCGTATTTAGATTCCTTGTTATTGTCTTCATAGATGATATATTGATATACTCACGCACTAAGGAGGAGCATGAGCATCATTTGAGGATTGTTCTTGGGATTCTAAAGGAGAAGAAGCTTTATGCAAAGTTTTCAAAGTGTGAGTTTTGGCTTAGTTCGGTAGCATTCTTGGGACATGTAGTGTCCAAGGAGGGTATCATGGTGGATCCTAAGAAGATTGAGGCGGTTAGAGATTGGGTCAGACCTACTTCAGTTACTGAGATTCGGAGTTTCTTGGGCCTTGCAGGTTATTATCGACGGTTGTTGAGGGTTTCTCATCCATTGCATCTCCATTAACTAGATTGACACAAAAGGAGGTGACTTTTCAATGGTCTGACGAATGTGAGGTTAGTTTCCAAAAGCTCAAGACTTTATTGACTACTGCTCCAATTTTGACCCTACCCGTGGAGGGAGAGGGTTTTGTCGTATATTGTGATGCTTCTCGGGTTGGTCTTGGTTGTGTGTTGATGCAGAAGGGAAGGGTGATAGCTTATGCTTCGAGGCAGTTAAAGGTTCATGAGAAGAACTACCCTATTCATGATTTAGAGTTGGCGGCTGTGGTGTTTGCATTAAAGATTTGGAGGCATTATCTATATGGTGTGCATTGTGAGGTGTTCACGGATCATCGTAGTCTCCAGTATATATTCAATCAGAGGGATCTAAACTTGAGGCAGAGGAGATGGTTGGAGTTGCTCAAAGACTACGATATGACTATTCTTTATCACCCAGGCAAAGCAAATGTTGTAGCAGATGCCTTGAGTCGGAAGGCGGTAAGTATGGGTAGTCTAGCCATGTTACAGGTTGGCGAGCGTCCTTTAGCTAGAGATGTCCAATCCCTGGCTAATAGCTTTGTGAGACTTGATATTTCAGAATCTGGTAAGGTGTTGGCTTATATGGAGGCTAGGTCATCCTTGTTGGAGCAGATTCGGGCTCAACAGTTTGATGATGGTGATTTATGTAAGATTAGGGACAAGGTTTTAAAAGGATAAGCCAAGGCTGCAATTATTGATAGTGAGGGAGTTTTGAGGATTAAAGGTCGTATATGTGTTCCTCGTACAGGTGATTTGACTAGATTGATCATGGAGGAGGCTCATAGTTCGAGGTACTCTATTCATCTGGGGGCTACTAAGATGTATCGTGATTTGAAGCAACACTATTGGTGGTGTCGTATGAAGAAAGACATAGTAGATTTTGTATCTCGATGTTTGAATTGTCAGCAAGTGAAGTATGAACACCAAAAGCCTGGAGGTGTGACTCAGAGGATGCCCATACCTGAGTGGAAGTGGGAGCGCATTGCTATGGACTTTGTGGTAGGGTTGCCACGTACCTTGGGTAAGTTTGATGCTATATGGGTCATCGTGGATCGACTGACTAAGTCTGCACACTTTGTACCAGTTCAGACTACCTATAACTCACAGAAGTTAGCCAAGATCTATATTCAAGAGATAGTTCGTTTGCATGGGGTTCCTATATCTATTATTTCAGATCGTGGCACCCAATTTACATCTCATTTCTGGCGGTCTATGCAGAAGGAGTTGGGTACTCGGGTGGATCTTAGTACAGCTTTCCACCCTCAGACTGATGGTCAGTCTGAGCGGACTATTCAGGTTCTTGAGGACATGTTGCGAGCATGTGTGATTGACTTTGGTGGTCACTGGGATCAGTTCTTTCCATTAGCGGAATTTGCTTACAATAATAGTTATCATTCGAGCATCGAGATGGCACCATTTGAGGCTCTATACGGTAGGAGATGTCGATCTCCAATTGGCTGGTTTGATGCATTTGAGGTTAGACCATGGGGTACAGATTTGTTGAGGGAGTCTTTGGACAAGGTCAAGTTGATCCAAGATAGACTTATCATGGCTCAAAGCAGGCAAAAGAGTTACGCAGATAGGAAGGTTCGTGATTTGGAGTTTATGGTTGGAGAGAGGGTTCTACTTAAGGTTTCACCCATGAAGGGTGTGATGAGATTTGGAAAGAAGGGCAAGTTGAGTCCAAGGTATATTGGTCCTTTCGAGATTGTTGAGCGTATTGGTGAGGTGGCGTATCAGTTGGCTTTGCCACCTGGTTTGTCAGGTGTTCATCCTGTTTTTCATATTTCAATGCTTAAGAAGTATCATCAAGGTGGTGATCATGTGATTCAATGGGATTCAGTGTTACTTGATCAAAATTTGACTTTTGAGGAAGAGCCGATCATCATTTTGGATAGGCAAATTCGGAAGCTAAGGTCCAAGAAGATTGCTTCAGTAAAGGTTCAGTGGAAGCATCGTCCAGTGGAGGAGGCTACATGGGAGACAGAGTCAGACATGAGGAGTAAATATCCTCATCTTTTTGAGCGTTAAGGTTAGCTCTTTTCTTTTCCCGTTCGAGGACGAACTTTTGTTTAAGTGGTAGGTGATGTAACGACCCGCTAGGTCGTTTTGAAAACGAGGACTAGTTTGACTCCTTTTGGAAATTTAAATGGGTACTTTTAATTGTTCGAAGACTATGAGTATTTAGTTGATAAAATTTTTTTTGAATAATTAATCTAGTTAATAGTTAGCGGGTCATATCCATAATTTATTTATATATCTTATACTTGACCCATTAATCATTTTAAGTTAGTGGGCTTACCACTTTTAAAACTTTATTAATTAAATTGTTAAATAAATAAGTAGTAGTGGTAGTAGAAAGGTTGTTGTTTTCTTAGTTGCTGGAAAAATTTATTGTTTATATATTAGAATTGTAGTGGTTTTAGTTAATGGAACAAATCTGTAAAGTTTCAAATACCTTACACCTTTTGACCCATATTTATTTAATATAAGTAAGTGGGTTTTATACAAAAATAAAGAGACAAAATAAGCCTAGCAATACTTCTTGACATTCACGCAGATCAGGAAAACAAAGGAGTTTATCTGGTGACCGGTAAGCTTCAAAAAAAATAAATAATAATTCTTGTTTTTGTTTTTGTTTTTGTTTTTGTTTTGTTTTGTTCACATCGTTGATCTTGTGTACAAATTAAATTAATATTATGTATTTAGAGGAATTAAGATTTAACTTTAGATTTGAGATCAAGAAATTGGTTATATATATATACATATTTGGGTGAGTTTTGAGTATAGAAAAAAAAAAATGCAAAATAAGATTTTGTACATAAATGGGTTTCTATGTATTTTCTGTTTGTTTATTTCTATTATTATTGTTATTTTTTTCTTTTGGTCATGGTTAAGGCTACAAGTTCTGTAACTAGTGGGTGGTTAAAATTCTTGAAATTTCTTATAGTCATTACTTATGTTGTAGTGTTAATATAGCTAGTCAATTTGGTTATTTATTTGTATTATATAAATATCATGGTAAATTGAGATTAATCCTAGGCTTAAAATTTAGGATATGAGACTTGTCATGAACTAGAGGACACTAAATTTATGAATTTAATTATTTATTATGGATGTTAGTTTTTGGTATCATTAGGTGAATGAGTTTGGGGGTTCGGAATAGAGGTATAGCTCTATGGATGTCTATAGATTTATTGCTTACGAATATTGCATAATTGGTAGATTGGGAACGTTTGGAAACTTTGCAAAAAGGGAAGGAAAAATCGTGAGGATTGGTGGCACGTATTCGGCGTACAAGGTATGTTAAGACTTTTTTAGACTTGTTGAAGGACGTTTTCTAATAAAGATTAAAAATAAAAATAGACAAAGGGGTAAGGGGGAGGGGAAAGATGGTGGTCTCGTATCAATAGTGTGACGGGCATTGGTACGAGTACCGGTGTTATAAAAAGGAAAAATACTATTATAGAATGTGGATTGAAATTTGAGAATGCCAAAGCATATGGGCATTAGCTGATATACTATTGATTTGAATTTTCTTGTGTGATTGTGTTTTATTTATTTCACCCGTATAGTTGTGATAATTGAGGTGGTTATGTATTATGTTCATATTGATTGATTGAGATGCATTATCATCCCCTCTATTGAAATAATATTGTGCACATGCATAGACATGAGACTGAGTATAAGTTGGGCACGTGGAGATCGTTCGTGCTGGGGATGGTGAGATGTTAATATTGTAATTTGGGCACGTGGAGATCGTCCGTGCGAAAATTGTTGATATTATGATAGTGCGTTGAGATCGTCCGCACAGACACGTGGAGATCGTCCGTGTCGGTATATGGACCTCGCGAGTCCCCCATGGGTCATGAACTCTCGATGTATTTCCGAGGAGTATCATGTATAAACGGTTGAGTATGTACTGGGTATTTTGAGACAATTTCATTACATGGTGTTATTTTGCATTGCATTTCATCACATCATTTATTTTGATGATTATGTGTTTTGTTTGGTGTTTGAAAAATACTTGATGCTTGATTTCCTTATTGATGGAACCTAAATTGTAAGTGTAATATATGTATATATATACTTGTATAATTTAATAATTTATTTTTCTTATATAACTCCCGTCACTACTTCTTCGTTGTCGGTATGAGACATACTGGGTACACGTGGTTTCGTACTCATCTACGCTTGTTGCACTCTTTGTGGTGCAGATTCGATTCCGAGTAGGAGCACATCTCGTGGAGCAAATTGAGTCCGGCTTGAAGTTCTTGGAGTTGTGGTGAGCTGCTTGGCTGTTTCGTGGCCCACACCTCCCTCTATCTTTACGTATTCTGTTATTCAGTATTCAGACAGGATATCCCTTCAGTTAGATTTGTCATTTTAGTTTCAGACTCGTATCGTATTCTAGAAGCTCTTGTACTTAAGACACCAATTCTTGGGGTGATATATTTTAGCTTCCGCATTTCGTACTTATAATGAACTCAATGTTGGAGATTCTGCTAAGTGTTAGTCTTTTTTTTTACTCATTTGCTGGTTTAGTTGGGTTAATATGTTGGGTTGGCTTACCTATTGGTTGGGAACATAGGTGCCATCACGACTTGAAAATTTGGGTCGTGACAAATTTGGTATCAGAGCGCTAGGTTCATCGGTCTCAGGAGTACAAGAGCAATGTCTAGTAGAGTCTTGCGGATCGGTATGAAGACGTCCATACCTATCTTCGAGAGGCTATAGGACATTTAGGAAATATTCTTTTCTTTTATTCATTATCGTGCACACTTGACCTTGTAGAAATTCTAATCTCGATATTTCATTCTCTCTCAGATGGCGAGGAATCGTACATCGGTAAGTGGTGGTCAGGATCCTATTCCTGCGCCTGCTTCTGGGAACACTATCCGAGGTAGAGGTAGGGGACGAGCTCGAGGTCGGGGTAGGGGCCGTGTTGCAGCACCGGTGGATGGTCAAGTACCAGTAGCTACCCAGGGTCGTGATAGGACCGTACCTCCTGATGCAGAGGTTGTTCATGGGGATGTGCAAGATCGTGTCGAGGGGGATGGGCTAGCTCAGGCTCCACCCAGTACTATTGTCCCCCAGTGCTTCAAGATACCTTGGCTCGTATGTTAGGAATCCTAGAGAGGATGGCCCAGGCAGGAGCTTTGCCTGTCACTTCTGATGGCTCACAGACTCGTGTTGGAGGTCAAACTCCAGACCCGATAGTTGCTCCAGATTCTCAGACTCCCAGGACTCAGCCAGCTGCCGCTGTAGCTCCTCGTTTGGATAGTATGGAGTTTCCAGATATGACATCACATTTGGTGAACAGGCCTTCTATGACTATTGATGAGCAAAAGATGTTTGGGAGGTTCAGACTAATGAATCCTCCTACTTATACTGGTGACTTAGCTGAGGATGCATATGAGTTTATAGTTAGTTGTCATGAGAGGTTGCATAATCTTGGATTAGTGGAGTCTCATGGAGTTGACTACACAACGTTTCAGATGACTGGCTCTGCTAAACAGTGGTGGAGGGATTATATAGTAGTAGGCCAGCTGGATCTCATCCACTATCTGGACTGAGTTTACTCAGGTATTTCTATCCAAATTTGTTCCACGTAGTGAGAGGGAGCGCAAGAGGGCCGAGTTTGAGGGTTTGCAGCAAAATGGTATGTCAGTTGCAGAGTATGAGGGTAAATTTCATGCCTTGGCTAGGCATGCTTCGATGATACTTCCCACAGAGGCTGAGAGAGTGAGGAGGTTTGTTAAGGGGCTGATTATTCCAATTCGTCTAGGAGTTTCTCAGGTTGCTGCTTCTGGTGTTCCATTCCAGAAAGTGGTAGATGCTGCTAAGGAGTTGGAGATGATTCGACGTGAGGGATTTGAGCAGCGAGAGGGCAAAAGGACTCGTTATTCAGGTGATTATGGTGGTGCTCCGCCTAGGAGTCGGGGTTACTTAGGCAGAGGTTATCACCCTCAGTCCAGCAGACCCATTCATGCTGCTATACCAGCGTCTGAGCCTGGATACGCTGGGCATAACTCTTCGAGCTTGGTGCATACTTCGCAGGGTTCATCTTCTAGACCTGTAGTTCGTGGAGGGCATTCTGGTCATTCAGGTTCCTCTCATCAGCCTGCGTCTCGTAGGGGCTGCTTTGAGTGTGGTGATATGGGACACTTTGTGAGAGACTGCCCTAGGACCAGACGTGGTGGCTTACATCAGGGTTCTCAGGCTTCGACTTCCAGGGCTGCACAACCTCCAGCTAGGGGTGGTGCACAGAATGGTAGAGGTGGTTCTCATTTAGGTAGAGGTGGTTCTCCTTCTGGTCGAGGTGGGGGTCGTGGAGGTTCACAATCTGATGGAGGTCGTTCTCACTGTTATGCTTTTCCAGGTAGGCCAGAGGCTGAAGCCTCAGATGCTGTTATCACAGGTATTATTCCGGTTTGTCATCGACCAGCTACTGTATTATTTGATCCAGGCTCTACTTATTCTTATGTGTCCACATATTTTGCTCCTAGTCTGGATATATTGTGTGAGTCTCTTGATTTGCCGATACGTGTTTCTACTCCTGTCGGGGATTCTGTAGTTGTAGATCGGGTGTATCGTTTATGTACTGTTACTTTGATGGGGTATGACACTCATGCAGATTTAAAGGTCTTAGATATGATAGATTTTGATGTGATTCTTGGTATGGATTGGTTATCTTCTTACCACGCAATTTTAAATTGTCATGCCAAGACCATCACTTTAGCTATGCCTGGAATTCCTATAGTAGAATGGAGAGGTACTCTTAGTCATCCTTCTAAGGGTGTGATATCATTCCTTAAGGCTCGTCAGTTGGTACAGAGAGGATGTTTGGCGTACTTGGCCCACATTCGAGATACTAGTATTGAGACTCCTATGCTTGAGTCTATTCCAGTAGTGAGTGAATTTTCAGAAGTATTTCCGACCGATTTGCCAGGTCTTCCACCAGATCGTGATATTGATTTTTGTATTGATGTGGAGCCAGGCACTCGGCCTATTTCCATTCCTCCTTATCGTATGGCACCGGCTGAATTGAAAGAGTTGAAGGAGCAGTTGCAGGATTTGTTGAGCAAAGGTTTTATTAGACCAAGTGTATCTCCTTGGGGTGCTCCAGTGTTATTTGTGAAGAAGAAAGATGGATCTATGCGTATGTGTATTGACTATCGGCAGTTGAACAAGGTAACCATCAGAAATAAGTATCCGATACCTCGTATTGATGATTTATTTGATCAGTTGCAGGGTGCTTCAGTTTTCTCCAAAATTGACTTGAGATCTGGCTATCATCAGCTGAAGGTAGGGGGCGGAGGATATCCCTAAGACGGCTTTTCGAACACGTTATGGTCATTACGAGTTTTTGGTGATGTCTTTCGGATTGACTAATGCCCCAGCAGCTTTTATGGACTTGATGAATGGAGTGTTCAGACCGTATTTAGATTCCTTTGTTATTGTCTTCATAGATGATATATTGATATACTCACGCACTAAGGAGGAACATGAGCATCATTTGAGGATTGTTCTTGGGATTCTAAAGGAGAAGAAGCTTTATGCAAAGTTTTCAAAGTGTGAGTTTTGGCTTAGTTCGGTAGCATTCTTGGGACATGTAGTGTCCAAGGAGGGTATCATGGTGGATCCTAAGAAGATTGAGGCGGTTAGAGATTGGGTCAGACCTACTTCAGTTACTGAGATTCGGAGTTTCTTGGGCCTTGCAGGTTATTATCGACGGTTTGTTGAGGGTTTCTCATCCATTGCATCTCCATTAACTAGATTGACACAAAAGGAGGTGACTTTTCAGTGGTCTGACGAATGTGAGGTTAGTTTCCAAAAGCTCAAGACTTTATTGACTACTGCTCCAATTTTGACCCTACCCGTGGAGGGAGAGGGTTTTGTCGTATATTGTGATGCTTCTCGGTTGGTCTTGGTTGTGTGTTGATGCAGAAGGGAAGGGTGATAGCTTATGCTTCGAGGCAGTTAAAGGTTCATGAGAAGAACTACCCTATTCATGATTTAGAGTTGGCGGCTGTGGTGTTTGCATTAAAGATTTGGAGGCATTATCTTTATGGTGTGCATTGTGAGGTGTTCACGGATCATCGTAGTCTCCAGTATATATTCAATCAGAGGGATCTCAATTTGAGGCAGAGGAGATGGTTGGAGTTGCTCAAAGACTACGATATGACTATTCTTTATCATCCAGGCAAGGCAAATGTTGTAGCAGATGCCTTGAGTCGGAAGGCGGTAAGTATGGGTAGTCTAGCCATGTTACAGGTTGGCGAGCGTCCTTTAGCTAGGGATGTCCAATCCTTGGCCAATAGCTTTGTGAGACTTGATATTTCAGAATCTGGTAAGGTGTTGGCTTATATGGAGGCTAGGTCATCCTTGTTGGAGCAGATTCGGGCTCAACAGTTTGATGATGGTGATTTATGTAAGATTAGGGACAAGGTTTTAAAAGGAGAAGCCAAGGCTGCAATTATTGATAGTGAGGGAGTTTTGAGGATTAAAGGTCGTATATGTGTTCCTCGTACAGGTGATTTGACTAGATTGATCATGGAGGAGGCTCATAGTTCGAGGTACTCTATTCATCCGGGGGCTACTAAGATGTATTGTGATTTGAAGCAAAACTATTGGTGGTGTCGTATGAAGAGGGACATAGTAGATTTTGTAACTCGATGTTTGAATTGTCAGCAAGTGATGTATGAACACCAAAAGCCTGGAGGTGTGACTCAGAGGATGCCCATACCTGAGTGGAAGTGGGAGCGCATTGCTATGGACTTTGTGGTAGGGTTGCCACGTACTTTGGGTAAGTATGATGCTATATGGGTCATCGTGGATCGACTGACTAAGTCTGCACACTTTGTACCAGTTCAGACTACCTATAACTCACAGAAGTTAGCCAAGATCTATATTCAAGAGATAGTTCGTTTGCATGGGGTTCCTATATCTATTATTTCAGATCGTGGCACCCAATTTACATCTCATTTCTGGCGGTCTATGCAGAAGGAGTTGGGTACTCGGGTGGATCTTAGTACAGCTTTCCACCCTCAGACTGATGGTCAGTCTGAGCGGACTATTCAGGTTCTTGAGGACATGTTGCGAGCATGTGTGATTGACTTTGGTGGTCACTGGGATCAGTTCTTGCCATTAGCGGAATTTGCTTACAATAATAGTTATCATTCGAGCATCGAGATGGCACCATTTGAGGCTCTATACGGTAGGAGATGTCGATCTCCAATTGGCTGGTTTGATGCATTTGAGGTTAGACCATGGGGTACAGATTTGTTGAGGGAGTCTTTGGACAAGGTCAAGTTGATCCAAGATAGACTTATCATGGCTCAAAGCAGGCAAAAGAGTTACGCAGATAGGAAGGTTCGTGATTTGGAGTTTATGGTTGGAGAGAGGGTTCTACTTAAGGTTTCACCCATGAAGGGTGTGATGAGATTTGGAAAGAAGGGCAAGTTGAGTCCAAGGTATATTGGTCCTTTCGAGATTGTTGAGCGTATTGGTGAGGTGGCGTATCAGTTGGCTTTGCCACCTGGTTTGTCAGGTGTTCATCCTGTTTTTCATATTTCAATGCTTAAGAAGTATCATCAAGGTGGTGATCATGTGATTCAATGGGATTCAGTGTTACTTGATCAAAATTTGACTTTTGAGGAAGAGCCGATCATCATTTTGGATAGGCAAATTCGGAAGCTAAGGTCCAAGAAGATTGCTTCAGTAAAGGTTCAGTGGAAGCATCGTCCAGTGGAGGAGGCTACATGGGAGACAGAGTCAGACATGAGGAGTAAATATCCTCATCTTTTTGAGCGTTCAGGTTAGCTCTTTTCTTTTCCCGTTCGAGGACGAACTTTTGTTTAAGTGGTAGGTGATGTAACGACCCGCTAGGTCGTTTTGAAAACGAGGACTAGTTTGACTCCTTTTGGAAATTTAAATGGGTACTTTTAAATTGTTCGAAGACTATGAGTATTTAGTTGATAAAATTTTTTTTGAATAATTAATCTAGTTAATAGTTAGCGGGTCATATCCATAATTTATTTAATATCTTATACTTGACCCATTAATCATTTTAAGTTAGTGGGCTTACCACTTTTAAAACTTTATTAATTAAATTGTTAAATAAATAAGTAGTAGTGGTAGTAGAAAGGTTTGTTGTCTTTTTCTTAGTTGCTGGAAAAATTTATTGTTTATATATTAGAATTGTAGTGGTTTTAGTTAATGGAACAAATCTGTAAAGTTCAAATACCTTACACCTTTTGACCCATATTATTTAATATAAGTAAGTGGGTTTTATACAAAAATAAAGAGACAAAATAAGCCTAGCAATACTTCTTGACATTCACGCAGATCAGGAAAACAAAGGAGTTTATCTGGTGACCGTAAGCTTCAAAAAAAATAAATAATAATTCTTGTTTTTGTTTTTGTTGTTTTGTTTTGTTTTGTTCACATCGTTGATCTTGTGTACAAATTAAATAATATTATGTATTTAGAGGAATTAAGATTTAACTTTAGATTTGAGATCAAGAAATTGGTTATATATATATACATATTTGGGTGAGTTTTGAGTATAGGAAAAAAAAACGCAAAATAAGATTTTGTACATAAATGGGTTTCTATGTATTTTCTGTTTGTTTATTTCTATTATTATTGTTATTTTTTTCTTTTGGTCATGGTTAAGGCTACAAGTTCTGTAACTAGTGGGTTAAAATTCTTGAAATTTCTTATAGTCATTACTTATTGTTGTAGTGTTAATATAGCTAGTCAATTTGGTTATTTATTTGTATTATATAAATATCATGGTAAATTGAGATTAATCCTAGGCTTAAAATTTAGGAATATGAGACTTGTCATGAACTAGAGGACACTAAATTTATGAATTTAATTATTTATTATGGATGTTAGTTTTTGGTATCATTAGGTTGAATGAGTTTTGGGGTTCGGAATAGAGGTATAGCTCTATGGATGTCTATAGATTTATTGCTTACGAATATTGCATAATTGGTAGATTGGGAACGTTTGGAAACTTTGCAAAAAGGGAAGGAAAAATCGTGAGGATTGGTGGCACGTATTCGGCGTACAAGGTATGTTAAGACTTTTTTAGACTTGTTGAAGGACGTTTTTCTAATAAAGATTAAAAATGAAAATAGACAAAAGGGGTAAGGGGGAAAGATGGTGGTCTCGTATCAATAGTGTGACGGGCATTGGTACGAGTACCGGTGTTATAAAAAGGAAAAATACTATTATAGAATGTGGATTGAAATTTGAGAATGCCAAAGCATATGGGCATTAGCTGATATACTATTGATTTGAATTTTCTTGTGTGATTGTGTTTTATTTATTTCACCCGTATAGTTGTGATAATTGAGGTGGTTATGTATTATGTTCATATTGATTGATTGAGATGCATTATCATCCCCTCTATTGAAATAATATTGCACATGCATAGACATGAGACTGAGTATAAGTTGGGCACGTGGAGATCGTTCGTGCTGGGGATGGTGAGATGTTAATATTGTAATTTGGGCACGTGGAGATCGTCCGTGCGAAAATTGTTGATATTATGATAGTGCGTTGAGATCGTCCGCACAGACACGTGGAGATCGTCCGTGTCGGTATATGGACCTCGCGAGTCCCCCATGGGTCATGAACTCTCGATGTATTTCCGAGGAGTATCATGTATATACGGTTGAGTATGTACTGGGTATTTTGAGACAATTTCATTACATGGTGTTATTTTGCATTGCATTTCATCACATCATTTATTTTGATGATTATGTGTTTTGTTTGGTGTTTGGAAAATACTTGATGCTTGATTTCCTTATTTGATGGAACCTAAATTGTAAGTGTAATATATGTATATATATACTTGTATAATTTAATAATTTATTTTTCTTATATAACTCCCGTCACTACTTCTTCGTTGTCGGTCAATGAGACATACTGGGTACATGTGGTTTCGTACTCATACTACGCTTGTTGCACTCTTTGTGGTGCAGATTCGATTCCGAGTAGGAGCACATCTCGTGGAGCAAATTGAGTCCGGCTTGAAGTTCTTGGAGTTGTGGTGAGCTGCTTGGCTGTTTCGTGGCCCACACCTCCCTCTATCTTTACGTATTCTGTTATTCAGTATTCAGACAGGATATCCCTTCAGTTAGATTTGTCATTTTAGTTTCAGACTCGTATCGTATTCTAGAAGCTCTTGTACTTAAGACACCAATTCTTGGGGTGATATATTTTAGCTTCCGCATTTCGTACTTATAATGAACTCAATGTTGGAGATTCTTGCTAAGTGTTAGTCTTTTTTTTTACTCATTTGCTGGTTTAGTTGGGTTAATATGTTGGGTTGGCTTACATATTGGTTGGGAACATAGGTGCCATCACGACTTGAAAATTTGGGTCGTGACATTAATGGTTCCTACTCTAGAGGACAGAACTCCGGAGGTCACTCAGTTCGACCAATACAGTCTTCACTACAGACTGTAGTTGGGGGTCCACCTCAGAACGGTCAACACTACTCCGAGAGACCTATGCCCGATTCCAGAGAGTGCTATGGATGTGGGGAGATTGGACATATTAGGAGGAATTGTCCAAAACAGAGTTACAGAGCCCCACTAGCTAGAGGTAGGGGTGGTCATGGTAGAGGCCGTTTTTCTGGAGGACGTGGTGGTCGAGGTAATGGCGGTCACCAAAACGGCAGAGGTGATGGGCAAAACGGAGCCACTACTACACAATATGGTAGGGGCAACGGACAGACAAATAATGGGGCCCATTGTTATGCTTTCCCTGGGAGGTCTGAAGCGGAGGCGTCTGATGCTGTTATCACGGTAATCTCTTGGTTTGTGATTGCATGGCATCTGTATTATTTGACCCTGGCTCCACGTTTTCATATGTATCTTCCTCATTTGCTAACGGTCTAAATTTACATTGTGAATTACTTGACATGCCTATTCGTGTTTCTACTCCGGTGGGTGAGTCTGTGGTAGTCGAAAAAGTGTTATAGTCTTGTTTGGTGAATTTTGTGGGGAGCAACACTTATGTAGATTTGGTTATTTTAGAAATGGGTGACTTTGATGTAATTCTGGGTATGACTTGGCTTTCTCCAAATTTTGCAATTTTGGATTGTAATGCTAAAACGGTAACGTTAGCCAAGCCTGGGGCAGATCCGTTAGTATGGGAGGGTGACTACACTTCCAGTCCGGTGCGTATTATCTCCTTTATTCGTGCTCAGAAGATGGTTAGTAAGGGTTGTCTAGCTTTCTTGGCACATCTCAAGGATGACACTACCCAAGTACCTTCGATCGAGTCGGTTTCAGTGGTCTGTGAGTTTTTGGATGTGTTCCCTGCAGATCTTCCCGGTATGCCACCAGATAGGGATATAGACTTCTGCATTGATTTGGAACCCGGTACTCGCCCCATTTCTATACCCCCGTATAGAATGGCTCCCGCCGAATTAAGAGAGTTAAAGGCACAACTTCAAGAGTTGTTGAGCAAAGGCTTCATTAGACCAAGTGCATCCCCTTGGGGTGCTCCGGTGCTATTTGTGAAGAAGAAGGATGGGAGTTTCCGAATGTGCATAGATTACCGACAGTTGAACAAAGTAACTATTAAGAACAAGTACCCCATTCCTCGCATTGACGACTTGTTCGATCAGTTACAAGGTGCTTGTGTCTTCTCTAAAATTGACTTGAGATCCGGTTATCATCAATTGAAAATACGGGCAACGGATGTGCCAAAGACTGCTTTTCGAACTAGGTATGGGCATTATGAATTTGTGGTAATGTCTTTTGGTCTTACGAATGCCCCTGCTGCCTACATGAGTTTGATGAATGGGATATTTAAGCCGTATTTGGATCTCTTGTGATTGTATTTTGTTTATTGATGATATACTGATATACTCCAAGAGTAAGAAGGAAATGAGGAGCATTTGAGAATGGTGCTAGAGTTGTTGAGAAAGAAAAAGCTTTATGCGAAATTCTCTAAGTGTGAGTTTTGGCTAGATTCAGTGTCCTTCTTGGGGCACGTGGTTTCTAAGGATGGAGTGATGGTAGATCCTTCTAAGATTGAAACAGTGAAAAATTGGGTAAGACCCACTAATGTGTCAGAAATACGGAGTTTTTGTGGTTAGCTAGCTACTACCGCCGATTCGTCAAGGGATTCTCTTCTATTGCTTCCCAATTGACGAACTTGACTAAGCAAAATGTTCCATTTGTATGGTCAGATGAATGTGAAGAAAGCTTCCAGAAGCTTAAGACCTTGTTGACTACCGCGCCTATCCTCACCTTGCCAGTAGAGGGTAAAAACTTCATTGTTTATTGTGATGCATCCTATTCTGGGTTGGGTGCAGTGCTAATGCAAGAGAAGAACGTGATCGCTTATGCTTCAAGACAATTAAAAGTGCATGAACGTAACTATCCAACTCATGATTTGGAATTGGCCGCGGTAGTATTTGCACTAAAGCAATGGAGACACTACTTGTATAGGGTTAAGTGTGAAGTCTACACGGACCATCGTAGCCTACAGTATGTATTCACTCAGAAAGACTTGAACTTGAGACAGAGGAGATGGATGGAACTACTGAAGGACTACGACATCACTATCTTGTATCATCCGGGAAAAGCAAATGTTGTGGCAGATGCTTTGAGTAGAAAGGCCGGAAGCATGGGAAGTCTAGCTCATTTGCAAGCTTCTAGACGCCCATTGGCTAGAGAAGTGCAGATTCTGGCTAATGACCTTATGAGGTTAGAAATAAATGAGAAGGGAGGATTGTTAGCTTGTGTAGAGGCAAAATCCTCTTTCCTTGATCAGATTAAGGGGAAACAGTTTGATGATGAGAAACTAAGTCGAATCCGAGATAAGGTGTTTCAAGGAGAGGCTAAGGAAGCAATAATCGATGGGGAAGGTGTTTTGAGGATTAAGGGAAGAGTATGTGTACCCCGCGTCGATAATTTGATCACCACTATTCTGACAGAGGCTCATAGTTCCGGATATTCTATACATCCTGGTGCAACCAAGATGTACCGCGACCTAAAGCAACACTTCTGGTGGAGTAGAATGAAGCGAGATATTGTTGAGTTTGTGGCCAAATGTCCAAATTGTCAACAAGTAAAATATGAACACCAGAGGCCCGGAGGAACACTTCAGAGAATGCCCATTCCTGAATGGAAGTGGGAGAGAATCGCGATGGACTTCGTGGTTGGTCTTCCAAAGACATTGGGTAAGTATGACTCTATTTGGGTGATTGTTGATAGGTTAACTAAGTCTGCTCACTTCATTCCGGTCAAGGTGACCTACAAAGCAGAGAAGTTAGCCAAAATCTACATCTCAGAGATCGTTCGGTTGCATGGAGTTCCACTCTCCATCATATCGGATAGAGGTACGCAGTTTACCTCTAAGTTTTGGAGGACTTTACATGCTGAATTAGGTACTAGGTTGGACCTTAGCACGGCATTTCACCCTCAGACCGATGGTCAGTCTGAGCGAACGATTCAAGTGTTGGAGGATATGCTTCGTGCATGTGTGATAGAGTTTGGTGGCCATTGGGATAGCTTTTTACCTTTGGCAGAGTTTTCATACAATAATAGCTATCACTCCAGTATCGACATGGCTCCATTTGAAGCATTGTATGGGAGGAGGTGTATATCTCCCATTGGTTGGTTTGATGCCTTTGAAGTTAGACCTTGGGGGACTGATCTGTTAAGAGATTCTATGGAGAAAGTGAAAGCTATTCAAGAAAAGCTTTTAGCGGCTCAAAGTAGACAAAAGGAGTATGCAGACCGAAAAGTTAGAGACTTGGAATTCATGGAAGGTGAACAAGTCTTGTTGAAGGTTTCACCCATGAAAGGGGTGATGCGGTTTGGAAAAAGAGGTAAGCTAAGTCCAAGGTATATTGGACCATTCGAGGTACTAAAGCGAATAGGGGAGGTGGCTTATGAATTAGCCTTGCCCCCAGGGCTGTCCGGAGTGCATCCGGTGTTTCACGTATCCATGTTGAAGAGATACCACGGAGATGGAAACTACATTATCCGTTGGGATTCAGTTTTGTTGGATGAGAACTTGACTTATGAAGAGGAACCGGTTGCTATATTAGATAGAGAAGTTCGCAAGCTGAGGTCGAGAGAGATTGCATCCATCAAAGTGCAATGGAAGAATCGACCGGTTGAAGAGGCTACTTGGGAGAAGGAGGCAGATATGCAAGAAAAATACCACATCTGTTTACAGATTCAGGTACTCCTTTTCGCCATTGTTTCCTTCTTTTGATCGTTCGGGGACGAACGATGGGTAAATTGGTATCTATTGTAACGACCTGTTTAGTCGTTTTGAGCAGCAGATTTTATTCTGGAAAAACTGGGCCATACTACGGACACCACGACGGACCGTCGTAGGCACGACGGCCGTCGAGGGTGAATCTTTGCAACATACTTAGAAATTCTGAAATTGGGTACTGAAAATCGACTCTCTGTAAATTGTGACGGACTGCAGGACGTGCCGTCACATCCACGACGAACCGTCGTGAGGTTCCGTTGCAAAACACTTCAACTTTTGAGAATTTGGTACAAGAAACGAGTTTCTGACCGTCATGACGGAGGAACAGGACGGACCGTCACGGCTGTGACGGGCCGTCACAGGCCACTTGAGCTCGAGGGAGCTGCGACGACCACCGTGACGGACCGTCGCAGGCACGACGGCCCGTCACAGGTTGCGCAGTCCCAGGCAGTTTAGGATTTCTCCACACGTTTTAAGGGTCGTTTTTGACTATTCTTCCTTAATTATAAAGATTGAGGGTTAACATTAATAAGTCTAATTACTTAGGGGTTAAAAGGGGTAACCTTAAGTTAATTAGGGGGTTTATTGTCCTTTTTCACACTTAATTATATGATTAATTAGGGTAAAGAAAGAGGGTTGAACATAAGAAAACAAAAGAGAAAGAACAAGAAAGAGAGAGAGAGCGGTCGATCAAAGAGAGAAAACAAAGCTTGAAATTTCTTGCTGTGGATTCCAATTCTTCGGTGGAGGTAGGTTATGGTTATATTACGATATTCGTAGTGAACTCTTAATAGTGAATATATGTGTTGATGATATTGTAAACCTGTCTATATGCTTATTGTATGCTTGTATGAATATGATATGTGATTTTGATAAAACAAGCATGATGAAAACCATTGAATCCCAAATCTTGAAAGAAACTTTAATCTATGATATTAATGATGATGCTTGGTATAAAAGAAGGCTTGACAAGTAAAGTAATGGGATTGATGATGCCTTAGTATAGAGAAGGCTGGATGAATGGATAGAATGAATGTAGTGGATCGGAGTGTCACGTACCGACACATAGTAATAGTGGATCGGAGTGTCACGTTCCGACACATAGTATTAGTGGGACGGGTGTCACGAACCGACACGTAGATATAGGGGATCGGAGTGTCACGTACCGACACATATAGGGGATCGGAGTGTCACGTTCCGACACATATAGGGGATCGGAGTGTCACGTTCCGACACATATAGGGGATCGGAGTGTCACGTTCCGACACATATAGGGGATCGGAGTGTCACGTTCCGACACATAGAGGTAGGGGATCGAAGTGTCACGTACCGACACAAGAGGAAGAAAGATGATGAATCTCGAAAGATGATAATATGCTCAACATAATGAACTTAATTCCCAAATAAGTATGGTAATGAGGCTTGAGCCCTCATGAATGAACTTGATGGTAATTATTGACGATTATGATACTTGTTGTTGCAACATGTTGAGTTTATAGTTGATTTATAATATTACTTGATATGTATTATCTCCTATTTTGAGTTAACCGATGATATCTACTCAGTACGTGTGGTTGTACTGACCCCCCTACTTTTATGTTTTCCTCTTTGTTATTTGTGTTATGCAGCAAACGTTTCGTCAACTTCGACTCAGTAGTAGATCAAGCCAGTCTTCACTCCATCGGAAATTCAGGGTGAGCTAATGCGTCTAGCTTGGACAGGGTCTCCTTCTTCAAGTCTTGATGCCTTGAACTTCCGGCATGGACTAGCTTTTTAGTATTTTGTTCTTAGATAGTTTAGTTTAGTAATTTGATCATAGATGTTCTTATGATGATGACTTCCAGATTTTGGGAATATTAATAATAGTTGAGTTGTTTATTATGAGTTTAAGTCTTCCGCATTATTTCTGTTGATATTATATTGAAATGTTAAGGTTTAGATGGGTTGGTTCGCTCACATAGGAGGGTAAATGTGGGTGCCAGTCGCGTCCCCGAATTGGGTCGTGACAGTTTTACAGCGCAATTTTATATTTTTCTATGAAGCTCTAAATGGTGACATAACTTTGATTTTGATCCTCTTCATCCATTTTATAATGTTTTCTCTATTGAATTTGGTCTAGTAGGTTATAAAATACTATGTTTAAAGAGACAAAAATATAGAAAAAAGGGAAGAACGTATGATTAAGAAAAACAAGAATAAGAAAGAGTAAGAACGGTCCAAACCTAGTAGGAACAAAACAACGTAGTAGTTGTTGGATAGGAATTTGATTAAAACTAAATAATATATGGTAAAGGGTAAAATAGTACTATAAAATATTAAGTAAGGATACAATTTGGAAAATAAACCAAGTAACAATAAGAACATACCAAATGGGTTGTTTCATAAAATAGGGATTTTCTTTGCTACTTAACAACGAAATTTAACAATACAATACAATACATTTTAAGTAACAATCAAAACAAACATTATATGTATAGTAACAATATAATACAATACAATTGGTAACAACGATCCAAACATAGTGTTACTTATTTGGTTGGTCACCTCATTATTAAGTCAGTAGTAATTTGATGTAATTGGTCGTGGTTAATGACATTTTTCAATAGGTCTGTATGGAATCACCAAATAATTAGAACTAGTGTCATTATTATGATAAAAATAAAAATTAATATATATATACACACACACATCACATATGTTCTTAACTATAATATAAAAAAATAATTTATATTTTTTCAATTTAGTATATTTTAATTAAACTAATCATAAAAACTAAAAGTATAAATAAATTACTATGAACATTATGAAATGCATATTTGAAAAAAAAAAGATTAATATTATAAATCACGTCATAAAATGATAAAACATTTTGACAAAAAGATAATCTGTCAAGTATAACTAAAAAATAAATGTGGCAATGTAAAATATCGAGTCATACTCCTAAATCAAATGAAGTTGAAAATACAACACAAGTTCTAAATTCAAAACAAAAAAATTACCATGATATTCGTACATCAAATTCAACATATATAACATACATAAATGTGATTTGAAAGAAAAGGAAAACGTGAGTCCGTAACTTTATTCAATAATGAATTCTATTTTTATTTAAAAATTAGAATACAAGTAATACTAAGAGAAAAGAAATAAAGTGACTCCTGAAGTTGTCCCGAATTTTAAAGACACCTAGACTATGCAAGCGTCATATTACCTCCTAAAGATTCGTGATCTGATATTATTACATCAATTTTTCCACCTGACATGGAGAGTGTATGCACTTTCTTAAAGAACGTGAACAAACTAAAGTATGAATATAATTTTATTTTTTCAAAAGTATTTTGCTATAAAATATACTTTTTTGTTTTTCTTATTATTTAAAATTTTTCTCCTTATTATTTTTTTCTTTTTCTTTCTTCCTTCTTCAAAAATTCATTGTCATCTTCATTGTAGCTTCTCACTTTCAATGCCACTTTTTACCACAAGTCTATTTCCCTTTTTTACTACTATTAGTTTAGCTCTTTTCAATTTTAAAATTATAGCTAAATATTTTATTACATTTCGAAAAATTTGATAAACCAACTAGATTTCAAGATGATCAGTAGGCATTATTTATTTTTTAATCCAAATTTTGATCAAGCTTTTTCAATTTTCGGAGAATTCGGATTCTTTTAAAATTATCATTTTTAATTTTGAAGTTATATGAAAAATGAGATAAATTAATTAATGATATCTTCAAAATTTTAATTTTTCTTAGAAAAATAATAAGTTTGTTATCAATAATTCAACAAAGTATAGTAAATAGTATAATTTTAAAAAGAAAGGAATTTGACCGAAGAAGAAAAAAAATGGAGGGGCTCAACTTGAGGTGGGGTGGGGTGATGTACGGGTGGGAGGCAAAGAAAAAAGAAAGAAAGAAAGAATGAAAGAAAGAAAATGGAAGGAGGAGTAGCTTGAATGTAAGGGTGAAAGATCAAATAGAAATTAAAATGAAACTAAAATTAAAGTAATAAAATTAAAATAAATCAAAAGTAAGAGAGAAATAAAAAAAACCTAAAATAAAAAAAAATTATATTTGAAATTAAATAACATAACATGTGTTACACAATGATTCGTGTGCGATAACACTTGCCATTTAAAATCTAGAATAAATCAAAAAATGATGTAATAATATATGTTCAGAATTGTTTAGGGGGGTAATAGGACGCTCGCATAGTTAAGATGTCTTTTCGAAAATTCGGGACTATTTCAGGTGTCACTTAATGTCTTTTCTCTTATACTTAAAATATTTTTAGATAGTACTAAAGTTGCATGGAATCACATAAAGTAAATGTTGAAAATGAGAAGGAAATGAAATATAAATATTATTAAATAAAATAATTTTTTTAAAAAAACATGAGAATAATAAAAATTAAAAAGAATTTAAATTAATAAAAATGAAAAAAAACATTAAAACGAAAAAATTAAAAATAAGAATAATATAAAGCAATTAAAAAATAATCAACTTGTAGTTACACCATGTAATTATCAACAATTCACAGTCACCCTCTATGAATTGGAGAGTGTAATTACCCTTGTCAATTACATTCAATTACCTACTGACGACATAATTACATGAACAACCAAATGAGACAGACAATATAATTACACCAATTACACCAAACACAATCACCAATGTGTCTGCTCTTAAGGTGAATTCGGGTTCTTCAAGATTCAAATCTCCTCTTTCAATTCCAAGGATAAGGTTCATCAAAGTATGTGGGAATTAATAAATGGATCTATTTTCATTCATTGAGTACCAAAGGAATCTCAATTTATCTTATATCATTCTTACCCGAATTCTAGGGTTTCATAATTTTGTTATGTGTTCTAATAATTGAAGTATTTTCATCATATTTGATCTCATTATGCGTGATTTGATCATAATTACATGTTTTCAATTATTTTCATATGAACTCATGTTATATGAATACCTTATGATTATGAACTAAGCTTTGAGATTATGCATGTATTATGAAATTGAGAAACTTATAAATCAAAGATGCTTTTAAATAAAGTATCAACATGATTTATGAAAAAAGTTCTTTCCAATTGAAGTACTCTCAATATGAAAGATATAATGATTTAAATGCTTTAGATAAATGTTTTTATGAGTATGATATGAAATCATGATTTTGAAAGAAGCTATTTTATGATTAGTTTTGTATTACTAGATTCTCATTATTTCAAGTATTATTATGTTATGATTATGTATTTTTTTGTAGGGAGTTAACTTAGCACCGAGTGGACTTTGGGATGAAGTTCACTTGTTAGTAGATAAGGAATTTTTTAGTATCAATCCTTTGGTTCCACAACTATGTGTCATAATAGGACTTGTCTTGATAGGAAATTAGCTAGTGGATCTACCTGAACGTAAGAACATGGTCTTTATCTTGGTATGTATCACACTTTATTTTAGGTGTAAGAGTATTACACTAAACTCCATGTATAGTTCACATAGTTTATGTCAGCTAACGGTATCTCCCACAAAATAGTATGACTTCCAAAATAGTTTATGACCCCCTTAAAGATTATGATTTAAGATTGTATTCTGATTTTTCAAGTATTGCATTTTGTTTTATGCCTTATGATATAAACTTATCATATTTGAGATGTTTTACTTGGTCATGCATTATTATGTTTTTAACTTTATCACTTTATCATATATCATATGCATTCATCTTTGTCATACTCTGTGTAGGGTTTTATTTTCCTTGATTTACTTACCATAAATAAAATTTCTTTTTTTCCAAAAGGAAAACATAAAATATTCATATTTGGATAATCATTTTCTTCTAGGAAAAGTTGTAGGATTCTATAAATATAGACTTGTTCCTTCTAACTTAATCAACATTCATAATGTAGTTCTAGTTTTTTGAGAGTTTCGATTATGGGGGAGATTTGTGAACCTTCTTGTATTCCGAGTGAATTAGTTAAGGTTATTTTCTATATATTTTTTACCCTAATATTTATAATGAATTTATCATCTCCTTTGTACTTAGATCGATCAAGTGAATCACATTAAATCTTTGTGTCTTTAGGTATATTTCTCGTTTTTCTTCTTATTAAAGCTCTTTCGAGGTTTGATAGATTCCACATTACTCTTGCTTACTTTGGTCCTAACACACTGTACATTCTGAGTATTGACACATCTCTTGTGGCAATATTGTCTCATAATATAGGTTCTGACATTCCTTTATATTGTTACAATCCAAAGTATATCGTAGGCATACCATGACGTATAGATCCCCGAGAAGCCTTGGACATGCCACTTAACATACATCATACAAGATAATAGAAATAAAGGATTCAAATAAACAATCATATATCATAAAAGAGTTTCATAAAAGTGGAAGTCTAACATAATTATCAATAAGTCATCTATTACATCATATGGGAAGTGATTGAGATGTAACTCATACATTACATACAAAGTCTAAACATTGAAATGACATAAAGCTATAAAAGTGTCTCATTCCTCGGAACATGATGAATAACCAATATTTGAGTGTCAAAAGATCAACTCGCCATGAGTGTGAGAGGTAGGAGCGTCAGACCCTACATTAGTGAAATAATATAGGCGCAAGTATGCATTGGTATATTAAATATATTAAGTATGATAATAATGCATAACAGTGATGAAATAATGCTAAAAAAGACTTAACATAACATGCAAAGACCAAGATAAATCATAAGGTAAAATATTTGAATTATAAATCATAATCATGGTCAATACAAGCTAAACATCTTTAAAACACTTGTGAGAAACTTCCATAAAGTAACCTTTATTTATTATTATGGGAAGTTTATCATGTAACCAACATAGACCATGTGACCTATACATAAAATTCACAAAGAAAAGTGATGTCCCTACTTGCCAAGGTAAGAACCATGAGATTGAGCTAAAGTGGATCCACTATCTAATGTCTATTTGAGACAATCATCATATGATGGCATATAGTTTATGGAACATGGGTGATCGTTGCTAGTCCACTCGGTGCTAAGTAAAACATCTCTCAGATTCTTTTCATCATCCATATAAAGACACAATTAAGCAACCAATCCAAGATAAATACATATTATTATCATTCATGGAAAGGTACAATTAAGAAACTAATCCAAGATAAAGTTCATTTTGAAAGCTCCTTAATCTTGGTTCAATTTAGGTGAGAAAAACTTTCAATTTTATGATTTTTTTATGCGAGAAATCCTTTTACAATCATGTTTTTGGTTATACGTCAAAAAACTTTTCACAATAACATTGATATTTTACTCTCAAAGTATCCTCAAAACATTTACATCAATTTCATAAATAATGCAAGTCTTCATAAATTCATTGTTCATAATTCATAGGCTTCATCATATGTTCATACTCGGATTTCATGGATTATGCATGAGTTCATATAAATTCAACTTAGAATCATGTAAATACTTCAATTCATGCATAAAAAGATACTACATGTATCCCTAATTACTTGACCACTTTTAAATTGACATACTTGTTAAGAAAACAATAATTGATATAGTGACTTTACCATTTTACCCCGATCAATTATGAATGGATAAGTTAAAACTTATGATTTTCAAGAAGTTCTACATTTTTCAAAGTAATAATTGAGGGTATAATTAATAAATTCATTTTATCCTTTTTATATTTTTCAAATGGACAAGTAATTGGGGACAACTAAAAAAGGAAAAATGAACAAGTAATTAGGGATAGAGAAAGTAGAAAACAATCAACCAAATCATGATTGACAAGAACCCATGAAGATTAAATAAAACTCTTAACTTTGAATTGAGAATCTAACTTGTAAAACTTGAAGATTTAAGGAACCCTATGGAGGAAAGGGCTCCATATATTAATATTGGCATATCTTAGTGATCAATGCCCACAATCTATGGTGAATTGCAGTTTTTGAAGTCAAAACCCTAACCTTTTACTTTCTTAGCTCTTGAGAGGATTTTGAGGGGGGGGGGGGGGAGAGAGATCTTGGAGGGAATTTATGAATTTAGGAGATTAGAATTAAGACAAAAATGACTTATAAGTTTAGTATTAATCACCCAGGGAAAAGACCAAAACCCCCTTAAAATAACTGTCGACCCATTTCTATAGTTTGGACCAGTGGTCCGTAGGACTTTCTACAGATTGTCCTTGTTAGGAGTGGAAACTGAAAGGGTCGAACCGAATATGAGTTGATAAAAAATGAGTAGAATAAAAATGGGTAAAATACTCGACTCGACTCATATTCTAAATGGGTAAAACGAGTTACCCAGTGGATATTCTAGGTATCCATATTTACACATAGTATTATAGGGACCATTTTAAAATCTTCAAAAACAACATATCTTAACTCACTCTTCACTAACCCCCTCCCCCCCATACACACAAAAAAACTACTAAATCTTTTTAAATTTAACCTGCCCACCCTACCCCACCCCGCCCCTAAAGCCTCAAAACTCAATTTTTCTAATACTTTAACCCACCCCCACCCCAACTCCAATGCCCCTCCCACCCAACCCTTTCCAAAAAAATTATTTTTTTTCCTTATCCCACCAATCCCTACCCATCAACAAATACCTTAAAATAATATTAATATCACTTTTATTTCTTTTATAAATGAGTCTTTTTTTTACCCATTTTACCCATTTAACTATCCACTTTTAAATAAATAATTTGAGTTTGACTCGTTTCTTTACCCATTTTGTCATCCTTAGTCCTAGTCTCATAAAAAAATTCAGAAACACTTTAACTTGGACAAACTTTTGACAGAGCCTATCTACTGATCGTATGTCTTCTTAATGTTCGTAGACACAAAATAAAGAAACCAACTTGAACTTTAAAATTACACTACTAAGTCCTTGACCTACCTAAAGACCAATCTACGAGTTTATGAAGATTGATGGACCATCCTTGTCAACCATTGAATGATATACTCAAACTTGATTTTTTCACCCAAAACTCTACTCTGGGTCTAGGGTTTCCTTCCTACAAACCCTAGGAATTCCTAAGTCGTATCACCCCGTAATTTAGTAGGATAACTAGGGATAAGAGTAATATTTACAAGAGCCAAGGCAAAGGGGCAAGACCCAAGGGCTAAGGCTGTCCCAAATTACCAAGACATTTCCCCACCTCACGACCACCACCATGACTCGTGGTGACCACCACAACTCATAGTGTTGTCCGTGGTGGGATAGGTAGTGTTATTACCAAGCTTCTCAAAGTGATACCTTCCCCCACGAGCCACTTGATGGTTCGTGAAGGCCACCAAGGGTCGTGGATGTCACATCCAGGAAACACCCCCTAGACGTAACCGGCGTCATCGTCCTCTTTTAGGACTAAGACTAGCCTCTTAGTTTACATCATACATTCATAGGTCAAAAATATGGAAAATCTAAAACTTTTCATTACTTCTACATTGAGTTTTGCATAGAACTCCACATACACATAATATATATATCGAGTGTACACAAATAATTCATATAGGAAGATTACATAGCCTTACTTTTATTGCACATAGATATATGAAATATAACATAGTCTCAAATGGATGTCTCATCTCATAACCATCTAAAAAGAGTATATCGAATTGGACCTAGCCCATACATCAATGAAATAGATCCACATATAGGCTTTACAATGTATAATATCCAAATAAAAAGGAAAGAACATAATAGTCTTAAAACTAAAAAACCTTCATAAGCTTGATAGTGACATTGCCCTCGAAAAGTGAGGACCTACCAAACTTGGATGAATAAGAATTCCAAGCCTTCCTTCAATGTCATCTCAAAGCCCTTGAACAACTGGAACATAAAATGTTGGGGGAAAAGGAGAAAATGGGGTTTGTACATTACTTGTACTAAGTATGAGACCACATGCACATATATTATCAAATCATGCTAAAAAGGGACCTTTCATGAAAACATGCTATTTTACCTTTAGAAAGCATTATGTACCCTAAAGAAGACCATATCAATTAATAAGACATATTCATTAAGGTTAAAGCATGTTCATCACAAGACCAACAATACTAAGTCTAATCAAGTCAACATGCATATCACATAATTGGATACATAGGCAAAGCAATTCTATCATCAAGTTATAATAGCAACAAGCATAGATAAGAGTTCATTACAACATAACCAAAGCAAGACAATTACCCATGAACCCTTATTAAGTCGCCAAGTGAAATAACCCAGCAAAGCCCCATAACCTTACTCAATCAAGTAAACTCAACAAGAACCATGACTAACATCCAACTTCACATAGCATATCATAAAAGAGTACATATCATCATACTTTAAAAATATAGACCAACAAATATATTCATAAGTGAAACTAATCATCATATAGTATCAAAAATGTGCAAGATAATTATATACATGTCATGTACCATTATAAACATACACATATATAAGAACAACATTCTAAATCTTCTTTCAAGGCAAACTAGTGCAAGGCATAGGTAGAGTCACATACCACTACCTAAGCTAAGTAAAACCTCTTAAGTCACCTTAGTTGGTTTGTACTTCATTACTTTATTTAGTTTAGGGAACACTTGCCTTAATCGACATAGACCATAAGAGCTAAGTTTGGAATCCGGTGTTGTAAAACCTTACACCGATGGAATGTGGTCTACCGGCCAAAGTAAAATCAAACATAAATGTAGCTTTCTAAGTGGATTCACTAGCTAGTCTTCCTATTGGGGCAACATAGTTCAAGAACTAGGAGATAGTATAAACCCTCTACATGCCACTTGTAAATTGGAGCCTCATCTCATGGGAATCCATAGTATGAGAATACCTCACTGGGGAGTCAACACCTCATCTGAAACAATAGGGTGAATCTTCCTCTTTGGAAAGTCAACACCTCCCATTGTCAAGTTCATTGGTTCTAAGCTAAGTCCCTTTTTGAAATGTCTTTAATGTATTTGTTAATCATCATAGCTTAGTGTAGGTCATAGGGTATATCCCTTGTATAATCATCATCATCATAGATCAATAAGAAATGTATGAGTGAGGTTAGCACATTTACATATAACTTCAAAATAAGGCACATTGGTAAATCATCACCAACCTTATAACATTTACATCATAGCCAACACCTCACAAACCATAGTCAAGACATTTTATTCAATATCATATCAACCCTATCAATCTTAATACAATATATACTTCAATGCAATATCATCACATAATCACAATTTGCCACAATTGAAGTAAGGAATAGGGATTTCAAGACTTACCAAGCCTCCTTCACAATCCATCATCAAGTTCTTACCATCAACCCTTAACTCAACCCATTTAGGGTATAATATCATCACGCATCAATAACCAACATGATAACAAAGCTAATTGAATTACTATATAATAATTCATCACTAATTCACAGCTTAAGATAATATACGTAGATCAAAGTCATAGTATAGATCAATTACTCAAGAAATAGAATGATAGGACTATAATTCATCCTAATCTATTCAAAATTTATACAATAACGTCAGCTAGTAGTAAATCAATCAATAGCCAATTCAATTGAACAAATATTACACAATTCATATCAAGATCACAACCTAGGGTTAAGGGGTAAAGGTCATTTTCTACAAACTAGACCAATCCATCAAGAATTAAAATACTTGAGTTATAATACATGATAATATATTCATAATATCCAAAATAAATTATTAACAAAGTAAATCACAAGATCAATTTCAAGATTGGAAAAACACACATTAAAACTCAACTTTTGAAATCAATTTAATGGAACCCTTTGATGAAAGAGGTCTCAAAGGTGAAACGAATCCCTTACCTTAATATTTGATAAAGAATTATGGATAAAACTTTGTGATTGAATCTCTAGAACCCACCTTGACCTTGACTTCTATGGAGTTCTTCAAGTTGAGAGAGAAAGAAGAGAGACGTTTTGGGTTTAGGAAATTATGAGATCTTAGGTTAGTATAATTAACTTAGGGGCTTTATATAGGTTGTTAATTAACTTAATTAAACCTCCCCTAATTCCTAATTAACCTCCTAACTAATCAAACTAATTAAATGAATTAAATCAAAACGTGCAGCAAAACACAGACCTCACAAATGGAACCACGACCCACGCCCCATTTGTCAATTGACGAACCAAGGACCAATCGTCCAGTTGGTCCGTCGTTAAGTTCAAAGGCTAGTCAAAACAGGCCTTGGCTAATTTTTCTAAATTTCCATCGACGGATGCGATCGACGCCCCATCGATTGTACCACGAGTCGTCTTTGGCATCCATTGATGACACTGTCTATTGACAGCTTTTAGTCACTTTCGCAAGGGTCCTCCTCAAGGGCTCTTAGTTGGTCCTTGGGGAGTTGCACCCGGATGATCAACTATGAACTAACTCCAATACGTGTTAGACTGCCTTCCACTAATTTTCATCATTTTTTACTTTTAAAAGCTAGTCAAATAGGCTTAAGGCACACTAGCACCTCATTGAATTAGTTTTTGGACGTTCTTGGATGTTTTGGTTTATAGACCTCCTAAATGACTTAGATACATTAAAATAGACCTTAAAACAGTGTCTAAACCTCTTGACACTTATGTTAGGCTCTAGAACAAGTCTTAAATTTTTGAAGTGTTACACTCAGAGTGGTCATAATCTTCACGTAGTCTAAAGGGGCCAAGTCATGAAGACTTAGTCACTGCCTCAAGAACCAAGGAGGGTACCACGTCTATACCATGACCGTGGTCACTAGGCAGGTCACTAAAATGAAGGATTATTTTGGGAAGTTCCTTTTTAAATAGGTATTAAGTGAGGTCATTTTGCCTTAGTTTTATAGACCTATATAAGTCATTTTTAGTAAAAATAGACCCATTAATTCCTCCAATTAGTTCACCCATTAGTTTTAGACCAAATCAAATCCCAAAAGTTCATATCCTCTCCAAAAATTCTCTTTCTAGAAAGAAGAAGAAGAGGGAGGAGGAGGGTCAAAGCTAGGTCAAATTCCTCCTATCTTCCAAAATTTTGAGGGTTTTGTATATCCATGAATCCCCCTAGAATCCCCCCCCCCCAATTGTACTAATGAACCTTAATACTAAATAGGGTTTCTTCATATATTGTGGGTATTGATCTATGTTGATCCAATTGAGCGGATATTCATTTTTTATGATAAAATTAGTAGTAAATCATGTTATTACAATGAAATTACATTATTCATGATTAACCCTAGTCTAATTGATAAAATTTAAGTAAGTGGATTTTATGCCTTAAATGGGAAAAATGAAGATCTAAATATAATATTCTAAGATTGATGATATGTATTGTAGATTGCTTGAGAGTATTGCACATAGATATGAATTGAATGAGGTTAAGTATCCATGTTGAATTATGTTGAGTAAGTTTTGGGTTTAAACGTATATGATGGTATATGATTGAAGTTGGTTAAGAATGAATCAGGTAGGTAGAATGCCTTGTAACTTAGGTCTATGAGATGCTTATGAGAAGTATTGCTTGAGAGTAAGAGTTATGAATGTTAATTTCTAAGGCTTTGAGATTAAAGCTAATATGATAACTCTGAATTTTAAGGCTTTGAGAGTGAGGCTTATATAATGAATCTAGATGGTATATAGGATTGTTGTGGAAGATATTTACCCACATGACCTATATTATGAATGTATGAAACTATGCATGTAATACAGAACCTATGTAGATTCATTAAGAACACTTCTAGATTTATGTTATGTTACTTGAAAGGACAATCTCATAAACATATGAACATTAATGTGAAATGTTTTCACATATAAAATTATTCTAGGTTGATACGTTTGCTCATCTAAAATGAATCAAGGCATGTTTAGTTATGTTAGTTGTGTCCCTTCATAAATTGCTTGACTTGGTAAGACAACACCATTTTATAGTAGCATTAGTAGAAGAGAAAATCTTACTCTTCCTAAGGGTAGCTTGCAATAGCATCATAGAATGCTTGCATGGTAGCATGACTTGGTTAGGCCCAACCATTCCATTTATAAATTGGATGGAGAAACAATAACCTTCTTTGAATAGCTTTGACATGCACGATAGTATGTTTTCCATGGTAGATTGGTCTAGTCTAATATGGAGCTATTATTTGGTAGTCTAGAAATGATAAATGTAATCATTTATGTATAATTATGTATGATAGACTAAAGTGGTACTTAGTATAGGTAGGATTATGGGGTCTTATATATGCATTGCAAAAGTATGACTTGAAGCTACTTATGAAGTGTTATATTATATGTTGTAGGCTTAGCTTGGATTGTTGTTATAGTTTCCTTCCTTTATATGTTTGACTAAAGGTGAAGGTTCCCTTGTATATGAGAATTAACGTAAGGATGAGATCCAAAGATGGTAAGCATTATTATGATGACCCAAAAGTGGTACTTAGTGTGGGTGAGATTATGGGGTCTCATCCATGCATTGCATAAGTATGCTTTGAGGTTACTTGAGAAGTAGTTCTCTTATTTTATAAAGATCTAAGGATTTATGCTTATGAACATTATGTATCTCTTATGCCTATGAATTATGCCTTAAATTGAATAATGCTTATATTGTGTCTATTTTGAAGATCATGCTTTCTAATATGTTGTTATGCTCTTATTGTATTATGATAGCTATCATATTTAGTATTTTTGTACTAATACATACTCTTCCCTACATTCTCATCAAACGTAGGGTTTGGCAATTTTGAGTTTTATAGTATAGCAAGGATAAGTTCATAGTATAGCAAGGATTGAAGATTTGGTGTGTTCTCATAACATTGAGGATGTGGTCGCCTTTAATTTTATGTCTTTCTTTTATGTTGAGTACTATTGTATGGAATGTGTCCAAAAGATATTGATGTTCTAGATGGTTTGAGACAATTTTAACAAGACTTTCGCTTGCTTTTATAAAGAATTTGATTGTTTATAAGTGGCTTACATGGAGTCTTTCGGGGTTCTGTGTGTCATGTTACATCTAGGGTTTAACCTTGGGTGACACATACTTTCTGTAGGTTGGACTCGAAAAAAGTATTCTTAGACAAATTTTCTGCATTATTCTTTTCTTTTTGACTTTCCAACTTCTGAGGTGTTACATAAATGTTTGTAGGTAATTGATTGATTAGCCGTATTTAGGATTTTGGTGAGTTCTTATGGTTCATAGACCTTTGCACCATATGCCTTTCATTATTTTATGTCATTCTAGTATTCAGACTTATTTCGTGAGCTAGGTTTTGTCCTAACCACACTTATGATTAGTAGAGGCTTGTTATCAAACTTAGGAGATATTCCACATTTACAATCTTTATACCTAGATTATCTTTATGTCAAGATTCTTTTTGAGATTATACTTCCACTTTATATATTATATCAATTTTCTTGTAATCATAGTGTCATGCTTATGTCAAATGACTTGTTTAGAGTCTTTTGAAATTCTATTTGTCATGCGATGTCTAGGTGATAGTTTGGTCCATGACAAAGAGGAAGAGCAAGAGGCAGTGAATTAACTCAATCATCTAGATTTTGTTTTCAGGTATATGTAATCTTTTGTAAAAGAAATAGTTTCAAGTATATTCACTAATGTGTGAAATTCAGGTCACTACAAACTATGACAGTAGACAGTTTGGTACATGACAAAGAGGAGAAGCAAGAGGCAGTGAATCAAATCAATCATCTCGAGTTTCTTTTTAGGTATATGTAATCTTTTGTACAAGAAATAGTTTCAAGTATATTAACTAATATGTGAAATTCAAGTCATTACAAACTATGATAGTGGTAGATGAAGATGTAGAGAAAGAGGAATATTTAAAGTCCCACGTATTATAAGTGTTTCAACTCAATAAACACACACACGTGCACGCACGCACACCAACACATGCATGCACGCACTTTGATATTTGAGTTTTCAATAAACATCTATGGTAAGTTATAGAGGAACAGGAAAAGGTACGGGAGGAGGGACGCCTCATCAAGAAAATGTGAATGAAGTCATAGGTAGAGGAAGAGAAATGCTTCAACATAGTCAAACTAGTTCTAAAGCAACATGTATGACCCGAAAAGTCAAATTTAGCAAAATTTCATAAAAGTTATAGTTTTAACCCTCCCGATAGTTGACCCGAGTCATTTATAATTAGTCGGTAAAGTTGATTTAAAAAAACTACAGTTATCTAATTGATGAATATATATTAAATAATTTATTGTATTGGTGGTTAATGGGCAAAGTCAAAATATTAAGTTAATACCCTATATCATTTTAAATCTTTTTTTTAATAATAATAATAAAACAAACAGGAAACCTCCCGATTAGGATTTCATAACCTCTGCATAGTCAAATCGGCGGTCAAGCTACATCGGTAAGAACTAAATTCTTAAATGATGATTTTGTATACATGCATAATTGTGAAATTCTTTTATAATTGAAATAATCAGTGGTGAAATAGGAAAAAAAGAGAGAAAATTGACTTTGAAGGGTTATTGTGCACGTGGATTATGGCAATTTGTGTGGACATTTTCTAAAGATGATACATTGTTGCAATAATTAGTATTAAGTAATTTTCATTGGAATTATATATATATATATATATATATATATATATATATAGATATATATATATATAGATATATATATATATATATATATAAATATAGGATAAGGTTGTCTTTATTTTTTCAGGATTTTCATTTGAGAAAGTGGCTAGTTCACTATTTTTTTTATGTGCTGTAATTTGAAAGAAATTGTGAAAGCAATGATTATAATCTTGACGAGTTAACCATTGAAAATCCAAGAATTTTGATAATTCTTTTGGTGTAATGTATGTCAGTTTAAGATATTAATTCTGAAGGTCATTGGTGGCTTAATCGATTGTTGGGTAGGATTTTGTATTATGGTTACCATACTAAGATCCAAATGTGATATATTAAGATGTATAATTATATATAAATATATATACCATAAAACCATGTGGAGCAATAGTTTTGTCGTTATATAAGTTCGATCTGCTCCTTTCCAAAATATGTTGGCTTCATTGTACTTCTAAGAGGCACAGTTTTGAGCTGTGAATAGAATGATTTTCAGTACATATCCATTATCTAGATATTGTGGAAAAAAGTTGCATAAAGATAGGAATCAGTGGAATAGAACTGGTGAGTGGTGACTACTTAATGAAACTTAAATAAATTATAGCTTCATATGGTATATGGAAAGTAGAAAGGCATCTCATTCCAATTACTTTCAAGTGAAAGCTTTAGGGTTGAAGGCTTGTTGAATCATGGGTTGGAGGAAAATATTTGAAAAGAAAGAAAATGGATCATAATTCTGCAACGTAAATATGAATTCTTTCGAACATAATTTTTAGATTCTTAATTATTATATTATGGTTCAAATTTTGATATATTTGTGTGTATATTATTTAAATATTGTGTGAATGATATTTTGTGAGTACCATTTAAATTATGATATTGAAAAAGAAAATTAGGATGAAATCCTAGACTTGAAACTTGGAAAATAATGTTAGTTGGCATCAAGAATTACGAACTTGATTATAAATTTGGGGTGAATATTTAGGTCGAGATTAAACACATAAAAGTGTGAGTGTTGTTAATTCCGAAACCTTATTGTAACTATATACTTGAATAGATTCCATTGGTTCGGAAGCTCAACAGAAAAAGAAGGTTCATGTCCAAGAGTAATTATTCGATTGACTAAGGCAAGTGGATTTCTAAGCCCTTGTTAAGCGTATGAAATTCGTGTATTTCCTTGTGTAGTGTTGAGAATGACTTGGAGACTTGTTGCTTATTTGTTGGTGCTGTATTCCTTGTAGTAAATTGTGCTTTGTTATCAAAATGGTTATCTCCTCATTCTCATTTAAGCATGTCATTTGCATTGTATCTAAGACATGGTTGTGGTATGAGGATGTACCATTTCGAGGGTCGTATCACGCGCCGCGATGGTTATTATATTTCGAGGGACGTATTACGCGCTGCGAAGGTTACTGTTATCGAGGGTCGTGTCATGTGTCGCGATAGATGCATTGATAGATTTGTCCCCCATGGGTCCCGGACTGAGAGACAGCGGGTGTGTATTGTTAAGAAAGACATGCATCACTATATTTGACATTGCATCTCATGGCATTGCACATTTTATTACTGATGAACTTGAACACGTGTTTTGCTAATCTTGTGATTGTTTCTCTGTGAAGCTTGTGACGGTTGAATATTGAGTTGTTATTGAGAATGTGTAAACTGATAGAGTGTGGTTGTTGAGTTGTGTGTTTGGTAAACTGTAAACTGTTAGGCTCTAGCGTGGAAGTTTAGATAGGGTGTAAGGAGTACCCGTATTTTGTTCACTTAACTTGTGTTTAGAGGTTTGCTTGTTGGGTACCGCGTGGTTTGGTACTAACCCCTTGCTTCTACAAATTTTTGTAGGTTACGAGCCCGGATCTTCGTGACACCTATCATTCTTTTTGTTTCCGAGGCATCTTGTAGAGGGTTGTGAGGTAGCTGCTTGTCATCTCAGCGAACTTTCCTACTCCAGTTTATGACTTTGATTTTACTTGAAAGACAACTTCATTTTAGACTTCTATTTTATTTCGATTCTAATATTTACATTAGAGGCGAGTGCACGTGACAACCTGGGTTTGGGGATTGAATTAATATGACTTGGTTTCATAATAGAAATTGTTGTTGGATTGTCATTTACTTCCGCACTTTGTTAGATATTGACTTTTAGGCTGACTTGTCTCGGTGGGATAAGACGAGTGTCATCACACCCATTTTTGGGTCGTAACAAAATGGTATCAGAGCCCCAGGTTCATAGGTCTCACGTGTATACAAGCCGAGTCTACGTAGAGTCTCAAGGATCAGTATGGAGACGTCTGTACTTATCTCTGAGAGGCTATAAGAATTACTACAACTTCCTTTTATTCATTCTTTCTCATCGTGCATAGTCACCTTTTTTAGTACTGAGTTGTTGTATACTCTTTTGACAATTGACGAGGACTAGAACTAATGTTACTGGTGGTAGAGGGGAGGCACTTCCCGAGGCAGTTGTTGAGGCCCCAGCTAGAGGTAGGGGTAGATATCGAGCTAGAGGTCGTGCTAGTAGTACGACAGTAGCCAGAGGTCGTGGATGTGGAGCAGCACCAGTGAGAGGTCGTACTAGAGAGGTCTCTACAGAACCTCAGATTGATGGCAGAGAGGACCAGGTTCCTCCAGATCCTGTAGTCACACCCTTGCTTCAGGATACACTATTTAGGGTGTTAAGTGTCCTAGAGGGATTTTCTCAGGGTGGTAGTGCGACTACCACACCACATGACTCTCGTACTAGAGAAGGGGCTCAGACCCAAGAGCAGCAACAAGCTCCAGTTTTTCAGGATGCGGTGGAGCAACTACCAGTAGATCCCGCAGTTCAGAATGATGTTGCACCAGCAGTTGGGGGTCAAGTTGCATCGATGGTGCGTAGGTATGAGAGATTTCGAAAGATGGACCCACCTCAGTTTCAGGGTGGGAAGAGCGAGGACGCTCATGAGTTTCTAACTACCTGCCAAAAGTTACTAGAGGTGGTTGGATAAGCTGAGTATGGGGTTCGATAAGCTACACTCCAGCTTTGTAAACAAGCGAAAGACTGGTGGAGGACTTATTCGGGGGGTTTTCCAGTTTGATCTCCTCCAGTGACTTGGGAGCAATTTGCTAGTGAATTCCAAGATCGTTTTATCCCATGGAGCATGAGAGAGAAGAGTAGCTTGAGGTTTGAGAGTCTGAGATAGGATGGTTTATCGGTTATAAAGTATGAGGCGCATTTTTGCCAGTTGTCTAGGCATGTGTTGGCCATTATTCCAAATGAGACAGAGAGGATCCGCAGATTTGTGAGGGGATTGACTTTCTCTATCAGGTCAGCTGTGTTTCGGGCATCTAGGGAGGGGGCTTCTTTCTAGTCCATTGTGAGCGCCGCCAAAGAGGCGGAATTGATGGAGCTAGAAGAGTTTGGGGACCCCAAAAGGGCCCGTATATCAGGCTAGTTTCATGGTGCCTCATCTGTAGGTAGGGGATCACAGAGAGTGAGTGGTTCTTTTCAGCAGCGGTGACCTATTCATGCATCTATGCCGACATTTGTGGGTGGCCAGACATCTAGGGGTTCTTATAGCCCGGGTCAGGGCTCGTACAGTTCACAACAGCGACCTACAGGGCGAGGAAATTATAGTGGGTTTTCAGGGTCCACACAGAAGTTTCCAGGTCAGAGATTTTGTTTTATTTGTGGAGATCCCAATCACCTAATGCGGCAGTGTACTTCTCAAAGGGGTCGTGATGGGCCTCGACCTAATTATTCACTCCAGACTAGACCACAGGGTAGAGGTCGTGGCAGAGTTCAGTCAGGTAGAGGTGATAGAGTTTCTAGTAATGGTGTTGCAGCTCAGCAGAGTGGGGGTAGAGGTAACACCCAGGATGGAGGTGGACGAGGAGGCCACTGCTATGCTTTCCCCGAGACACCTGATGCGGAGACCTTTGATGTTGTTATTACAGGTATCATCCCAGTATGCCATCGACCTGCGTCTGTGTTGTTTGATCAAGGTTCTACATTCTCTTATGTGTCTACGTATTTTGCTGCTAAATTTGATATTATATGTGATAGCATGACTGTACCTATTCGTGTTTCTACACCCATGGGTAAGCCCTTAGTGGTGGATCGAGTGTATCGATCATGTCTTGTTTCTTTGGCTGGGTATGACACTTGGGTAGACTGAATCATTCTGGGGATGGTAGACTTTGATGTTATCTTGGGTATGGATTGGCTTTCTCCTTATCATGATGTCCTTGACTGTAATGCTAAGACTGTGACTTTAGCCATGCTAGGTGTTCCGAAGGTTGAGTGGAAGAGTATTAGTGGTTCTTATCCTAGCAAGGTCATCTCTTTTATCCGTGCTCAGAGATTGGTGGAGAGGGGGTGTTTGTCTTATTTAGCTTTTATTCGGGATACTAGAGTTGAACCACTTCTTATGGACACTGTTCCCGTGGTTCAGGAGTTTCTCGATATATTTCCTTATGATCTTCCAAGTGTTCCTCCCGATAGGGATATCGATTTTGCTATTGATTTAGAGCCGGGCACTAAGCCTATTTCTATCCCTCCATATCGTATGTCCCCAACAGAGTTGAAAGAATTGAAGGATCAGTTGCAGGATTTATTCTGTAAGGGTTTTATTCGCCCTAGTGTATCACGTTGGGGTGCCCCTGTATTGTTTGTGAACAAAAAAGATGGGACTATGAGGATGTGTATTGATTACAGACAGTTGAACAAAGTAATAGTGAAGAATAAGTATCCTCTTCCGCGTATTGATGACTTATTTGATCAATCACAAGGAGCATCATTGTTCTCTAAGATTGATTTGAGGTCTGTGTATCATCAGTTGAAGATTAGGGCATCAGATATCCCTAAGACAGCTTTTCGGACCCGGTATGGGCATTATGAGTTTCTAGTGATGTCCTTCGGATTGACTAAGTCCTCTGCAGCATTCATGGAATGATGAATTGGGTGTTTCGACCATACCTTGATTCTTTTGTGATTGTTTTCATCGATGACATCTTGGTTTACTCCAAGACTGAGGAGGACCATGTCCGACACTTGAGGATTGTACTTCAGAGGTTGAGAGAAGACAAGTTGTATGCCAAGTTATCAAAGTGTGAGTTCTGGCTTACTTCTGTGACATTCTTGGGACAGATGGTGTCCAAGGAGGGTATTAGAGTAGATCCGTCAAAAATTGAGGCAGTTAGAGGTTGGACGCGACCCACTTCACCTACTGATATTCGGAGTTTTGTGGGATCGGAAGGCTATTATCGACGATTTGTTCAGAGTTTCTCTACTATTGCAGCTCCATTAACTAGATTGACTCGACAGGATGTGCGTTTTCAGTGGTCTGATGAGTGTGAGCAGAGCTTTCAAAAACTCAAGACTTTGTTGACTTCAGCTCCTATGTTGACTCTACCTGAGGAGGGTGTAGACTTTACAATGTATTGTGCTGCTTCTGGAGTTGGTTTGGGTGGTGTGTTGACGCAGAAGTGGAAAGTGATTGCCTATGCTTCTAGGCAGTTGAAATCCCATGAGAAGAACTACCCTACTCATGATTTGGAGTTGGCGGTTGTGGTATTTGTACTTAAGTTTATGGCGTCATTATTTGTATGGGGTTCATTGTGATATCTTCACTGATTATCGGAGTCTTCAGTATATCTTTAGTCATTGGGATTTGAACTTGAGGCAACGGAGATGGCTTAAGTTGTTGAAGGACTATGATTTGACCATTCTGTGTCATCCAGGAAAGGCCAATCGGCATAGCATGGAGAGTCTTGCATCTCTTAGTGTTGAGGAGAGACCATTGGCTAGATATGTTCAATTGTTAGCTAAAAGTCTTGTCCGATTGCAGATCTCAGAGGAGAGTGATAAGATGATTGTTTTTATTGAGGCTCGATCTTCTTTAGTCGAGCAGATTCGTGCACACCAGTTTGATGATGAAAAATTATGTCTCATTCGAGACAAAGTATTGAGTGGGGAAGCTAAGGAGGTTGTCCTTGATTCTGATGGTGTCTTACGGATCGGAGGCAGGATTTGTGTGCCTAAGACAGGTGATTTTATTAGATTGATTCTTGAGGAGGCCCATTGTTCTCGGTATTCCATCCATCCAGGAGCGGCGAAGATGTATCATGATCTGAGTCAACATTACTGGTGGTGTGGTATGAAGAGGGATATTTCAGACTTTGTTTCGAGGTGTTTGACTTGCCAGCAGGTCAAGTGTGAGCACCAGCGGCCCGGGGGTGTATCTCAGAGGATGCCTATTCCTACTTGGAAGTGGGAGCGGATTACCATGGACTTTGTTGTGGGTTTGCCTACCACAGTGGTTATTTATGACTCTATTTGGGTTGTTGATGATAGGCTGACCAAGTCTGCCCACTTTATTCCGGTTTGGGTGAAGTATACGGCAGAGAAGTTAGCTGAGGTATATATCAGTCAGATTGTGCGACTACATCGAGTTCCAATTTCTATCATATCGGATCGGGGTTCACTATTTACTTATCATTTCTGGAAGGCATTACAACATGGTCTGGGTACTCAGTTAGATATGAGTATGGCATTTCACCCTCAGACAAATGGTCAATATGAGCGGACCATTCAGGTACTGGAAGATATGCTTCGAGCGTGTGTGATCGATTGGTGCTAGATGGGATCAACATTTACCATTAGCGGAGTTTGCCTATAATAACAGTTATTACTTTAGTATCCAGATGGCCCCAGTTGAGGCGTTGTATGGAAGACGGTGTAGGTCTCTCATTGGTTGGTTTGATTCGGCGGAGATGGACTCTTTTGATACAGACTTGCTTAGAGATGCTATGGAGCAAGTCCGTATGATTCAGTATAGATTATTGACAGCTCAGAGTTGATAGAAGAGTTATGCAGACCGGAGAGTTAAAGCCTTGTTGTTTATGGAGGGTGATCATGTTTGGCTCCGAGTATCACCCATGAAGGGTGTGATGAGGTTTGGAAAGAAGGGCAAGCTTAGCCCTAGGTTCATTGGACCTTTTGAGATTTTAAGCCAAGTGGGAGAGGTGGCCTATAAGTTGGCCTTGCCACCTAGTTTGTCGGCAGTTCATCCTGTTTTCCATGTCTCTATGCTTTGGAAGTACATTCCGAATGAATCTCATGTGCTTTCACTTGATTCTGTGGAGTTGGGTCCAGACTTGACATTTGAGAAGGTGCCTATAGCTATTTTGGATAGACAGATTCGAAAGCGTAGGACCAAGGAAATTGCTTCAACAAAAGTACAGCGGAAGCACCGATCGGTGGGAGAGACAAAATAGAGTCTGACATATGTGCCAGATACCCTCAGATTTTTTAAAATTCAGGTACTTTCTTTCACTTTGTGTTTGAGTACGAACATGATTTTTAGTGGTGGATTATGTAATGACCCGAAAAGTCATATTTAGAAATTTCATAAAATTTATAGTTTTAACCCTCCCGATAGTTGTCCCGAGTCATTTATAATTAGTCGATAAAGTTGATAAAAAAAACTACACTTATCTAATAAGTGAATATATATATTAAATAATTTACTATATTGGTGGTTAATGGGCCAAGTCAAAATATTAAGTTAATACCCTATATCATTTTAAATCTTTTTTTTAATAATAATAATAAAACAAATAGGAAACCTCCTGATTAGGATTTCATAACCTCTGCATAATCAAATCGGCGGCCAAGCTACATCGGTAAGAACTAAATTCTTAAATGATGATTTTGTATACATGCATAATTGTGAAATTCTTTTATAATTTAAATAATTAGTGGTGAAATAGGAAAAAAATAGAGAAAATTGACTTTGAAGGGTTATTGTGCACGTGGATTATGGCAATTTGTGTGGACATTTTCTAAAGATGATACATTGTGGCAATAATTAGTATTTAAGTAATTATCATTGGAAATTTTATATATATATATAATATATATAATAATATATATATATATATATATATATATATATAGGATAAGGTTGTGTTTATTTTTGTCTGCATTTTGATTTGAGAAAGTGGCTAGTTCACTATTTTTTTATGTGCTGTAATTTGAAAAGAAATTGTGAGAAACTATGTAGTAAATTAAGTAGTCATAGACTTGAAAGCTATGAATTATAATCTTGACGAGTTAACCATTGAAAATCCTAGAATTTTGATAATTCTTTTTGGTGTAATGTATGTCAATTTAAGATATTAATTCTGAAGGTCATTGGTGTCTTAATCGATTGCTGGGTAGGATTTTGTATTATGGTTACTATACTAAGATCCAAATATGATATATTAAGATGTGTAATTATATATAAATATATATACCATAAAACCATGTGGAGCAATAGTTTTGTCGTTATATAAGTTCGATCTGCTCCTTTGCAAAATATGTTGGCTTCATTGTACTTCTAAGAGGCACAGTTTTGAGCTGTGAATAGAATCATTTTCAGTACATATCCATTATCTAGATATTGTGGAAAAAAGTTGCATAAAGATAGAAATTAGTAGAATAGAACTGGTGAGTGGTGATTACTTAATGAAACTTAAATAAATTATAGCTTCATATGGTATATGGAAAGTAGAAAGGCATCTCATTCCAGTTACTTTTAAGTGAAAGCTTTAGGGTTGAAGGCTTGTTGAATCATGGGTTGGAGGAAAAGAGTTGAAAAGAAAGAAAATGGATCATAATTCTGCTACGTAAATATGAATTCTTTCGAGCGTAATTTTTAGATTCTTAATTATTATATTATGGTTCAAATTTTGATATATTGGTATGTATGTTATTTAAATATTGGGTGAATGATATTTTGTGAGTACCGTTTAAATTATGATATTGAAAAAGAAAATTAGGATGAAATCCTAGAATTGAAACTTGGAAAATATAATAGTTGAAATGTTAGTTGGCATCAAGAATTACGAACTTGATTATAAATTTGGGGTGAACTTTTAGGTCGAGATTAAACACATAAAAGTGTGAGTGTTGTTAATTCCGAAACCTTATTGTAAATATATACTTGAATAGATTCCATTGGTTCGGAAGCTGAACGGAAAAAGAAGGCTCAAGTCCAAGAGTAATTATTCGATTGACTTAGGCAAGTGGATTTCTAAACCCTTGTTAAGCGTATGAAATTCGTGTATTTCCTTGTGTAGTGTTGAGAATGACTTGTAGACTTGTTGCTTATTTGTTGGTGTTGTATTCCTTGTAGTAAATTGCGCTTTGTTATCGAAATGGTTATCTCCTCATTCTCATTTGAGCATGTCATTTGCATTGTATCTGAGACATGGTTGTGGTATTAGGATTTAACATTTTGAGGGTCGTATCGCGCGCCGTTATGGATATTATATTTCGAGGGACGTATCGCGCACCGCGAAGGTTACTATAATCGAGGGTCGTGTAGTGCGCCGCGACAGATGCATGGACAGATATGTCCCCCATGGTTCCCGGACTGAGAGACAACGGGTGTGTATCGTTAAGAAAGACATGCATCACTATATTTGACATTGCATCTCATGGCATTGCACATTTTATTATTTATGAACTTGAACATGTGTTTTGCTGATCTTGTGATTGTTTCTCTGTGAAGCTTGTGACGGTTGAATATTGAGTTGTTATTGAGAATGTGTAAACTGATAGAGTGTGGTTATTGAGTTGTGTGTTTGGTAAACTGTAAACTGTTAGGCTGTAGCATGGAGGTTTAGATAGGGTGTAAAAAGTACCCGTATTTTGTTCACATAACTTGTGTTTAGAGGTTTGCTTGTTGGGTACCACGTGGTTTGGTACTCACCCCTTGCTTCTACAAATTTTTGTAGGTTACGAGCCCGAATCTTTGTGATACATGTCATTCTTTTTGTTTCCGAGGCATCTTGTAGAGGGTTGTGAGGTAGCTGCTTGTCATCTCAGCGAACTTTCCTACTTTAGTTTATGACTTTGTTTTTACTTGAAAGACAACTTCATTTTAGACTTCTATTTTATTTCAATTCTAATATTTACATTAGAGGCTTGTGCACGTGACAACCAGGTTTTGGGGAATGAATTAATATGACTTGGTTTCATAATAGAAATTGTTGTTGGATTGTCATTTACTTCCGCACTTTGTTAGATATTGAGTTTTAGGCTAACTTGTCTTGGTGGGATAAGACGAGTGCCATCACACCCATTTTTGGGTCGTGACACAACAAAAAATGAAAGAGGCCTGGGAACGAGGAAGAGACAAATAGAACACGAAGACATTAGTAGAGGACAAATAACACATTTTAAAAGGCTAAGAATTGTAGGGATTGAAATGTACCAAGTTAAAGTTGGATTTACAGCTCAATACACACACACCCACGCATGCACGCACGCACACCACACATGCACGCATGCACGCATGCACGAGCATGGACACTTTGATGTTGAGTTTTCAATAAACATGCTATGGTAAGTTATAGAGGAAGAGGAATAAGTAAGGAAGGAGGGACGCCTCAAGAAAAAAATGTGAATGAAGTCATAGGTAGAGGAAGAGGAATGCTTCAACATAGTCAAACTAGTTCTAAAGCAACAAAAAATGAAAGAGGCCTGGGAACGAGGAAGAGACCAACAGAACACGAAGACATTAGTAGAGGACAAACAATACATTTTAAAAGGCTAAGAATTGTAGAGATTGAAATTTACCAAGTTGAAATGTCTTTACAACTCTCAATTTGAGTATCGACTTTATAACTTTATATGAAAATTTTAGATTTTATATGCAACTTAAACGTATTTTTAGTTGAGCGTTTCTTATTTGACTACTATTGTACCCAAAAGCACACACAAGTGCACGTGGTCACTCAAGTAGTACAACTATTCTTTCAGCCGGATTATCGAACCCAAAGGACTTCAAATTAGCAAATAACAATTCTTTTATGTCTAAACTAAATTTACTCAAGTGGAAAATACTTTTAGAAATTCGTTTAACACTACTTATTACTAATTAAACACTATTAAAAATTAATTACGGTAATTAAATAGTTTCAAACAACAGAATCTCACAATTATGAAAGGTATCCCAGGGTCGTAGCATAGATATCTTTTCGGTATAATATTGATTTATTCTAGTATTTGACGTATTAACCTCATTATGGATTAGCAAGGTCCATTTTACGATCACGATCTTCCAACCTCTAACCGCCTACCATCATTGACAACCTAACTACATCATTGAGTGGGGTTAGGTATGAACCAATGACGGCGCATTTAACATTCATCTTGCATAACAAACATGTGTGGTATGTAAGTATAAGACTCCTATATACAAAACATTCTAGATTTTACCCTAGAATGAACACACTTCTCACATTCTTTGGTCTATCCCTCTATTCATCTTTCGAGTTCAAGAACGGACAATCAGTTTATTCTAATGTTGGTCAAGCATTAAAATACTAAAACAAGAATGCAAGCACAAATCATTAGACAAGCCTTCTCATAATAGAAACAAATTATATTAAACTACCAACCATAACTACAACCCTAGAATAGAGGACTTAAGCTACTCATAGCACAAAATGTCAAGAAATAATGTTTGTCAATCATACAAGAATTTACCAACATGAAATAGAAGAAGGAAAGCCATTGCGGTCAAATTGTTCATCCTCGTCGGCACAAGAGGATAGGTGTATTTTGCAGTGCCTAAGATATCATTGATGCTCGTAGGTGTGATAGGGACATTACCCCCGCAAATAGACACAAAGTGAGATCGAGCATTTGTTGCCTAGTTGGCATAAAATTCCCCAACCATATGTAGATTGCACTCATCCGGCTTAGCCAATGCAAACTCCATCCTAAGCTCTCTCATCCGCCTCGAAATCTTAGAGAACTCACGAGCCAGGCTATCCCGATCAATGAATACATCAGAGAAGTAAGAAGCCTCAGTGTTCTTCTTATACCAATTTTTTCCCTCCTTTGACACAACCTTAGCTCCATATCGCCTCATTTTGCTTTTAGGGGAAGGGATGTTGTTAGTACATTTCTGTTCCCTGGCTGCTTCTTTTGAATTGGTTGGGTCACTGCCTTGTCGGGATATTGTGAAGTATATATGGTGACCTTCAAGATGTAACAAATGTCACCCTAAACACTACACCCATAAGCATAATGCGGGTGGTGTGCGCAGTTCAAAATGGTTTCAATGTAGGTACTTGGATTTCCCAACAATTTGTGTTCACAGTGTATTCAAACAAGTACCAAGTTCGTGTCTAGTCAAGATTTCAACACTAACAGACAGTGGAACTTCTACTCAGACTTTGAAGCCAAACCCATTTACAAGAAGCAATGGGATATTCAAGCTCATTTGATAATTCTACTAAAAAGTCTAACTATCAATTGTACAAGCATCATACCTCAACACCCTACATGATGTCTACTCAAGAGTTCAACATCTATTTCAACATTTGGAAAATAGCAGACCATACAATTGTGTCTTCTACTCAAGAATTCAAAAACAACAACCAAAAGGTATAAATTACTCCTTAATCATTCCCACACATTAGTTTGACTCACGAACCACATCAAAAAATAGCCCATTGTGTTCCTACTCAAGAATTCGAAACACATAACAAATACAAATCACATAGTCGGCATGACAACACAATACCTCCCCAAATCAAAACAATGAAATTCATGGCACAAATTTGCCCTTCTCAACCTAACAACAATTGTTAATTCAACCCACATCAACAAAATCAGTGTGTACTACTCAAGACTTCAAAACACACATGATTGCTCATGAAAAAAGCAATATTACAACAACAAATTGATTCCCCCGTCCCTGAGATCAACTACTCCACAACCCTAGAAAATTTAAACTTCACCCACCATCATACTTTAGAGAATAAAGACCAAAAACATACATGTGCGATGCGGAATTGCAGCAAAAATGGCAAAGAAGAAGTGGAAATTGTTACGTGACACATGAAGAGATGAAGAAATTGTTGGGGTAAAAGGGAGGGGAGAAAATTGGGAGAAAATTTAGGTGAAAATGAATGAGAATAGGGTAAATTGGGGTTAAGAGGGTGGGGAAAATTGGTCGGGTCGGGTCGTGTTCTGTAAGAAATGGGTAAAACTCGTTTCGTTAATTCAAAAGTAAAAAAAATCTTACACTGTTCGTGTGACGTAGAGCTATCACAACTATCTAGAATTTTAATTCTAGGAGATCCAAATGTTGGACCTGGCCACATGACGCACGAGTTACACGCAACTCACTTGACATTTAGTTCCACTTGGGCCTAAATTCAACACTTTCTCCGTGATATAGAACTAGCACTAACTGTTTTTTTCTTTGGACGTAGAATGATTTATCGTCGAGCTCGAATATGGATCCCTCTCCCTCCGGAATGCGCAACCAACACGAGGCGCTCTGCATCAATTAAAATTATATGCCCAATTTAGTCCTCCCTTCGCGACACGGAGCTAGCACTCAATGGACTATTTTCACGATGTAAACTTGATTCCTCGTCGAAATCTATTTTAAGGAACCCTCTGCATGACGCGTGGCTTACACGCAGGGTTCTGCCTCAAATTTTCCTAGGTGGGGCAATTTCCAGCATCCCTCCATGCGACGTGGGAGCAACACACATTATCCTTGGGCAAAATCCCTAAATCCTGCACATTTCAACAGCTAACTTATTAGTTAATTATGGGTCGCCTCACATCCAACACCTTAATTTTGGTCGTGGCACGACTCTTTTTATTTTTTATTTTTTGATTTCTAAGAACTAAAAATAACCAAACAAAATTATTAAATCATAACTATTACAATGGTCCCATGTAGCACCTCATTTAACGTTGCGGCACGACCCGTCTCATGACTCACTCGTCATCCAGTGTGAGCACTTCAAGATCACGATCCAAATTCTTAACAAAGCAGTGCTTGACCCATTTCCCATTAACAAGGTAAGTATTGCTCTTATCCTTGTTCCGCAATTCCAAAGCACCATGTTGATTCATCATTACTACCTCAAATGGACCACTCCACTTAGACCAAAGTGTTCTTGGGAACAACTTCAATCTAGAATTGAATAACAATACTAATTGACCAGCATCAAATGTGAGTGACACAATATGCTTGTCATAACACCTCTTGGTGTTCTCTTTATGTAAATTTGCATTTTCATAGGCATAAAGCCTAAACTCCTCTAGCTCAAGCAGTTGTGTGATCCTTTTCCTTCCTGCTAACTCAGCATCTAAATTAAGCCTCTTGATAGCCCAGTCCGTCTTGTGTTCCAACTCAGCTGGTTGGTGATAAGTTTTTCCAAACACTATTTGACAAGGAGAAGTTTCTATCATTGTCTTGTAAGCAGTCTGATGCTCCCATAAGGCATCATCTAGCTTGCCAACCCAATCTTTTCTTTGGGCATTCACATTATTTTGGAGGATCTTCTTGACCTCCATGTTCGATACCTCAACCTGCCCACCAGTTTGGGTATGATATGATGTAGCCACTTTGTGCATCACCCCATACTTAGCTAAAAAACTATGCATTGAGTTATTGATTAAGTGCGTACCTATGTAACTGATTATAGCCCATGGCGACCTAAACTTAGTGAAGATGTGCATCCGTATGAACTTGAATATCACTTGGCATCATTTATTGGTAATGCAACAACCTTCACCCACTTTGACACGTAGTCCACAACAACTAGAATGTATTGATTACTTGGGGACGATAGGAAAGTTCCCATGAAGTCTACCCCCTCACACGCTAAAGTCTCCACCTCTAGTATGTTGTTCAATGGAATCTCATGCCACCTTGAAATGGTACCCATTCTTTGGCACTGATCACAAACTTTCACAAATAAAGCAGCATGTTTAAACAAGGTAGAGCAAAAGAAACCAGATTGCAATACGTTATGCACAGTTCTTTCGCCTCCATGATGTCCACCATATGGCGCCGCATAGCAACTCTCCAATATTTGTGTCACCTCTTGCTCAGGTTTACACCTTCTTATCATCTGATTTGGAACCTGATTGAATAAATAGGGATCATCTCATATATAAAAGTGTGCATAATACTTTAGCCTGTACTTCTGACGTATTGATGCCCCACGTGGAAATAAACCACCCTCCGAAAAATTCACTATGTCAGCATACCAAGTCACTTGAACAATGTCCAATGCAAGCAACTACTCATCAGGAAACTCTTCACGAATCTACCCCTCATTTTCACATGAGATGAATCCAATAGTCGGATAGATGAATCAACTATTTAGTTCTCGGTTCACTTCCATTCTCTTACTTCAAGATCAAACTCTTAGAGCCATAAGATCTACCTAATAATCGTAGGTTTGGCATCCTTCTTATTGAACAAGTACCAAATGGTTGCATGGTAAGTATACATTATTACCTTGGTTGCCACCAGATATGATCTGAATTTATCAAATGCAAAAACCAATGCTAACATCTCTTTCTCTGTCACCGTGGAGTTTCATTGGTCTACATCAAATCTTGTACTTGCATAGTATATGGAGTGGAATACCTTGTCCTTTCTCTACCCAAGCACTTCTCCAACTGCTATGTCACTAGCATAACACATCACCCCGAATGGGAGCTCCCAATTTAGATCAATCAAAATATGAGCTTTAATCAAATTATGGTTCAGCATCTCAAAATCCTGCAAGCATTTGTCATCAAACACAAATTTCATTTAGTTCTATAATAAGTTGCATTTAGGTCTTGCAGTTTTAGAGAAGTTCTTGATGAACCTTCTGTAAAAGCCAGCATGTCCAAGAAAGCTTCTCATTCCCTTCACTGATATAGGTGGGGTAACTTATCAATCACTTCCACATTCGCTTTATCAACTTCTATCCCACTATTGGAGATTTTTTGTCCCAACACAATTCCTTCTCTAACCAAGAAAGTGAAAATTCTCCCAGTTCAGCACCAGATTGGTCTTTTCAAACCTAGAAAATGCTCTATCAATATTAGTTAAACACGGTTCAAATGACTCACCAAACATTGAGAAATCATCCTGAAGACTTCACTAAAGTTTTCCACCATGTCATGGAAATTTCCATCATACATCTCTGAGATATGGATAGGGCATTGCACAAGGAAAATGGCATGCGCTTGAACGTGCCATATGGGCAAGTGAATGTTGTTTCTCTTGATCCTCCGGTGCAATTATAATCTAGTTATACCCTGAGTAACCATCAAGGAAACTGTAATACTCTTGGAAAACCAACTTGTCTAACATTTGACCAACGAAAGGTACCACATAGTGGTCCTTCCTAGTGGCTTCATTGAGTTTCTTGTAATCATGAAAATCTTCCACACAGCCATTTCTCTAGTGTGTATCATGTCATTCTTCTCATTGGTGACAACTGTCATTCCGTACTTATTGGGAACATATTACACAGGACTTACCCATTTGCAGTCAGATATCGGGTGTACGATCCCTGCATCTAGCCACTTAATGACCTCTTCCTAACAACATCCTTAATAAATGGATTTAGCCTCCGCTGATATTGTACACTTGCTTTGTATCCTTCTTCCATGTATATTTTGTGCATACACAAAGCAGCGCTAATATTTTCCATCCCAGAGCTGCTTCCTTCTTTTCAAATTCAACAGTGCGGCTTCATCTATTTGTCAGATTATGTTGTAGACATAATAACTACTAAAGTTTTATCTTCACCTAAAAAGGCATACTTGAGGTACGCTGGCAATGTTTTCAACTCCAGCTTGGGTGCTTCTTTGATGGAGGGCTTGGGTGGAGGAACTAATACCCTATTTAAAGGCTCCCAGCGATCTCCAGTTGTCACTATAAGTGACACATCAAAGTACTATACAATTTCTTGTACTTCAGCATCCTCATATAAGTCATCACCCACTAACACTCGCTCTAGGGGATCCTTGGTTGCAATATACTTAGCTTATGCCTCAAGATCAATTACGTTATGGAAGACAACTCTTCATACACAGCTGGCATCTTCGAGGCTTTATACATATCAAAACCTCTACTTTATCATGAGCTCTCACAGTAAGTTTCCCAGTTGCTACATCAATCATTATCCTTCTAGTCGCTAAGAAAGGTCTCCCTAAGATTAATGGGACCTCAGGATCAGGCTCAAAATTCAACACTACAACATTGATTGGAAAAATCAAAGATCCCACGTGTACCAACACATCATCCACAACACCCTCAAGCCTAGCCACTAATCTATCCGCCTACTGCAAAATCATGGTAGTTGGTTTAGGACTACCCAACCCCAGCTTTTTCTACAAAGAATTTGGCATCAAGTTAATATTAGCTCCTAGATCACATAGCCCTCTAGCATGAATGCTCTGCCCTATAGTTATTTGAACATAAAACTGCCCACAATCTCCTTTACGTACTTTGCATACCTAGGTATACCCTACAACATATCTACCAAAGGCAAGTTAATGTGAACCTGTTTCAAGAGAGAGAGAAACTTACCAAAATATTAATTCTCCTTTTGTTTCTTGAACATCTAAGGAAATGGGAGAGTTGGTCCCACTATTGGTTGCACTTTTTAAGCTGGTGCAAGTTCTTCGTTCTCTTTGAAATCACCCTTCTTGGGTTCACTCTCCTTGTATATAGCTTCAGTGTTTCTTTTCTTAGGATATAACTCCTCCGATTGCAAACCACTGCGTGTACTCACTTAGTTCACCTATTTAGGATTCGAGTCAGTGTTCCCAGGCAAACCTGCTTGTGGTCATGAATTTGGGGCACTAAAAAATTGTCTGAATTGTTCTCCAAGTTCTAAGTAGCCAACTAATTATTTCTCACATCCGCGGCTAACTGATCTTGATCCACTATAATCTTCTTCAACATATCCTCAATACTATATTTCTGGATTGTTGTTTTGGTTGCTCACGTTATGCATGTGGTTGGTACCCATGATCATTGCCTTGCGGTCTATATTGGTTCTGTCCTTGGACCTGATTCTAATTTTCCCCCAAGAGAAATTTGGGTGGTTTCGCCAACTTGGGTTGTCAAATTACCATAGTTTTTTCTGATCTCCTCCTCTTTGTGAACTACCCACAAAGTTTACCGAGTCTGGATTTGCACCACATTCTTCTGCATTTTGATCACTTTCTCCATAGATCTCACACCTAGATGGTGGTTGTTGAACTGCATTGACTTGAGTTGACTGCTGCCCCAAAGTCATTTTACTAAAATGTGTGTTCGTCATATTCTGCATGGCAGAAATATGAGCAATCAGTGTAGTTACAACATCTACTTCCAACATTCTTGCAGTTTTATGTACTACTAGTTTCATTCCACTTCGATTCCACTTTGATTCCCTAATAAATTCATTTCAACAAGGTGAACAATTCAGCATAAGTCTTCTCCAAGGTCTGTCCACCTGCAGCTGAATAAAGTAAAATCTTGGTGTTAGGCTCCAATTCTTAAATGAAGGTATGGACTAACACCTCGTCTGATTGATGATGATGAGGGTAGGTAATCAAAAATGACTTGAACCTATCCCAAGCTTGGTACAAGTTCTCTCCACCTTTCTGCCTGAAACTCAATAGATCACTCCTCAATTTGGTTGTTTCCCTGATGGAAAAAACCTAAGGAGCAACTTATGTGCTAGATTGTCCCAGGTGGTGACTGAATTTGCAGGATCTAAGTTCAATCATCTTTTTACTTCCCCAACCATAGAGAAGGGGAATAATGTGAGCCTCAGGTATTCCTTTGTTCACTCCAACTGGAGTGTAAGTATCACCGATCTCGAGGAAGTTCTGAATATGAATTGTTGGATCCATATGGAAAGACCACTGAACTACCCATTTGTGTGCAAAATTTGCACCATACTCTGCTTCAGTTCAAGTTTCCCACCACTTCAGGTTTCTAAATGTAAGACGTCACATTAGTAGGGCGTGGGATTGCCACGTCTTTAACTTTCATCTCAGCAGTTGCCATTGTTTCAGGTTCTTTCTCTATTTCCACTTTTTTGAAACAGGAAATGGTAGTTCACCAATTACCATAATAATTGGTTATTCAGCTTGTCTCCACCTTCTGTGTATGAATCTTTCAGGTTCTGCGAGAGGCGACAACAATTCTTGATAATTGTCCAGTTTGGAGTTCACTAAAACCTATAACAATGAAATTCTAAGATCAAGTTTTCAACACTTGCGTTTTATTTCAGAAATCACAAAAATCAAATATTTCCTAATTCTTAAGTCCCTGACAGCTGTGCCACAAACTTTTTGTGGTTAAATTGCACATGCAAGTGTACGTGATCTTACGAGTAATAAGGTGTCTCTTTCTGAGAGTCATGTATCGTATCCACAGGGATTTATGATTAGAACTAATCAATTCTCCTAAATTGCAGTTTAACACATTTGTAATTCCAGTTTTCAAGAGTATGTATCTTCTACTTCTACTTAAAACCAAAATGTAAATAGTGTAATTCGGTTTCTAATATTTCAAAAAATGACTCGGTAAAGATCTAGGGCTACAACATTTATCAGGAATCATGCAACCAATATCATTTAAATGGGTAATTACTAACTATTGAATCAATGAATCACAAGGTTAGATTTATGATTATGGTCTCCCAACCTCTAATCTCCTATGATAATTAACACTCTAATTGCATTGTTGAGCGGGCATAGAGTGATTAAAATTACCGAGCATTAAGTTATCTTGTTGTATGGTGACCCAAGCGAGGTTTAGAGGTATATCTCTATCCTAGAAACTAATCAACCCTAGCTATTTAGAGTTTAACAAGCTCCCTGTGTTCTATCCTTTTATTCCTGTCCGGAGTACAATACAGATAATAGATTTATATCTATGGTGATCAAGCATGAAATACATAAACAAGAACATAGGATAGATTCATATGATAGTAATAATAACCCAATAATAAATTCAAAAGATCACATCATATAGCCTCAACCCTAAAACTAGGGTATTTATCTACTCATAGTCTAAAAATTAATCATATGATGGTCATGAATCATCAAAATGATTGAAAGGAAAAGAGATTGAGAAGTACCCCTAAAACTTCATAAAAACGTCTCAATGTCATCGTTCTTCAAAGCCCAGACAAGGATGCTTTAATAAAATAAAATAAAATCCTATTTATACTAAGTCAAAACTACCACTTCTGGGACTCAGGCACGCGATGCACAACGCCTTCAAAATTCTCGTCCAAGAGTTTTTCTTATTCTGTGCGATCTGGAGGCATCACGAGGTGTTCTTCCTCGATTTAATTTTGTGACCCTAATTCTAAATCCCTTTCCGCGGCGAGTGGCCATCACGAAAATGCCTTGGATCATTTTCTTCAACTTCTTCCTTGCTCTCTTTTGACTCGAATCTTCAGATTGCTTCCTTTGTCCCTTTTTATGCACGTTACTACATTAAAATTTCCTACTCAACTAATCATGTTGGTTAACTCATAATACACAAATCACTCGAAAAATCGCTAAGTACATATACATTTGATTTCAAACTAAACTTAAATATACGGGGATTTTTAGCATTCTAGGCATATAAATATGCCTAATATGAAAAACCCTAGAAAATATAGCAAAATCTCCTAAAATGTTGTGCTCCAGTCTTTTAGGTGTCCAGGACCGCATGTTCCTTTGCCTATATTGTGCATAACCACTCTGCATTGCAGTTCCATTGCGGACTCCTTTGTTATATGGAATTTGTTTTCTATATGGATGGATTAGCTCCGTGACGCGAAGGTGCTCCCTCGTAATGCATTTTCCAGCTTCTTTGCTCATTTTCTCCGCAACTTTGTCTTTAATTTTCTGATCTTTGTCTAGGTGTCGTATTTTGGCTTGTTTTTCTTTGATCTTCGCCCTGAAACATCTTATCATATTGTTTAAAAGAAGAGGCATCAAAAGACTCTTAAAACTAAACTTCGAAATTAGAAATGCTATCAAACTTAGCTATATATATGGGATAAATTGGTTATTGGATGCATAAATACGCCCGGATAAATTGGTTATTGGGTGCATAAATACGCCCAAGATAACCTATACAACCTGGATTAATAAGTAGAAGAGTAATAATTAATGTAACAAGAGTGACAAAGAGGATTGATGTTGTTACTAGTGATATTGGCTACACACCAAGATATTGATTCAAATGGAAGGGGAAAAAACTATTACCAGAAGCAACCTTGAAAGAATGAGGATTGAAAAAGTAAGAAAATATGTGACAAAGCAAAACCAGTTCATCAAGTAGGAACATGTGGCATGTGCCTCCAGAATTCCAGCTTGTTTGCACAAAATAGTGATTAGTCTCCCAAAAGCATGCCTTCTACCTCAATAAACTCTGGCCTTGTGCATAGAGGAATTTAGCACCGCTCCTACATTAATAGGTAGGTACTTCATTAGCGCATAGACTAAGCAAACTCGGTCTCTCGTCCAGTTGGTTAAATGAAACCCAGGTATCAAGCAATTCATCACAAATTTTAAACACACTAGGTCTTCCTAATTCAAATGAGCATAAGGATAGGATTGTTGATAGCCACGATGTCCATGTCGAATCCACTTTACAGTGGATTGTGCCCCACAAAAATCATATCAAATTTGTTGATTATGAGGACTAAAATTGATCCTCTAGAGAACATCAGAAGGGGCATCTAAAGTCCCCAATATTCGATTTATCGTTGAAGGTGTTAGATGCACCTCCACCCCCCGCACTGTCACAAAGTGAGACCAGGCATTGGGCTTCCATTTCGCATAGAATTCCCGCACCATACTAACATTGCACTCTGGATCCTGAAAGATGAAACCTATATGCAGCTCTTATAGGAGACACATAATGTGTGGGAACTCCCTCTCTAAATTGACATCCTCAATCACAACATAGGAGAATTATTTGGCTTCTGCCTGTGATTTATACCACTTCCATCCCTCTGACGTGATTGCCTTGTCCCCATAGCGTTAAGTGTGTCCTCTTGGGATTGCGGGTACCATGGGAATAGTGGTGACCATCCTGACTCTTTAACCGCTGCTAGACGCTAGCATTTTGCCCGACCTTTGTGCTAGACATGTTAACCTGAAATTAGACATAATTCATATCATTTATTGAGATTCAATTATGGAGGGAGATCCCACACTTACTCTCGAGCACAACTTCACAAACAATACGGTACTCAGACTTCCCAATATCATTTACAGCATATGATTTACACAATTCACCCCATCTGAAACATCCAAACCCAAACAATTTAGGTTCTACTCAAGACTTCGAACCAACAAACAATTTCACTATTTCAAGCACTTCCCTCCTTACCAATTTGTTACTCAAGTTCACAACCCCCCCCCCCAATTATTAATTGCCCACAAAAAAATTCTCCTTGTTATTAGCATCCCAGTGAGCCCCAACAGATTTTTCAAGCAACCACAACAACAAAAAAGTAGAAAATCTCCAATAATCAACAATTTAGACAAACCACAAGCCATAAAAATTATCCTTAACTTTCGTGAATCATCCCAAAAAAAGGGAAAAAAGAGTAGGACACATGCCTTCCATATTTAGACCCACAAAAAATGATGTACTTGGGGAGAAATGTCCATTTCGTGACACAGATTTGTTCTTGGAAAGGGTTAAGGTTGAAGGGGAGAAGAAAAAATGACTTATAGGGGAAAATGGAGTTAAAGGGACAGATTTGGGAATAGGGGTCGGGTTTTTACCCAATTAGCCGGGTAAAACCCGAATTTTTAAATAAAATATTCTGAAATACTTACCATGTTCGAAACATGGAGCTGTCGCGGACATGACTTGTACTTTTTGGCTTGGAAACATGTAGGAAGTAACGAAATGGGGAAACAATTATGCGATGTGGAAAGGTCGCGAACTCCCCAAGAAATTAAGCCCTACTATGTTAATTCCAAATGAACTACATCCGCCACGCTATCCCAACGGACTTACCTTCAAACTTTTTACCTTTTTGCACTTTGGTGTCCACTACATTGTAGGAGTAGGTCCGCGAAGCGCTCCTGTCGCGGGCTCCACTGGTTTCCTCACCCATGATTTTCCTTCATTTTTTTTTAAATTACAAATCACAAATTTCAAGGGAAAGGAAATATCCTATAACTAAAATTAAACTAATCTAACCTTTTAAAAAAAATACAATGCAAAAATTTTGAAATCACAAAGTCTCGTGTTGTCTCTTGAGTAGCGCCTGATTTAATGTCATGGCACGACTCAGCTCCACCTCAGTCATTTCTCAACTCCAAGCTTTCTTCTTCTAAATCAAACTCTTGTCCAAAATAATATTATACCCTTTGTCCATTCACAATTATGAATGTGAATTTCTTTCCTTCATTCCATGGCTCTACCGTGTCGCGGTTGGTCATGCGTACCACCTCAAATGGTCCACTCCATTTTGATTTCAACTTACCCGGAAACAACCTCAACCTAGAGTTGAATAATAATACATTTTTCCCAGGCTCAAAAAGTCGACAAACAATATGCATATCATGCCATCGTTTGGTCTTCTCCTTATAGAGCTTGACATTTTCATTGGCATGGAGACGGAATTCTTCCAATTCATGTAATTTACCCATCCTTTTTCTTCTGGCTAGTTGCGGGTCCAGGTTCAACTTCTTCACTACCCAGTAAGAATGATGTTCCAATTCAAGTGAAGGTGACACCTTTGCCAAACACTACATGATATGGTGAGGTCCCTATTTGTGTCTTATAAGCGGTCCTATACGCCCATAATGCATCATCAAGATTCATTCCCAATCTTTGCTTTGGGCATTCACTGCTTTTTGTAGAATCTGCTTCACTTCCCGATTTGACACTTCTATCTGACCACTGGTTTGAGAGTGGTATGTTGTGTCCATTTTATGCCTGACTCCATATTTAGCTAAGATGTTATTCACCAATTGAATTATGAAGTGCGTCCCTCCATCACTAAATATTTCTATAGCGGTTCCAAACTGAGTGAAGATGTGCTTATTTAGAAACTTCAACACCACATTAGCATCATTGGTCGGTAATGCCACTGCCTCAACCCACTTTGACACATAGTCCACAACCACAAGTATGTACTAATTCCATTCAATGGAGGAAATGTCCCCATGAAGTTGATCCCCCAAATATCAAATATTTCAAACCTCTATTATGTTGTACAAAGGCATCTCATGTCTCTGGAAATAGACCCCATCCTTTAACATTGATCGCAACTCTTCACATAACATGCATCATATGAAAAAAAAAAAAAGTGGGCCAGAAAAACCCCGATTAGATCACCATATGCATAGTGCGCTCACTCCATGATGACCCTCATATGTAGACGAGTGGCAACTATCCATCACTTGTTTCATCTCAGACTCAGGTACACACCTACTCATCATTTTGTCCTGACCTTGTCTGAGAGATAAGGCTCATCCTATATGTAGAATCGAGCATCATAAATCAACCTCTTCTTTTGATGTGTAGTTCACCGAGTAGAAACAATGTGTTAACCAAATAATTAATGATGTCGCATACCATGGTAGTTCGGTCACCTCTAGAACCAATAGTTGTTCATCAGGGAATTCCTCCCTAATTTGACCTTGCTCTCCCACATGTGACAAACTCTCCAATCTTGATAGGTGGTCTGCAATCTGTTTTTCAGAACCTCTTCGGTCCTTGATCTCGATGTCAAACTTTTGCAGTAATAGAATCCACCTGATTAATCGATACTTAGCATCCTTCTTGTTGAACAATTACCTGATAGTTGCATGGTCAGTACAATTACAAGCTTAGTACCTATTAGGTAAAATATAAACGTGTTTAAAGCATAAACCAAGGCTAGCATTTCTTTTTCAGTCACTGTGTAGTTGGTTTGGGCCGTATCCAGTGTTCTGCTTGCGTAATATATGGAGTACACCTTCTCTTTCCTTTGCCACAAAACTGCTCCCACAGCCACATCACTTGCATCACACATCAGCTCAAAAGGAAGCTCCAAATTTGGAGAAGTTAAAAATGGAGCTTCTATCGCTTCTTCTTCAAAGCTTCAAAAGCTTCCATACATTTCTCATAGACTGAAAAAATTATCTCCTTCTCTAGGAGACTGAACATGGGTCTTGCATTCTTAGAGAAATCCTTGATGAATCTTCTGTAGAGACCAGTATGACCCAAAAAATTCCGCACCCCTTTAACAAAAACTGGAGGAGGAAGATTTTAAATTACTTCCACGTTGGCACGATCAACTTCCAGCCCTCTCTTTGAAACCTTATGTCCCAACACAATCCCCTCCTTCATTAGAAAATGACATTTTTCTCAGTTTAGGACAAGATTAGTTTCTTCGCATCTAGTCAGCACACTGTCTAAATTCTCCAAGCACCGGTCAAAATACTCCCCACAGACTAGAAGTAATCAAATATCTCCACAAAATCTTCAACCATGTCATGAAAGATAGTCATCATGCATCTTTGTCAGCTGAAGCATTGCATAGCCCAAACAACATTCTCTTGAAAGCATATGTCCCATACGGGCAACTAAATATAGTTTTATCCTGGTCCTCTCGTGCAATCATAATTTGGTTGTATCCTGAATATCCATCTAGAAAATGATAGTATTCTTGCACATCCAACATATCCAGCATCTGATCAATAAAAGGAACTGGGTAATTATCCTTTCTGGTTGCTTCATTCAATTTTATGTAATCCATGCATATTTGCCATCATGTCACTATCTTAGTTGGAATCAACTAATTTTTTTCATTGGTAATCACCGTCATGCCTCCCTTTTTAGGCACACAGTGAACTGGGTTGACCCACTTGCTGTCTAAAACTAGGTATACAATACCAGCTTCTAACCATTGAATCACCTCATTGGGCACCACATCTTTCATCACTGGGTTTAGCCTACGTTGAGGTTGCACAATTGACTTGTAACCTTCCATCATGAATATCATGTGCATGAATAGACCTGGGTTGATGCCATGTATATCAGTCATCTACCAACCTATCACTTTTTTTCTCTTCCTCAACATTTTCGGAGATGTCTCTATCTAAAATTCAGACAAAGCCGAAGAAAGGATTACGGGTAAAGATTCATTGGAACCTAAGCATGCATACTTGAGATGAGAAGGGAGAGACTTTAACTCTAACTTTGTTGCTTCTTCAATTGACAGCTCGGGAGGTGGTCCCAGGACTCTGTTTAATGGCTCCACAAACTTGCGCAGCATACTCACATTTGGAACATTTTTAACGTTAGCCAACTCTTGGGCTTGAACATCACCCTCAATGTCTTGCTCAATTAACACTCTCTCTAAAGGTTCTTGAGCTTCAAAATATTTAGTCGCCATTGCCTCATCAATGAATGTGATTACAACAACTCCTCATATATCGCAGGCAACTTCATTGCCTTGTAAATATCAAATACCTCAACACTGTCATGAACCCTCATTGTTAGTCTAACGGTCTTCACATCAGTTAATGCACCTCCCATTGCTAGGAATAGGCGTCTCAAAATAATTGGGACCTTGTCAGGATCAAAATCCAAAATGACAAAGTCCACAGGAAAATCAGAGTTTCCACTTGAATCAAGACATCTTCAATAACGCCATCTGGCCTCACACCAAACGATCAGCTAAATGCAACATAATGGTTGTGGGTTTGATCCTTCCTAGTCCCTATTTGAGAAACATGGAATTAGGCATCAAATTGATACTTGTGCCCAAATCACAAAAACCTCTTGCCTAAAACACATTTTCCAATTTTTATCTGCATGGTGAAACTCCCTGGATCTTTCAACTTGGTTGGAAGCCTATTCTCGATCCTAGAACTGCACTCCTCAGTGAGTGCTACTGTTGGATACCACATCTTTCACATATTTGGCATACTTAGGAATGTCCTGCAACACATAAAGCAAAGGCAAATTATCATGTACCTGCTTGTGTAATTCAATGAACTTACCAAAATATTCCTCCTCCTTTTTCTTTCTGAATTTCTGTGGGTTCAGAGTAGGTGGTTTTGCTTTTGGTTCCTCATTTACCCTTTGTTAACTTGGTTTGGCTTCACCTACATATTTTCCTTTTTCTTTAACAACTTTTGCATATGGCGTCAAATCTCCAATGGACGACCACTCTGAGTACTCACAACATTTACGTGCTTCGAGTTTGGGTTGGTATTTCCCGGTAAACCCCCTTGTGGTTGGGAATTTGGGGCACTAGAAAATTGCCAAAATTGCTTCTCAAAATTCTGAGTCGCCAATTGATTGTTTTGAACATCTACCATCAAATTATCTTGATCCGCGATGATTTATTTTAGCATGTCCTCCACACTCATATCACTTTGCATGGTAGCCTGTTGATCACCATGGTTTTTTTTATGGTATTGTTGTGCACTACTCTATGGTATGTATTGGTTCTATCCTTGATGTTGGTTTTGATTGCCACCCCATGAAAAGTTTGGGTGGTTTTGCCAACTCAGGTTGTAAGTATTTCCATATCTCTGGTGATTTTCTCCTCGGTGAGCATTACCTACAATATGAACAAATCCTGGGTTTGCTCCACACACCTCAACACTGTGATCTACACCTCCACATACTTCACACCAAGTTTGTGGTTGATGTACCATATTAACTTGAGCTTACTGTTTTCCTAGTTACATGTTTCTAAAATAAGCAGTCATCATATTCTGCATTGATGTGATCTGTGCAGACAAAGTTGTCAATGTATCCATTTCTAACATTCTTGTAGTCTTCTGTATGATCGGTCTAGCTCATGCGTCATTCCACTCGGGGTTACCTTATGAAATTTTATTAATCAATGTAAACAGCACAGCATATTCTTCTCCAAAGGTTGTACACATGCAGCAGAATCAAGTAAAATTTTTGTGTTTGTTTCCAATCCTTCAATGAAGGTATAAACCAACTCTTTGTTATCTTGATGGTTATGTGGAGAACTTAGCAGCAGGGACTTAAACCTATCCCAAGCTTGGTACAAGTTCTACCCTCCTTTCTTTCGGAAGCTCAATATGTCGTTTCTTCGCTTTGTTGTTTTACCGAATGGAAAAAACCTTATCAAAAACTTCCGGGCAAGATCATACCAAGTTATGGAATATGTGGGATCAAATTTCAACCATCTTTTTTCTTACCCCAACAGACAAAAGGGGAATAATGTGAGCCTCACATAATCAAAGTTCACTCCAGTTGGAGTGTAGGTGTCATTAATCTCGAGGAAATTCTGAATATGCACTCATGGGTCCTCGTGAGATAGACCAGTGAACTACCCGTTTGTATGCAATAGTTGCACCATGTTCTGCTTCAATTCAAACCTCCCACCAGGTGCAGGTTTTTGAATACTTGAGGTAACATTGGTAGTATGAAGATTGCCACATCCCTCACTTTCATTTCTGTCATCACTGTCGGTGGGTCTTGGTCCTCATTTTCTTATGAAGTGTAACGACCTGTTTAGTCGTTTTGAGCAGTAGAGTTTATTCTGGTAAAAACTGTCTTGGTCGACGGATCCCACGACGGACCGTCATGGGCACGACGGACCGTCGAGGGGGTCTCGCTCCAAAACACTAAGAATTCTGAAATTTGGGTACTGAGATCGACTCTCTGAACTTCGTGACGGAATGGCAGGACGGACCATCGTTGTCACGACGGACCATCACAAATCTTTCCACAGAATTAACTCTCTGAACTTGGTGGCGGACCTGCAGGACGGACCATCACAGTCATGAAGGACCTTCACAGGCTGCGTAACCCTGACTGGGTCGGATTTCTATTAAAAGTTTTTAAGGGGCGTTTTGGACTATTCATGCTTATAATTATAAAGTTGGTGGATTAATGTTAATAATTAAATTACTTGGGAGTTAAAGGAGATAACCTTGAAATAAAAAGTGGGTTATTTTTATCATCTTTTATACTTAATTATATGACAATTAGGGTAAAAGAAAAAGGGTTTGAATAAGAAAAACAAAAAGAACAGAGAGAGAAGGGAGAAACGAGCGAGAGAAAGAGAATAACGCAGAGGAAAGCAAAGGTTTTGGAAGATAGCTTGTTTGATCGCAATTCTTCGGTGGAGGTAGGTTATGGTTTATGCTACTTCATAGTTAACTCTTAATAGCGAATGATATGTATTGGGTAGTATTGTAAAGTCTTCAATATGCTTAATTGTGTTCTTGCATGATGTGATTATGTAATTGTAATGGGTTGGGAAGATGAGGTTGTGAATCTTAAATCTTAAATTCACTTTGTTAATGATGATGCCTTGGTATAAAAGAAGGCTTGATGAACTAAAGTAATGAGATTAGAGGATCGGGTGTCACGTTCCGACACCAGGATAGTATTAGAGGATCGGTTTGTCACGTTCCGACACCAGGATAGTATTAGAGGATCGGGTGTCACGTTCTGACACCAGGATAGTATTAGAGGATCGGGTGTCACGTTCCGACACCAGGATAGTAGAGTATCGAAGTGTCACGTTCCGACACCAGGATAGTAGGGGATCGGAGTGTCACGTTCCGACACTAGGATAGTAGTAGTGGAGCGGAGTGTCACGTACCGACACAAGAGGAATAAAGAGAATGAAAACTTGAATTATGTTAATATACTCAATTTAAAGAACTAATTCCCAAATGAGTATAATGGGGAGGCTTGAGTCCTCATAGATATGCTGGGTGTTGTGACCAATGGTTATGGTATTTGTTGTTATCACCTGTTGAGTATGTAGTTGATTTTATATTATTATTTGATATATACTGTTTTCTATTTTGAGTTGGCCGATGATACTTACTCAGTACTTGTGCCTTGTACTGACCCCTACTTGTATTTGTTTTTCTTTGATTATTTGTGGAATGCAGCAAACGTACCATCGTCTTCAACTCGTCCTCAACTCTAGCCAGTCTTCATCACGCCAGATTTCAGGGTGAGCTATTGCTTCTAGCTTGGACTGGATCTTCCTCTTCATGTCTTGATGCCTTGAAATTCTGGCATGGACTAGCTGTTTATTTATTTTAGCTTCTTAGACACTCTTAGATTTAGTAATTTGAGGATAGATGTTCTTGTGGTGATGACTTCCAGATTTTGGGAATAATAAGTATTGAGTTTTTAGAAGTTATTTAATCGATTTTCATTAATGAGTTTTAAGTCTTCCGCATTATATTATGTTTATTATGTTGAAATGTTGGGGTTTAGATTGGTTGGTTCACTCACATAGGAGGATAAATGTGGGTGCCACTCGCGGCTCGTTTTGGGTCGTGACAAACTTGGTATCAGATCATTAGGTTCGTTGGTCTCATCACACAAGAACGAGTCTAGTAGAGTCTTAAGGAACGGTAGGGGGACGCCTTTACTTTTCTTTGAGAGGCTATAGGACTTTAGGAAAATTCCATTCTTTCTTTCTTTCGTGCTATTACTTAGACCAAATTGGTATCTAGGTGATACAAATTGGTATCTGACCATCTTCACTCTTTTCGAAGATGGTTAGAACTAGAGCAACAACTGCGCCAACACCAACACCGGCAAGACAATATGCATCTGATCCAGCCACTGGGGCTGTAGATCGAAGAGGAGAAGTGGCAAGAGGCCGTGGTAGAGGTCGCGGGAGGACGTCCTCTACAGGAAGAGGACAAGCACCTGGCCCATCTAGCACTAGGGCGGTGACTCCTCCACCGACTGATGAGGTAGAAAGAGAGGGTGAGGAAGGGGAAAATGAGCAAGTGCAGAAAGAGGAATTACCACCCCAACCTACCCCAGAGATGATTAACCAGGTTCTTGCGTATCTTAGCCGGTTATCTGATCAAGGCCAGACACCTCCAGTGTTTTCTGCACCGGCGCCTCAGGTTCCGAGAGTACAACATGCCGCTGCTGAGGCTCCCCGCATGGATGACTCATTGGAAATAGGCACCTTTCCTCGATTGACTACAGGGCCTATAATGACGAGTGATCAGCACGAACTTTTCAGTAAGTTCTTGAAATTGAAACCTCTAGTTTTCAAGGGTGCTGAATCTGAGGATGCCTATGATTTTCTGGTTGATTGTCATGAGTTGCTACATAAGATGGGCATAGTGGAACGATTTGGTGTTGAATTTGTGACCTATCAGTTTCAAGGGAACGCCAAAATGTGGTGGCGGTCATATGTTGAGTGTCAACCAGCACAGGCACCACCTATGACTTGGGCGTCATTCTCTAGCTTATTTATGGAGAAGTATATACCCCGGACTTTGAGGGATAGGAGGAGAGATGAGTTCCTAAGCCTAGAGCAAGGCAGGATGTCGGTTACTGCTTATGAGGCTAAGTTTCGTGAGCTATCCAGGTATGCCACCCAACTTTGCTTCAGTCCACAAGAGCGGATTCGCCGTTTCGTGAAGGGTTGAGGCAGATTTGCAGATTTCAGCCTTACAGGTAGCCGCTACAGAAAAATCCTTTCAGGAGTGGTAGATTTTGTGATAGAAGTAGGGGGTGAAGCCAGACGACTTCACGATGGCATCGACATCTAAGAAGTTTCCTAAGGGAGGTGAGTTTAATGGTTCTTACTCCAGAGGGCGGGGTTCAGGAGGTTACCCATCCCGACCTATTCAGTCTTCACTACAGGCTGTAGCTGGGGGTCCATCGCAAACCAACCAACATTCCTCTGAGTTTGGAGGTTACCCCCAGACTTTGTCATTCTCACAGAGACCTATGCTTGAATCCAGATAGTGTTATGGATGTGGGGAGACTGGACACATTAAGAGGTATTGTCCAAAACAGAGTTATAGACCTCCAATACTCAGAGGTAGAGGTGGTCATGGAAGAGGCCGTCATTCTGGAGGACGTGGTGGCCGAGGAAATGGTGGTCACCAAAACGGCCGGGGTGACGGGCAAACTAGAGCTAGTATAGCACAACATGGTAGGGGCAACGAGCAGACAGGTGATAGGTCCCATTGTTACGCTTTCCCCGGGTGGTCTGAAGCGGAGACATCTGATGCTGTTATCACAGGTAATCTTTTGGTTTGTGATTGCATGGCTTCTGTATTATTTGATCCTGGCTCCACATTTTCATATGTATCTTCCTCATTTGCTACTGGTCTTAATTTACATTGTGAATTGCTTGACATGCCTATTCATGTTTCTACTCCGGTGGGTGAGTCTGTGATAGTTGAAAAGGTATATAGGTCTTGTCTGGTGACTTTTGTGGGGAGCAATACTCATGTAGACTTGGTTATCTTAGAAATGGTTGATTTCGATGTAATTCTGGGTATGACTTGGCTTTCTCCGAATTTTGCAATCTTAGATTGTAATGCTAAAACTGTAACGTTGGCCAAGCCTGGGACAGATCCGTTGGTGTGGGAGGGTGACTACACTTCCACTCCAGTTCGTTTCATCTCCTTTCTTCGTGCTAAGAGAATGGTTAGTAAAGGGTGTTTAGCGTTCTTGGCACACCTCAGGGATGATACTACCCAAGTACCTTCAATTGAGTCGGTTTCGATAGTCCGTGAGTTTCTGGATGTGTTCCCTGCAGACCTTCCTGGTATGCCACCGGATAGGGATTGACTTTTGCATTGATCTGGAGCCGGTACTTGCCCCATTTCCATACCCCCCTTTATAGGATGGCCCCAGCAGAGTTAAGGGAATTAAAGGCCCAACTTCAAGAGTTGTTAGGTAAAGGCTTCATTAGACCAAGCGCTTCCCCTTGGGGTGCTCCGGTGTTATTTGTGAAGAAGAAGGATGGGAGTTTTCGGATGTGCATAGGCTACCGGCAGTTGAACAAGGTAACTATTAAGAACAAGTACCCCATTCCTCGCATTGATGACTTGTTCGATCAGTTACAAGGCGCTTGTGTCTTCTCTAAGATTGACTTGAGATCCGATTATTATCAATTGAAAATACGGGCAACAGATGTGCCAAAGACTGCTTTTCGAACCAGGTATGGGCATTACGAATTCGTAGTAATGTCTTTTTGTTTTACGAATGCCCCTGCTGCTTTCATGAGCTTGATGAACGGGATTTTTAAGCCATATCTGGATCTCTTTGTGATCGTATTTATTGATGATATACTGATATACTCCAAGAGTAAGAAGGAACATGAGGAGCATTTGAGAATTGTGTTGGAAGTATTAAGGGAGAAAAGGTTTTATGCCAAATTCTCCAAGTGTGAGTTTTGGCTAGATTCAGTGTCCTTCTTGGGGCACGTGGTTTCTAAGGATGGAGTGATGGTGGATCCTTCTAAGATTGAAACAGTGAGGAATTGGGTAAGACCTACTAATGTGTCAGAAGTAAGGAGCTTTGTTGGTTTAGCCAGCTACTACCGTCGATTTGTCAAGGGATTCTCTTCTATTGCTTCCCAATTGACAAACTTGACTAAGCAGAATGTTCCATTTGTATGGTCGGATGAATGTGAGGAAAGCTTTCAGAAACTCAAGACCTTGCTGACTACGGCACCTATCCTTACCTTGCCAGTAGAGGGTAAGAATTTCATTGTTTATTGCGATGCATCTTATTCTGGGTTGGGTGCAGTGCTAATGCAAGAGAGGAATGTAATCGCTTATGCTTCAAGGCAACTAAAGGTGCACGAACATAACTATCCGACCCATGATTTGGAATTGGCTGTAGTTGTGTTTGCATTAAAGCAATGGAGACATTATCTATATTGGGTCAAGTGTGAAGTCTACACAGATCATCGTAGCCTACAGTATGTCTTTACCCAGAAAGATTTGAATTTGAGGCAGAGGAGGTGGATGGAACTGTTGAAGGACTATGATATTACTATTCTGTATCACCCAGGAAAGGCAAAAGTTGTGGCAGATGCCTTAAGTAGAAAGGCAGGGAACATGGGAAGTCTAGCTCACTTGCAGGTTTCTAGACGCCCATTGGCTAGAGAGGTGCAGACTCTGGCTAATGACTTTATGAGGCTGGAAGTACTAGAGAAGGGAGGATTTTTGGCTTGTGTGGAGGCGAGATCTTCTTTTCTTGACAAGATCAAGGGAAAACAGTTTGATGATGAGAAACTAAGCCGAATTCGGGATATGGTGTTGCGAGGAGAGGCTAAGAGAGGCAATAATTGATGAGGAAGGTGTTTTTTGAGATTAAGGGAAGGGTATGTGTGCCCCGTGTTGATGATTTGATCCACACTATCCTCACAGAGGCGCATAGTTCCGGATATTCCATACATCCTGGTGCAACCAAGATGTACCGTGACCTAAAGCAACACTTTTGGTGGAGTAGAATGAAGCGTGACGTTGTTGATTTTGTTGCCAAATGTCCAAACTGTCAGCAAGTAAAGTATGAACACCAGAGGCCCGGAGGAACACTTCAGAGAATGCCCATTCCTGAATGGAAGTGGGAGAGAATTGCAATGGACTTCGTGGTTGGTCTTCCAAAGACATTGGGAAAGTTTGATTCTATTTGGGTAATTGTGGACAGATTAACTAAGTCTGCTCACTTCATTCCGATCAAGGTGACCTACAATGCAGAGAAGTTAGCCAAACTCTATATCTCAGAAATTGTTCGATTGCATGGAGTTCCACTTTCCATCATATCAGATAGAGGTACGCAGTTTACTTCTAAGTTTTGGAGAACATTGCATGCTGAATTAGGTACTAAGTTGGATCTTAGTACTGCATTTCACCCATAGACCGATGGTCAGTCTGAGCGAACGATTCAGGTATTGGAGGATATGCTTCGTGCATGTGTGATAGAATTTGGTAGTCATTGGGATAACTTCTTACCCTTAGCAGAGTTCTCATACAATAATAGCTATCACTCCAGTATTGACATGGCCCCATTCGAAGCATTGTATGGGAGGAGATGTAGGTCTCCCATTGGTTGGTTTGATGCATTTGAGGTTAGACCTTGGGGTACTGATCTTTTGAGGGATTCATTAGAGAAGGTTAAATCTATTCAAGAAAAGATTTTAGCGGCTCAAAGTAGGCAAAAGGAATATGCAGATCGAAAGGTTAGAGACTTGGAGTTCATCGAGGGTGAACAAGTCTTGCTGAAGGTTTCACCCATGAAAGGGGTGATGCGGTTTGGTAAAAGAGGTAAGCTAAGCCCAAGGTATATTGGACCATTTGAAGTACTTAAGCGAGTAGGGGAGGTGGCTTATGAATTAGCCTTGCCTCCAGGACTCTCAGGAGTGCACCCGGTATTTCATGTGTCTATGCTGAAAAGATACCATGGGGATGGAAACTACATTATTCGTTGGGATTCAGTTCTTCTTGATGAGAATTGTCGTATGAGGAGGAGCTGTTGCCATTCTAGATAGAGAAATTCGCAAGTTGAGATCAAGGGAGATTGCATCCATCAAAGTTCAATGGAAGAATCGACCAGTTGAAGAGTCCACTTGGGAGAAGGAGGCTGATATGCAAGAAAGATACCCGCACCTGTAGGTTATGGATTCAGGTACTCCTTTTTGCCCTTGTTTTTCTTCTTGTGATCGTTCGAGGACGAACGATGGGTAAATTGGTATCTATTGTAACGACCTGTTTAGTCATTTTGAGCAGTAGAGTTTATTCTGGTAAAAATTGTCTTGGTCGACGGATCCCACAACGGACCGTCATGGGCACGACGGACCGTCGAGGGGGTCTCGTTCCAAAACACTTAAAATTCTAAAATTTGGGTACTGAGATCGACTCTCTGAACTTCGTGACGGAATGGCAGGACGGACCGTCGTTGTCACGATGGACCGTCACAAATCTTTCCACAGAATTAACTCTCTGAACTTGGTGATGGACCTGCAGGACGGACCGTCACAGTCATGACGGACCGTCACAGGCTGCGTAACCCTGACTGGGTCGGATTTCTATTAAAAGTTTTTAAGGGGCGTTTTGGACTATTCATGCTTATAATTATAAAGTTAGTGGATTAATGTTAATAATTCAATTACTTGGGGGTTAAAGGAGATAACCTTGAAATAAAAAGTGGGTTATTTTTATCATCTTTTATACTTAATTATATGACAATTAGGGTAAAAGAAAAAGGGTTTGAATAAGAAAAACAAAAAGAACAGAGAGAGAAGGGAGAAACGAGCGAGAGAAAGAGAATAACGCAGAGGAAAGCAAAGGTTTTGGAAGATAGCTTGTTTGATCGCAATTCTTCGGTGGAGGTAGGTTATGGTTTATGCTACTTCATAGTAAACTCTTAATAGCGAATGATATGTATTGGGTAGTATTGTAAAGTCTTCTATATGCTTAATTGTGCTTGCATGATGTGATTATGTAATTGTAATGGGTTAGAAGATGAGGCTGTGAATCTTAAATCTTAAATTCACTTTGTTAATGATGATGCCTTGGTAAAAAGAAGGCTTGATGAACTAAAGTAATGAGATTAGAGGATCGGGTGTCACGTTCCGACACCAGTATTTAGGGGATCGGTGTCACGTTCCGACACAGGATAGTATTAGAGGATCGTTTTGTCACGTTCCGACACAGGATAGTATTAGAGGATCGGGTGTCACGTTCCGACACCAGGATAGTATTAGAGGATCGGGTGTCATGTTCCGACACCAGGATAGTAGAGGATCGGACTGTCACGTTCCGACACCAAGATAGTAGGGGATCGGAGTGTCACGTTCCAACACCAGGATAGTAGTAGTGGAACGGAGTGTCACGTATCGACACAAGAGGAATAAAGAGAATGAAAACTTGAATTATGTTAATATACTCAATTTAAAGAACTAATTCCAAATGGTATAATGGGGAGGCTTGAGTCCTCATAGATATGCTGGGTGTTGTGGCCAATGGTTATGGTATTTGTTGTTTATCACCTGTTGAGTATGTAGTTGATTTTATATTATTATTGATATATACTGTTTTTCTATTTTGAGTTGGCCGATGATACCTACTCAGTACTTGTGCCTTGTACTGACCCCTACTTGTATTTGTTTTTCTTTGATTATTGTGGAATGCAGCAAACGTACCATCGTCTTCAACTCGTCCTCAACTCTAGCCAGTCTTCATCACGCCAGATTTCAGGGTGAGCTATTGCTTCTAGCTTGGACTGGATCTTCCTCTACATGTCTTGATGCCTTGAAATTCCGGCATGGACTAGCTGTTTATTTATTTTAGCTTCTTAGACACTCTTAGTTTAGTAATTTGAGGATAGATGTTCTTGTGGTGATGACTTCCAGATTTTGGGAATAATAAGTATTGAGTTTTAGAAGTTATTTAATCGATTTTCATTAATGAGTTTTAAGTCTTCCGCATTATATTATGTTTATTATGTTGAAATGTTGGGGTTTAGATTGATTGGTTTGCTCACATAGGAGGATAAATGTGGGTGCCACTCGCGGCTCGTTTTGGGTCGTGACATGAAGTCTTTAGTCTCTCACCACACGAGGAATAGGATGGGTGTGTATTCTTTTCTATCTCTGGTAATGAACAAATCTTTTTGGTTCAGATTGAGGCTCTACCAAATCCTAGTCGTCTTCCGGTGCAAAAACCTGACATAACCTGCGAAATGGGGAGCCAAGATCAAGTTGTCAACACTTGTAGAAATAATTTAGACACTCAAAAATTAGATATGTGCTGACTTGAAAGTCCCCGGTAGTGGCGCAAAAAACTTGTTGCGCCCAAAAGCACACGCTGTGCACGTGGTCACTCAAGTAGTACAACGACTCTTTTGAGCCGGATTATCGAACCCAAATGACTTCAAATCAGAAAATTAGAATTGTTTTACGTTTAAACTAAATTTACTCAAGTGGCAAATACTTTAGAAAATTCATTTATCACTACTTACTACTAATTAGATACTATCAAAATTAATTACGTTAATCAAACCGTTTCAAACAAGAGAATATCACCTTTAGGAAAGGTAGCAAAAGACTCTCAAAACTAAACTTCGATACCGAAAATTATCTCAAAATTAGTTATATATGGAATAAATTTGTTATTGGACGCATAAATACGCCCAAGAACAACTATGCAGCCTGGATTGCTAAGTAGAAGAGTAATAAATACTGGAACAAGAGTGACAAAGAGGGTTGATGTTGTTACTAGTGATATTGGCTATACAGCAAGATATTGATTCAAATGGAAAGGGAAAAAAACTATTACCAATAGCAACCTTGAAAGAATGAGGATTGAAAGAGTTGTCCAAATCAGGTCTATAACTACGGCTTATAATCAAAGTCAAACCAGTTCAAGTATGAAGACATGTGTCATGGAAGTAGGGTATTCTGATTTTTTTTATTGTCGATATTGACAAAAAAAATTAATTGTGTATATTTTTATGTTTTTTGTTTCAATCAGACTTTGTTTTATTAGATATTTTTAGGTATCATACTCTGTTTTTTTTAGGTGCCAAACAAATCAAATTTCTTATTGTAGTTCAAATTGAAGCATTGATTATGTTGAAATGAAGTCCTCGTTTTGTTCAATTAATAGATTATTTTGTTACTTTCAGTATATCTTCTTCTCATTTATTTGTAGTTATTAAACATCTTTTTTAATTTTCTAAGATGATTCACAATCAGATAGACATCAAGGGTGGGCCTTTTTGAAGTGATAAAAATGCATTATATAAGTCTTATACAGTCAAATACTCGTAACTTGTAGAAGTCATAACTATTCCAACAACATAAAGCAACAAGAACCAACCTAACTATGTAAAGTGGAACAACTATTGCAATTTCGATCGCACACAACTACATCTTTCATCCTTCACATTCTTGATAATGCTCAAAAATAGAAAAAAATCCACAACAATCCAGGCGATTAGCTTCCGGTCACAATATTTGCTCTTCGTTTTTCCTTCATTACCCATTTGTTAAGGAATATTTTCCCTCAAAAACCTAATCACAAAAATATCTTGATTTCTCAAATTTAAAAGAAAATAGACCTTAGACAACTTCAAATTAACTTTTTTGGACTGAAACTTAAAATAATTCTTACCTTTTGAGCTGATTTCATTAGAGAGATACTGATTTTAAAAAAAAAAAGCTTCAATCAACGGCTCTTTTAAAAATTTGGGAAAGATGACACTTTTAATTAATTTTTGAAAGGAAAATGATATATTCATGCGTGTCATATGTGTGTTCACAAACATAGGGAGAAAATAAGTCAAAATGGTCTATTTGCTAAGGTATTTATTACTTTTGTGGAGTAATAGGACTCCCACATAGTTAAAATGTCTTTTAAAAAATTAGAACAACTTTATATATTTTTTCTCATATATATTTGATACACTTCTAATTTAATGAATGATGACTAAAATCAAATCTAACACTAGCTCAAATCTTATCCAAATAGCCTCAAATTAGATTCAATCTCACTCGAATTTAAGTTATTTTGAAATATATCACCTACTTGAAATGAAATTCTTTTACGAGCAATTTTCAACTTTAATGATGATAATGAAGTTATGCACATTTCATATGATTACTTTTAACTTGTATAATTAATTTATTTTGTGATGTCTTCTGTGTTGTCACTTCCTATTAAGAAAGGTGAAAATTTATTATTATCGAGCATAGATCTACGGAACGTTTATTCCTTTTCTCATTTTTTCTTTTTGGTATAAATTAGGAGAAGGAATGCCTTGGGGTCGTTCGGTATAAAGTTAATAACACAAGGATTAGTAACGTAAGAATTAGTAGTGCAAAATAGTAATATTAAGCTCATTTGTTATCAAGTGTTCGGTTCATTGCTTCTCAACATCTTGTGTTTGGATTAAAACTCTACAAAAGAACTTCTTTGTAATTATATTTTGAAATCATTTGGGGACCTTTTATTTCATGTAATTGGATCAAACTAGATAATTGTTAGACAATATTATTTTTTATAATCTTCTAGCTAGGTAGAAGAAGAAGAATTTTGTTGTCATGTTTGTTATTTTCTCACTTAAATTATTTAAGCTAAATAATTGTCATCTTATAAATTAATCACTCATAAAACGCCAACTTTCGAGTTAAAAAAGAAATAGATCATCTACTTTTAGGACCATACTGTAAACAATAGTAAAATCAAATAAATCATCCACACTTACACATAAGAATTGCAAGTTTGTAGTTTAAATATGTATGCAATTTTATGATTGTTCAAAATATAAATAATTAGCAAACCACATATATATCAACAAATAATACATTCAATTAAGATCATAAACGTCATTTTGTGATATATTTATTTTTCAATTGTAAATGTGAAACAAAACCTTTCAAATATTATATTGATTTTATTTAGCAACAAACAATACTCTCTAACTAATAAATTTGTAAACTAGTCTATTTAAATAAATTTACTAGTACAAATATAAAACATAAAATAAAAAAATAAAAAAATAATTAAGAGAATCTGAGGAAAATTGTCTTTACATAGATTAATCTCATGATATTAAATCTCACCAAATGACAAGTATTAATTATATACTACTACATAATATCATACATATTTGTCCTAATACTCCCTACCAAACAACCACTAATTGTTTTAAATCTAATGGGCATAAATCCATCTCTGTGAAATGCACGGAGCGTCGAATGGAGAATTTTGTAATGGGAAGAAATGAGAACCCATGCACCTTTTTCTCAAGTCTTCTATGTTTTGCAAACCTTTGTTGTGTTCGGTAAATAAGAAAAAGTATTTATAGATTCCTATATGAGTAATAGGTGTAAATCCCCCCACCCCCACCCCCACCCCACCCCCAAAAAAAAGAAAGGAGGGGCGGGGTGGGGGAGAAGAAGTTTCCATTTAATTTGGAAGTATTCAAAAGGTATAGGTATACCTACAAGGACAAATTCGAAGGTGGGTTAAGCAGAAACACCCCTACCCCCAATCAAATGTGATATGGCAAAAAGGCAGACATCAATAGAACATGGGAAGAGATGAAGGTGAGACAAAGCAATCTAAATCTCGTAATGGTGATATTATATGCTGGAGGGAGCTACATGTCATAAAGCAACTAGTATAGAAAGTTTGATGCAGAGTACATTTTGATTAGTGATGGGTCATAGATCTTCTTCTTTACTCTCTACAAGTCCAAGGGCTTCTCCCAAATTCAAAGTGTTTCTCATGGTCCTCCTTCCAACACCTCCACTATTGCCCTTCCTCATCATTGCCGCAAATTCCCCATAATCTATTTGTCCATCCTGCAATTTCAACCACTATCAGACCAAGTCTTACTGAGTGCAGTAGAGACAGCTTAGAATAGCAGGGATGCAAAAGGATGGCCACAGAAATCTTAATTTCCAATTCAATTAACAAATGTGAATCAAGAGAACAAATGAATATCTATACAGTTTCACAACATCACCATGCTAAACAGAGTAGTCTGGATCAAACAAACATAGTAAGTAAAATACACTAGCCTTTTGTTTTTTGATTAACCCAGGACAAAGATGCGGAATGCTATCTTTCAAAATCTTAGAATTGATCAAAACATAAATTAGAGTCTAGAACATCATCACTTTATCAATATTACTCTATGATGCATACTTTAGAAGTAGCGAGTGAGAGGGGGAACACTGGTGAGTTAACACTCCAAGAATCACTACTAATAACAAGTTTCGAGTTCCTTCAAGAAAAGTAAACCCTTCTCATCCACCATTACAGGACTGTTTCACATGCTCATACATTTTAATAAATATCAAAAATGATATTCTCAACTTAACATATATATATATAGATAAAGACGTCAATGTTACTTATCAAAGAAACATGCAGATGCTAACATCCTTCAGATAATGTGCCTAGCTGTTTAGATTAGTGCATCAGTTTTAAATGTAATAAGTTTTTCTAAAACTAGTGTTGAGAAAAATTTTGGTTGGTAAGGTACTGCCCCCCCACCCCCACCCCCACCTCCCACAACCCCTCCATTCCTCTACTAAGCAACAAGAAAAAAAGGGGGAGGGCAAAGGGGAGAAAAAGAAAAGAGACTAAATATTGAGATCAAATGATTAAGTGAGTTTAGATGTGGATTCCATTATGACAAGTGGGATCATGTGTGAGGTATTGCTAATGACGAACCTTCTTTGGGCGTTAGAAGTTTATAAGTATCAACATGGGATTCATAAAACATTTGGTTGTATACAAGAGGCAAGGTACTCCTTCATTAGAAAATGAGGCAACTCCCTTAAAGGAAAAGGGGACATATGTTGGCACAGTTCAAAGTAAAGCCACTTAATTCAATTTGCAACAGACCGACTATGCTTTGACCTTCTCTGAAGTAGCAGTATTTAAACTACACAAAGAAGGGCAGAGCTATAGTGCAAAAGTAGCTTGAAAAACATAGGTGAATCACCAACTCATGGACCTCAAGAAGAAACTTAGTACAACTTGATGCAAAAACGAATAAAATTGATTAAAAATGCAAAGAACTGGAGATATTTGCTGGATGCTACAGACTTACACACTTGACCCACTATTTCAATGACAAAATGTAGATTAGAAAAGTCAATCATAAGATTTAAAACCTTGATACCGAAAAATTTAAACTGAATTCTGTCACTTTCTTTACCCTAATCTTTTGAAAGATCTTTAAAAGAAAACAAAAGAGAAGCTCAAAAGAGAAAAAGTACAAAGAAAGAGAAGGTTGTAAGTCGAGGCAACTAAAAATGTCAAAGGAATAAGAAAAGTTACTGGTACGCCCGTTCTATATAGTAGAGAGATTGACATGGAAATAAGAGACAGAGGCCTCAGACAAGCAATAACTAGTCAATTAAAATTTATAAGGAAAACACAGAGAATGGTTTGATTAGATCAGTTATGAGTGTGGTGTCATCATCTGAAGGTGCGATAAGGCTCTCCAGCGCATATGGCAGTAACACTGCATACTCTCTCTAACATGAGAAAGGAACAATACTGAGGTCATTAATGGTCACTCAGGTCTTCTGATGAAAAACATAAAATAAAAGAAAGAACAAATATGTCAGATGAGGAGGAAGCATTTCCCTCTACTTCTTCTCTTTGTTGGACGGTGGGGTGGTTTGTGATAGTACTAGGCATCACACAGTACAGTCCATAACAAATTTCATTTACAAAACAGTCCCTCTCTTGATTAAGAAGGAACATAACAAAAAAGAGGCAACTCCATCAAATCTAAAAGACTAAAACACATGGTATTTTTCTTTTTTTCCGATTCAATGTTTCTATGTGAAGGACTGAGAGTGTTGGCCAGTCAAAAACCCACATTAAGTAGCGGCAATGAGGATGTTTCTATGCACCACCCTCCCTAGACCCCACTTGTTGGATTTCACTAGGTATGTTGTAGTTGTTTCGATGCAAAATAACATATGTCCATTGCGCCTTATACACGCACATGGACACAAAACTTGCAGATAATAGAACTTACATTATCTTGATCAATATCTTTGATCATTTCATCGAGATTAAGCTCACTTAGACCAAATTCTTTGCAAGCATGCTGAAGCTCATCAATAGTTATGTATCCACTGCCATCTTTGTCGAAGAAAGAGAACGCTGATACAAGATTCTCTTCTCTTTCAAACTTGTTTAAGTGCACAGTAGCAGCAAGAAACTCCCCATAGTCTATTGTTCCACTGTTGTCAATGTCTGCCTGACAAATACACCATGTCATGTGTGATGCCATAAACTCAAATTCACCGACAGAAGTATATAAGTGCACATATATGAGTTAGTAGGACCAGGTGGACATATTTCAGAGACAGAACAGTGAATAGTAACATGACAAGGAGAGTTCTTACTGCATCCATAAGATCCTTGATCTCAGACTCCATTAGTTCAGAACCTACTCGTCTTAAACCCTCTTTTAGTTCATCAAAGCTGATTGTTCCACTATTGTCTGTATCTATCATTTTGAATAGCTCCTTGAGACCACCAATTTCTTCTTCTGATAGCCTCTCCGCAATCACCTATTAGCAACAAGAGATGATGAGTAAAACAAAAAATAAATACTCCGTCAGTTTCATTTTATATGGCAGTCTTTCTTATTTACCCTATTTCGAAAAAAAACACCTTTCTATATTTTCCAAAATTTTGACTCGTTTAACTTAAAATTTCACCCTTAATGACATGCTCTTACAGTCATAGAAATGTCATGTCTTATTTAAGACTACAAGCTTTACAGATACTTTTGGAATATCTCAAAAGTCTTGCTTAAACTCGTGTTGAGTCAAACACCAGTTACAAAATGAACGTAGAGAGTAACAATTTTCAATTAGAGACGAAATTAGAATGGATGATGACTACAATTTCAGTTATCCACATACAATTCCAACAATTTTTTTTGGGAAAAGTAAAAATATATACCTATGACCATAATGTTTGATTTGTTTAATACTATCCTTTGATGAGCATCAGGGCCGACACTGTTTCCATTTGTCTCAAATATACCTCTTCCACTAACAGGTTTCAATCATATTGTAAATTGGTCACCATGTACAGGTATATTCCGACATTTATTATTGCTCAAGGGTATATTTGAACCTTTTTAATTGTTCAGGGGCATACTTCAATATATTGCCGATGACATACTTAAACCAATTTAATAGTTCTTTGGTAAATTTGGATCTTTTGTTTGTTTAGGTGGCTCCGCTGCGCCAAATGTCAAAGCCAAGCTGGACAGCTGTTAGAGGTAGGGGAAAATACGGGACGAAATAAATAAGGCAAGACTTTCATGGACCAAAAAGTAAACAGAAGGAAAAAAAATATGACGAGTCAGCTATTCTCTGTTTTGAATTTTCTTTCAGTATATTAGAATTTATTTACATAACTTTCAGGATTAGATTGAATGACTGTACAGTAGGATATAATCTCTCAACAAGAGCGGAACAAGGTTCAGAAAATTAGAAAGCAACAATGACCAAGCAAATGCAACTAAGCTAAAAGGGAAAATAAAAATCATACCATTTTTCTGTTGGCAATTATGGCATCTAACTTAAGATGAAATGAAGAATAGGGCCAGCAAATTCTATACAAAACTAGGATAAAAGTCTATGACAAACTTCTACAAGTATTGCAGGAACCAAAGGTGATATCTCTGATTATATAATGAAATTTCAAAAGGTTAGGATCACCGATCACGATATCCAAATGTTAGGCAAGTGATTCTGTCAATAGATGAACAAATACCGGCATAAATTCCAAATACTTAATGGCCATTAACTCTGCCAGTAAAGTGCTAGACATATTTCCTATATATAATACTGGCATGTTATAAGCTGAAGGTATATGTCAACTTCATAAAAAGGATGGACCAAATCTATTTTAGACAGTCTATGTTTGCAAAATGATCAATGGGAAAATTAATTTTTGTGTTCCCCTAATCCACTTAAGCTATCAACACCAGCACAATACTGCATATTAGTCTATCAATGACGATACTCATGTAGGTGTCAGAAAGATCATCATTAATTGAGAATTCAAGTAACACAAAAGACAAGTACATCAAAGATGAGAATGGAGAAATATTGATAGAAGAGGCTCACATTAGACGGAGATCGCAAACGTATTTACATAAGCTCTGGAATGAGGAGAGGGACAGAGATACTTTGCAGGGCGGGAGTTATAGCATTCCGAGAGTCGTAGGATTTTGGCTATTGTAGGTGCATAAAGTCTGCAGAGGTCAAGGGGGGCAATAGTAGAATAAGGAGGGGCAGACCGACTGGGCCCGACGAGATCATAGTGAAATTTTGGAAGAATGCAGGCCGCACGCGAGTAGGTATGGGGTAGCTAACTGGGTTGTTTAGTGTCATTTTTAGGATGGCTGGAATGTCATAGGAATAGAGATGGAGTACAATTTGTGTTGTATAAAACAAGTGTACTACTCAAAATTGTAATAACTATAAGGGTATCAAACTACTACGCCACATCATGAAAGTTTGAGAGAGGATGGTCGAGATAATGAGGAGGAGACTGTCTATTTCCGAGAACAACTTTGGACTCTGTTAGTTTAGCTGCAACTAACAGCCTAAACAAATAGGGTTCTTTCAAAAACTGCGCAAGAAAAAAGTGTGGAATATGTAAACCAACACAAGTATTTTAGCGTGGAAAACTTCCCAACGTCTTCACTTATCTCGACCAACTAAAGATTACAACCACTGTTGTACCTAAGGAACTATTCCCAACAGTCCCTACCTCAACCCTCTTCTATACTTTTCTTCAATGACTCTATCCAGTCAATAAATTTTCTTTACGACACAAAACAACACCTACTACAATCAACTAAGAGTGTAATCAAGATCTTGTCTCGGTACCGCACAAAAAACTATATTACAACCCAAGAACAGTATAGTTATATCTTGATAGGACCAGGTTCTTTTGTTATAGCAGTTTCTTCTTGGAGACACATTGTGTAGAACTCTTCCCACTCTGAGGACATTGAGGTATCTCAACAAATTCATGTCGGGACACTCGACTAAAGGTGTTATTCACCTTATAAGGAGATTGTTGGAGCGGTATAGGAATAGGAAGACAGACTTAACATGGTGTTCATTGACCAAGAAAAGGAGTATGATAAAGTTTCTAGGGAGGTTCTATAGAGATGTTTGAAGTCTAAAGTGTACCTGTTGCTTACATTAGGGCAACTAAGAACATGTATGATGGAGTCAAGATCTGGAAAGAACAGATAGAGGTGACTTAGAAAACTCTCCAATTATGATGGGATTGCACCAAGGATCAACCCTTAGTCTGTTTCTGTTTTCTTAGTGATGGGCGAAATGACTCAACATATTCAAGGGGAGATGTCAAGGTGACCAAAATATTAAGATAATCCCATGCAAAGACAGTCATGTGCCAAAACAAAGACCCCTTAAGCTTGCCCATCTCGATGTGACCATCTCCACCAGAAGCACAAGAGGATGCACGATATGACAAACACAACTAGGGACAGTAATATATTCACATGTATGAAAAGATACAAATACCATGAAAAACTGCATAACATTGGCCACTTCTCCTGGACCATAAGCTAATCATTCTAGGATAGGGATAGCCATAAGAAGAGCAATAATCCTTCAATAAATGGCACATATCCAACTACCACTTCCAATTTCCAGAGGACTGTTTTCATCATGATGTTATTTAAAAGGAAATATGGTGCAAAAAATCTGTTCATAGAAAATAATATTCTAAAGACAGACAATGTCTTATTTTCATAAATAGATTAGAAAATCTGAACAGTAAGTAAATGTCCTACTTAAGAAGGAAAATATGATGACGAGGGTCGGAAGAGTAGAAGTTGAGTTGCATTCTTTCTGAATTTATGCTTGGGTACTTGGCATGGAATGTACTTCAAAGTAAAAGAACATAAATTATAGTCTTCTTTTGTGATAAAATGGCACTTCCTCTATCCAAAATTAACTGTCGAACTTCCAATTTTAGGTTGTCTCAAGATTGAGTTCACTTTCCTGAAGTTGAAATATTTTTTGCACAGAATACCTTTCAATATTCTATCGTCCAAAATGTACTTCGTCGCACACGTTATAAGTTTAATGCTCAAAATTCTCAAGAAAGCTCAACTTTACCTTTTAATTTAAATAAATAAATCTCTAATGATGTATGGGCTTACTAGGAGAGGTATGATTAGAAATGAAGATATTCCGGACAAGGTGGGAGTGTCCTTGGTGGAGGACAAGATGCGGAAAGCGAGACTGAGATGGTTTGGACATGTGAAGAGGAGATTCACAGATGTCCCAATGCGGAGGTGTGAGAAGTTGCTTGTGGATGGTTTCAGAAAAGGTAGAGGCAAGCTGAAGAAATATTGAAAGATGATTAGACAAACATGGCGCAACTCCAACTTACCAAAGAAATGACCTTCGATTGGAGGCTATAGAGGACACGGATAAAGGTAACAGGCTAATAGGTACTTGAGAGTTGTCTCACCTATTCTTTCATACTATCAGTTGTAGTATTATTCTTGTAGTTGCTTGTTCTATCATTACTGTTACTATATGTTGAGTTGTTTCTTGTACTTCAATTTTTGTTACTATGTGTTGTTTCTAGTAGTAGTATTCTGTTGTAGTTATTGTGGATTTTGCTTTCATGTGCTGAAGGTGAGCTTTTGGGTTAAGAGTTTGAAGATCAGTCTAGAAATTAGGTTCAAGCTAGTTTACGGTTTGTATGTTAGATTTTTCTTCCACCAAAAAGAATTGGTTGTCTTTCTGTTTGTACTATATATAAAAGAGAGAGCCCTGATACATATCTCTGCTCTGAGGCAAAAGGAACCCATCCTTGTAATTCGAAGATTTCATCGTTCATTTGCTAATTCGATATTGAAAAAAAATTGTTTGATCAATTGGTTTCATTATAAGAAAGTGCATTGGAATGTGGATACACTAAATGATAAATAAAATGTGATAAATTGCACCAACTTCTCCATAAAGGGAAACTATTATTTTGACGAGAATTCTTACTTTGGTTATATATATAAGCTAAGCAATTAATTTTTTATGATCACTAAAAGCTTTATATGATGTCCAGCTCATGATATCAGTGAATGAAGCCTTCAGCACAAGGACATGCTTCAGTGATATCTCTAAAAGTAGATTTCACATTGACTCTTCTTTGCTATGCTGAAGTGTTTCATGTATAAAATTTCTTTTAGTTTATATTTTCATTTAGGAATCTGAGATTTTTGCTTAAGGTTTTATATCGGGGTTAAGACATGGAGCAAACAATCAAAAAGATTCCAAATGTAAAATAGGAGTTTTTTAGAGTCCAAGTAGAAAAGAATGGCAAGGATGGAGAAGAAGCTGCTATTGTGATCTGCAAGAAGCTCATATTATCGGGAGATCAGGAATTAAATTTCTCTCTATTGTCTGCTTGCTTTCTATAGCTTCTTGGTGTTGTTGGATATATTGTGACACCTCGTGGTCTGCGCTGCCTCGACACTGTTTGGATTAATCATCTCAGTGAACAGCTGAATAGGTTCTAAAAGAACTGATGCAAATCCAAGAAGAAACTGAAGAAGTATGTTGTATCATCCATATGTTGGCTCACACTCAGGTACTAAATCTGAATGTCATCTCTAAGAGATTGTTTATGTTCGAGATACTGGTAATAAGAGGTGCTATAAGAACTAGTATCTAAATGGTAGTTGCACTTCGTAAAGTAAAATAAGCTCACATTATACATAGACTATTGCTTATTATTATCTGTTTAAACTTCAGTATGAATTAATATTTGGGTTCATCTATGTTTATGTATCTTGATCTAAGCAAGACTGGAACAACAGAATCAATATTAAACAAAGGTATATAAGCTTATCTCCTTCAGACTTGTATATAAAAAAATGGCATGTTCATGTCAACAAAGAGACATTTGGATATATGTAGTTAAGCTGTTTAAGTTGTATTATTAAACCAGGCATGTTGGGTCCATGCCCAGCGTCGGCTATAGCCAATCTAGTCTTATAGTACGAGCATAATTAGTTTAATGCATTTACAACAAATTGACATGATATTTTCTCAATCCACACCCCTGATACAACTGAATTCTCCAAGTGTCACATTTGTACCTTTTTTCCTTTTTATGTGGATTGTCTGGCCCTTAGACGGGCGGGTGGGCCTACATTCTGCTCTACTGTACAGGTATCATTTGTTATTACAGTATAGATCTTACTTCAGTTTCATCATCAGTGAGACTCAAGCCATCTTTCTAGAAAGTCTAATAGCTTATTGTAATCCTCCTGCAACACTTTCAAATAAACCCTCTAGTATTCAGTGTTAATCATCTTCCGGAAAAGAGTAGAAGAATGGGACATATCATTACGGTATGTTCTTTCAAGGTAAACGGGACTTTTTGCGAAAAATCAATAAACTATGATAAGTAGACAACATTGTCAAAATCTTACTCGCAGAGCCATCTTCTTAAGTTTGTTCATTGCAGAAAATTGCTTGAGGCGTGAAAGAACTGCAGAGTCGAGAGGTTTATCAGGGGCTATTGTGTCATCCACAATCCATGGATGGCCTGAGAGACACAAGAAAAGAAGAAATTAAGCTCCTTACAAGTTCTTCCCAAAATCCAACTTCTAGAAGGAAAGCAGTAAAGAGTTGACATTTTCTAGAAACAATACCAAATACATGTTGTAGTTAAACCTTAGCATGAATAGGAACATACACAAAACTTCATGGGCAGTTAACCTCCTCTTTGGATTCCTGTCAAGCATTTTACGTATCAAATCCTTGGCACTATCTGAAATTCCAGGCCATGGTTCAGATTCAAAGTCTAATTTTGCTTGTAATATCTGGCGGAATATTCCCATCTCAGTTTCTGTAATCAAGAGGAACAAATGAATGTCAAGATATTTAAAGCACCAACACGAAGTCTAAAACAGAAACAGAAAAACTTTGAAAGGGAGGGGAGCAAGATACCTGCCCAAAAAGGTGGAACACCACTAAGTAATATGTACAAAATAACTCCTGCGCTCCATACATCAGATTCAGGTCCATAATGCTTGCGTAAAACCTCAGGTGCAACATAGTAAGGACTTCCAACCACATCGGAAAACATTTCACCTAATCATAATAAATAATAAAGGGGCCAATGTGTCTCTTTAGATAGATCAGAAATGATAATGGAACAAGAACTAGAATGGTCAGCATCTCGCTTACTGGAAGGCATACTTCACTAAGTCTCCAAAGATACGAGGCATGCAACATCAGAAAGGTTGTTAGGTTATTTCACAAAACCAAAGTAAACACTAAATCAGATAGACAATCAAGGATATAAGCATAACATGACAGAACCTCCAAAAGAAAATATGTAAAACTAAAACATTCTCTCTTTAGCAAGATCTAGTCGAAGGAAATAACTACATGCTATATATGAACCCACCAAATACTAATGAAGAACGACACAATAAATAGATCATCAGAAAAACCTACAGAGCCAGCAATCTATCTGAAGGGGAACAACAAGACAAGTCATCTTCACATTCATGAAAACAACAAAAAGCAATCCTAAAATTTTGAGAGGAAACCTAAATAGAAAGTTCACATAAGCCACCTTGTTGCTAAGTATTTGTAAAAGGGGACATAATCCTAGCAAAAAAAAGTTATATTTACAGCAATGGAGCACTGATACTATGTTCTACCTGAAACAAACCAAGTCACAAGTACTAGTTATTTCTAAAGAAATAATAACCAGGAAACTTAAGCACCTAACTATAATAATCAACACTAAGTGAAAATCACAATGCTACATAATGCTAAGTATTTTCCAGCTATAAGGAAAAGTTTATTCCCAAACCGATTGTTAGATAAGAATCCAGAACCCATTCATACGATGAAACTTGGAATCACTATGTCCATTAAATCCGAACAAGTAGAAACAATTAACAAAGATAGAACACAAATTTTTTTTCTTCAAAGAAGCTAATAACAATGGTTAAAGAGGGGAAAGAAGAGATGTTGCTATCTTTGCCTGACCTAGAAAACATCCAACTGTACAGACAAACAAACAAAAGCTTGAACCCTCTTAAATTAACTCCAATTTGCAGGTCCACAATCGAAATGACAATAATAAATTTCAAAAGTTGATATCAAAAAGAAAAACCTGGCTTGTAAAAAACAGAGAGACCAAAATCAGTGGCCTTGAGAGCAGCATCTTCATCTGAACTGAGAAACAAGAAATTCTCAGGTTTGAGGTCTCTATGCATGACCCCTAGCGAGTGACAACCTTCAACCACTCCAACAATAGTTTTAATAAGCTTCGCAGCTTCCCTTTCACTGTAATGCCCCTTCTCAACGATTCTATCAAAAAGCTCTCCACCAGCACAAAGCTCCATAACTATGTGCACATATAGGGTATCCTCATAAGTACCCTTTATCCTGACAACATTTGGGTGCTCAGATAAATGGTGCATTATCTGAATCTCCCTCCAAACATCCTCATAATCCTCCTTACAAATCAACTTCTTCTTTGGTATAGTCTTGCAAGCATAAAGAGTAGTAGTTGATTTTTCTGTACATAAATGGGTGGTACCAAATTGGCCTTGCCCTAATTTTTTTCCTATACTGTAAAGCTGCTGAAGTCTTTCAGTTCTGTATGGGAGAACCCATGTGGGCTTCAATGGTGGAACTGTGCTTGTCTTAGTAGACTCTGTTGCTGCTTTTCTATCAGTCTCTGAAGCCATTGATTCTTCACAATCGAAGGTCAATTCTCCTCCAAATTTCTTCAATCCTTTTCTCTCTCTCTCTGTTGATCGAGGATATTCCTAAATCTTTGCACTATACTTTCTCACTCTAGATTCATTGCACTTTCTTTTATGGGATAAACAGTCAAATATATCCTAAAACTTTTCTTTCAACTCAAAAATAATCTTTTTTTGGTGATAACTTATTTTTTGTTTGTCGCACTGTAATTATATATATATAATATTAAATTAAATATTATAATATATATATGTTTTTAATTAACATTATAAAATATAACTGATTTATATTTTTAATTTAGTATATTTTAATTAAGTTAATCATAAAAATTTGAAGTACATAATTTTGGTGAACATCATGAATGCATGTTTGACAAAAAAATTAATATTATAAATACAATATTATAAAATTATAAAATATTTGACAAAAAGATATCATTTAAGTTTAATTTAAAATAGCTTGTAATTGTTGGGAAAAGGCGGACAAACACAAAAGTATATATGGTAAAAGTAATGGAAATAAAATGGGAAAATAACGACACCAAGAATTTTACGTGGAAACCCTTCTGAATAAGGGAAAAAACCACGGACTAAGAGGAGCAATTGATATTACTATAGTAAGGAATTTTACACTGTGTAGTCACGAATACAATACTCAAAGGACTACTACACACTCAAAAGGAACAACACTCTTTTGGTTTCCGTCTTACTAAAATATCGCTCACACTCTATTTTTCTTCACAGACTATTTTCTTGTATAGTCTATGGAATACCTCACTTTGCTCTCAAAATGGTTTTTCTCTCTAACTTGGTGTATTCTACAAATGAGCAAGAATGCTCTATTTATAGAAGGATAAAACCATGCCTATGTCACTAATGACATATGTAAACATAGCAAAGTCAAGAATGGTTGCAAATCTTACCAATTTGCCAACTACAAAATCTTTAAAGTCAAGAATGGTTGCAAATCTTACCAATTTGCCAACTACAAATCTTTTCTTTTCAACTCCAAACTATTCCTTTTAAACAATTGCTTGTACCAACTGAATAGCTAAAGTTGACTAAAACAATGGGATGGATTCAACAAATCTCCCCCTCCAGTCCATTTACTGGAAGAAGGTATCTTCAACTTCTTTAGAGAGAGCTCATACCCACAAGTTTTTTGCATAACTCGAACTTGTCTTTCGGTATCATCTTGGTCAGCATATCTGCAGGATTTTCACTTGTGTGAATCTTTTTGACGTGAAATGATTCATTCTCCACTTTCTCACGAATCCAATGATATCTGACGTCAATGTGTTTGTTCTTGCATGGTACATGGAGTTCTTGCTCAAGTCTATTGCACTCTGGCTGTCACAATAGACAATTACTCCATCTGATTCAAACCAAGCTCTTGAAGAAATCGCTTTAGCCATATCATCTCCTTGCCGGCTTCAGTAGCCGCAATATACTCAGCTTCAGTGTAGATAGTGCAACACACTTCTGCAACTTTGACTGCCATGATATAGCTCCCCCTGAAAAAGTAAACAATATCCAGTAGGGATTTTCTGTATCAAGGTCACCTGCCATATCAGAATCTGTATAGCCTTTCAAGATTGGATTTGATGCTCCAAAACACAAGCATTCATCTGAGCTTCCTCTAAGATACCTGAGTATCCATTTCACAGCTTTCCAATGCTCTTTTCCCGGATTTTCGAGAAATCTACTGACAACACCAACTGCGTGAGCAATATCAGGTCTAGTGCACACCATTGCATACATCAGACTTCCGATGACGGAGGAATATGGAACTTTGGCCATGTTCTCTTTTTCCTCCCTAGCTGTAGGACACATCTTCTTGCTCAACTTCATATGACCAGCAATAGGTATACTCACAGGCTTCGCATTATTCATATTGAAGTGCTCCAGTACGCGTTCAATGTACTTCTTCTGGGACAAATAAATCTTCCTTTCATCTTTAAGACGAGTAATTCTCATGCCCAAAATTTGTTTTGCATTACCCAAGTCTTTCATAGAAAAAGACTTACACAACTCTTTCTTCAGATCGTCAATCTTGGAAGTATTCTTGCCCACAATCAACATATCATCCACATACATAACAAAAGGATGATGAAATCATTGTCAGAAAATTTTTGTACAAATACGCAATGATCTGAAGAAGTCTTCTTATAGCCTTGCTCCCCCATGACAGATTCAAACTTTTTGTACCACTGTCTGGGAGCTTGTTTTAGGCCATAGAGACTCTTTTTGAGTTTACATACAAAATTTTATTTACCATCTACTTTGAAGCCCTCAGGTTGTTCCATATAAATCTCTTCTTCTAGGTCACCGTGAAGGAAAACCGTCTTCACATCCATCTGCTCAATCTCTAAATTAAGACTAGCAGCCAAACCTAGAACTGTGCGAATCGAGGACATTTTCACAACAGGAGAAAATATTTCGTCAAAGTCAATACCTTTCCTTTGACCGAATCCCTTAACAACCAATCTAGCTTTGTACCTGGGCTTCAAGTTGTGTTCTTCAACTTTAACTTTGAACACCCACTCGTTCTTCAAAGCTCTCATTCCCTTGGGCAATTTTACCAACTCATAAGTGTGGTTCTCATGCAAAGACTTCATCTCGTCTTGCATGGCTTCAATCCATTGATTCTTGTGCTCATCTTCCATGGCCTCATAACATTCAGGTCTCCCCCGTCAGTGAGTAACACATACTCATTGGGTGAATAACGGGAGGAAGGAAACCGCTGTCTTGTGGACCTCCGAAGCGGAATATTGATTCGTCCACAACTTCATGAGCAACAGGATCATCAATAACAATATCATTGTTATTATCAACATCAACATGTTGATTCGATACATGATTCTGGGCGCCACCATGATTATCAAACCCAACAACATCAAGCACACTTGTGTGAGGAACTTCATCATGATGACTGTACCATCAAAACTTGAAGATTCTACCTTCTCCGCTTTGTCAATATCTTCAATTGTTTGATTCTCCATGAAAATAATATCACGGCTTCTCACAAGTTTCTTTTCAATTGGATCATATAGCCTGTAACCAAATTCATCTAGGCCATATCCAATGAAGATACATTGCCTTGTCTTGGCATCTAACTTTGACCTCTCATCTTTCGGCACATGTACAAAAGCTTGCAACCAAATACTCTCAAATGGTCATAGGAAACATCCTTTCCATACCAAACACTATTTGGTACATCACTTTGCAAAGCAACAGCAGGAGATATATTAATAACATGTGCAGCGGTCAATTAAAGCCTCACCCCAAATGAGTTTGGCAACTTTGCTTCAGAAAGCAAACATCTAACTCTTTCCATCAAGGTCCTATTCATCCTCTCAGCCAAACATTAAGCTGAGGAGTCTTGGGAGGAGTCTTCTGGTGTCTAATACCTTGATGCTTGCAGTATTCGTCAAATGGTCCACAATATTCACCACCATTATCAGCACAAATACATTTCAATTTCTTTCCAGTTTCTCTTTCAACTGAAGCCTGAAATTGCTTAAAGACACCTAACACTTGGTCTTTAGTCTTCAAGACATAGACCCAAAGTTTTCTCGAGCAATCATCAATGAAAGTGACAAAGTAAAGTGCACCACCCAATGTCTTTGTCTTCATTGGACCACATAAATCAGAGTGCACTAACTCAAGCAACTCTGTCTTTCTTGAAGGAGGGTAGGACTTAAAGGAAACTCTATTTTGTTTACCAGCCAAGCAGTGCTCACATTTTTCTAATTTAGCACTTTGGAAATTTGACAATAATTTCTTCTTGGCTAGAACATTAAGTCCTTTCTCGCTAATGTGGCTAAGTCTCTTGTGCCATAATGTTGAAGAGCTATCGCTCTCAACTGCATTCCATATCAACACAAGCAGAGGCCGTAGTCCAGTATAGACCACGATGTTTGTTACCCCGAGCCACAACCAAGGAACCCTTAATGAGCTTCCATTTTCCATCACCGTTGGAACTAACATATCCTTCATCATCTAAAACACCAACAGAAATTAGGTGCAGACGAACATCAGGAGCATGTTTCACATTGTTCAAAACTAGTTTAGTTCCAATACTAGTTTCCAAACAAATTGTACCAATACCAACCACCCTAGAAACAGTCTCATTACCCATACTCAAGGTTCCAAAATCACCAGGTGTAACGACCTGTTTAGTCGTTTTGAGCAGCAGAACAAATTCTGGAAAAACTGGCTGAAACCACGGACCCAACGACAGACCGTCACAGGCTCGACGGACCGTCGTGGGTGTTCCGTTCCATGACACTTAGAGTTTGAAAATCGGGTACTGAAAATCGACTCTCTGTAAATTGTGACGGACCTGCAGGACGTGCCGTCACATCCACGACGAACCGTCGTGAGTCCCGTTGCAAAACACTTCAACTTTTGAGAAATTGGTGCAAGAAAACGAGTTTCTGACCGTCATGACGGAGGTGCAGGACGGACCGTCACAGGTGTGACGGGCCGTCACAGCCACCTGGAATATTGGGGAGGACACGACGGCCTGGGTGACGGACCGTCGCACCCACGACGGCCCGTCACAGGTCACGCAGTCCCAGACAGTTTAGGATTCCTCCACACGTTTTAAGGGTCGTTTTTGATTATTCTTTCCTTAATTATAAGGATTGAGGGGTAACATTAATAAGTCTAATTACTTAGGGGTTAAAAGGGGTAACCTTAAGTAATTAGGGGGTTTATTTGTCCTCTTTTAGTCTTAATTATATGATTAATTAGGGTAAAGGAAAGAGGGTTTGAATAAAACAAAAGAGAAAGAACAGAAAGGGAGAGAGAGCAGATCGATCGAGAGAGAGGAGAATAGCAAGCTTGGGAGATTTTCTTGTTGATTCCAATTCTTCGGTGGAGGTAGGTTATGGTTTTATGTTACGATAATCGTAGTAAACTCTTGATAGTGTATGATATGTATTGATGATGTTGTAAACCTGTCTATGTGCTTAAATTGTATGCTTGCATGATTATGATTATGAGATTGTGATTAATTAACAAGCATGACGAAGTTATTGAATCCCAAATATTGAAAGAACCCTAATTCACTTGATTATTATATAATAAGATTGATGATGCCTTAGTATGATAGAAGGCTTGATTATATATATAATGAGAATGAGGATGCCTAGTGTGAAAGAAGGCTTGATGAATTAGGGGATCGGGTGCCACGTTCCGGTACCAGGATAGATAGAATATGAGGATCGGGTGCCACGTTCCGGTACCAGGATAGAATGAATATGAGGATCGGAGTGTCACGTTCCGACACCAGGATAGAATATGGATCGGGTGCCACGTTCCGGTACCAGGATAGAATGAATATGAGGATCGGAGTGTCACGTTCCGACACCAGGATAGAATATGAGGATCGGGTGCCACGTTCCGGTACCAGGATAGAATGAATATGAGGATCGGAGTGTCACGTTCCGACACCAGGATAGAATATGAGGATCGGGTGCCACGTTCCGGTACCAGGATAGAATGAATATGAGGATCGGAGTGTCACGTTCCGACACCAGGAATGAATTTGAGGAGCGGAGTGTCACGTACCGACACAAGAGGAAGAAAGATAATGAATCTTGAAAGATAATGAATATACTCAATCTAATGAACTTAACTCCCAAATGAGTATGGTATTGAGGCTTGAGTCCTCATGTGTGAACTTGACGGAAATTGTTAATGATAAAGTAATTGCTATTGCTACATGTTAAGTATTTTAGTGGATTTACATTGTTATTGATATATATTGTTCCCTATTTTGAGTTAACCGATGATATCTACTCAGTACGTGTGGTTGTACTGACCCCCTACTTTTATGTTTTTCCTCTTGTTATTTGTGTTATGCAGCAAACGTTCCGTCAACTTCGACTCAGCAGTAGATCAAGCCAGTCTTCACTTCATCGGAAATTCAGGGTGAGCTAATGCGTCTAGCTTGGACTGGGTCTCCTTCTTCAAGTCTTGATGCCTTGAACTTCGGCATGGACTAGCTTTTACTTGTTTTTAGCTTTTTAGACATTCTTAGTTTAGTGATTTGAGATAGATGTTCTTGTGGTGATGACTTCCAGATTTTGGGGATAATAATAATAGTTTTGAATTGTTTTTATTAATGAGTTTAAGTCTTCCGCATTATTTTCTGTTGAAATATCTTGAAATGAAAAGGTTTAGATGGGTTGGTTCGCTCACATCGGAGGGTAAATGTGGGTGCCAGTCGCGTCCCCGATTTGGGTCGTGACACCAGGAGTGTAGGAAGAGAAAAAATCCTTTCTTGATGTCACATGAGATGCGGCACCAGTGTCCACAACCCAGCTTGACTCATCACAAGCAATATTTATCATGTTTGCATCAAGAACGGTAACAAGATCTTCGGTGGTGACGGTGGCTAGGCAATTTTCATTGCCATCTTGTTTAGTTTCCTCTTTGTTATTGTTCTCCCTCTTCAACTTTCTGCAGAAGTTCTTTGTGTGCCCTTTCATGCCACAATGATAGCACTCAATATCCTTAAGTCTGCCTTTGGATTTGCTCCTATTTTGTTCTCTATGCTGAGAACCACGAGTTTTATTCTCCCCCTGGGGCCAGTTATCAGGACATCCGACGAAGAGGAACCTTGAGTTTTTCTTCTCATCTCTTCGTTCAAGACACTACTCTTGGGGAATCCATAGAGATCACACCATCCGGAGCAGAATTTGACAATGACGTTCTAAATGTTTCCCAAGAATCTGGTAGGGAACCAAGTAGAAGCAAGCCTTGAATTTCTTCATCAAATTTGATGCCCATAGCAGATAATGGTTCATAATCCCCTGAAAATTATTCAGATGGTCTGTCATTGGAGAACCATCATGATACTTCAAACTCAACATCTGCTTTATTAAGAACATTTTGTTGTTGCCAGTCTTTCGAGCATACAAACTTTCAAGATGCTCCCATAGGGTTCGAGCATGTGTTTCCCCAGAAATATGGTTCAACACATTATCGTCGACCCATTGCCTAATGAATCCACAAACCTGTCTATGCAACAGATTCCACTCTTCATCTGTCATTTTATCAGGCTTTACAGTGGTAAATACTGGTTTATAAAATTCTTGACATAAAGCAGATCTTCCATTTTCCCCTTCCAAATGGCATAATTAACACCATTCAAAGTAACCATTCTACTTGTGTTGGCTTCCATTGTTTTCCCCAAAAAATATAGTTATCACAAATCAAAGTAAATCTTTTCTGATGTGGAAGTTCAGACTGTGCTGCAACCACAGAGCATACTCAGATAAAACTTGGCTCTGATACCAGTTTGTTGGGAAAAGGCGGACAAACACAAAAGTATATATGGTAAAGTAATGGAAATAAAATGGGAAAATAACGACACCAAGAATTTTACGTGGAAACCCTTCTGAATAAGGGAAAAAACCCGGATAAGAGGAGCAATTGATATTACTATAGTAAGGAATTTTACACTGTGTAGTCACGAATACAATACTCAAAGTGACTACTACACACTCAAAAGGAACAACACTCTTTTGGTTTCCGTCTTACTAAAATATCGCTCACACTCTATTTTTCTTCACAGACTATTTTCTTGTATAGTCTATGGAATACCTCACTTTGCTCTCAAAATGGTTTTTCTCTCTAACTTGGTGTATTCTACAAATGAGCAAGAATGCTCTATTTATAGAAGGATAAAACCATGCCTATGTCACTAATGACATATGTAAACATAGCAAAGTCAAGAATGGTTGCAAATTACCAATTTGCCAACTACCAAATCTTTCAAAGTCAAGAATGGTTGCAAATCTTACCAATTTGCCAACTACCAAATCTTTTCTTTTCAACTCCAATTACTATTCCTTTTTAACAATTGCTTGTATCAATTGAATAGCTAAAGTTGACTAAAACAATGGGATGGATTCAACAGTAATGCCACATGGAATCTCATGAAGTAAGATTTGAGAATAAGAAGTAAATGAAATAAAATTAATATAAAAAAATTATTTTTTAAAATGTTAGAATAATGAAATCAAAAATAATATAAAATAATAAAATACATTAAAATGGAAAAAACTTAAAACAAAAACAAAAAGTAATCAGTTTGTAATTATATCATGTAATTATCAACAATTCACAATATCTCTCTGTGAATTAGAGAGTGCAATTACACTATGTCAATTACATGTTACATGTCAAACCAAACAGGACAGACAATGTAATTATACCAAATCTAATTACTAGGATGGACTTTCCAAAGAGGTACTTACTCTCTCCGTCTATCTTTACTTATCAATAATGTTATTTTGCAATGCCGAACAATACTTATCCATTTTATAAAAAATTATGATTAAGAGATTAACAATACTCTCTATCTTTTAAGTTGATTTGTTACGGATTGATCGCTTACGTCATTGGGCATATTATGTATAACGATTCACCATGCACAATAAATAAAAAGATAAAAGGAAGAGTCATCTCAATATATCACCATTTTGTCTATTTTATCATTACTATTAAATACTATTTATTTTTTAGATGTTTAGATGACTTATAATTAATAAGGGAGATTTGATAAATTAATCTTATCATTTACTATTTCTTAATTTGTGCTTTAAGTTAATGGACAACTATTATTTGAATGGAGTAATTTCCACCTGCACCAAAACAAAACAAAATGAGTCGATGTGTTTCAAATTTGTCGCGAAAGAGGGAGAAGAGTCAAATATGTGAGACATACAATTAATATATATATATTATATATATATATATATATATATATATATATATCTTTATTCCGCCTATGTGACATGTCTCAATGATTAAAAAAAAAATTTTTTTATAAAAAAAATTTTAGGGCTTTTTTAAAAAAAAATCCCATAATATTTTATATTTTATATATATATATATATATATATATATATTATATATATATATATATATATTATATATATATATATATATATATATATATATATATAATATATATATATATATTGTCATGACCCAAATCGAGCCGCGACTGTAACGCCTGTTTAGTCGTTTTGAGCAGCAGATTTTAATTCTGGAAAAACTGGCCAAGACACGGGCACTGCGACGGACCGTCACAGGCACGACGGCCCGTCGAGGGTGCATCGTTTCAGCATACTTAGAATTCTGAAATTGGATACTGAAAATCGACTCTCTGTAAATTGTGACGGACCTGCAGGACGTGCCGTCACATCCACGCGAACCGTCGTGAGTTTCCCGTTGCAAAACACTTCAACTTTTGAGAATTTGGTACAAGAAACGAGTTTCTGACCGTCAGGACGGAGGTGCAGGACGGACCGTCACTGGTGTGACGGGCCGTCACAGTTCACCTGGATTTGGGAGGCTGCGACGACCATCGTGACGGACCGTCGCAGGAACGACGGCCCGTCACAGGTTGCGCAAATCCAGGCAGAATAGGATTCCTCTACACGTTTTAAAGGGTCGTTTTGGACTATTCTTTCCTTAATTATAAAGATTGAGGGTTAATATTAATAAGTCTAATTACTTGGGGTTAAAAGAGGTAACCTTAAGTTAATTAGTGGGTTCTATTGTCCTCTTTTAGTCTTAATTATATGATAATTAGGGTAAAGGAAAGAGGTTTGAATAAAACAAACAGAAATAACAAAGAGAAAGAGAGGAGGGATCGATCGAGAGGGAGGAGAAACGCAGCTTGAGGATTAGCTTGTTTGATCAATTCTTCGGTGGAGGTAGGTTATGGTTTATGCTATCTTAGTAAACTCTTAATAGCGAATGATATGTGTTAGTAGTATTGTAATCCCTTCTATATGCTTAATTGTATGTTGCATGAATATGATTATGTAATTGTGAATAAATAAGCATGATGAAGCTATTGAATCCCAATCATGAAAAGAACCCTAATCTACTTTGTTAATGATGATGCCTTGGTATAAAAGAAGGCTTGATGAACGAAAGTGGTGAGATTAGGGGATCGGGTGTCACGTTCCGGTACCAGGATAGAATGAGGATCGGAGTGTCACGTCCGACACCAGGATAGTATATGGATCGGGTGCCACATCCGGTACCAGGATAGAATGAGGATCGGAGTGTCACGTTCCGACCCAGGATAGTATATGGATCGGGTGCCACGTTCCAATACCAGGATAGAATGAGGATCGAGTGTCACGTTCCGACACCAGGATAGTATATGGATCGGGTGCTACGTTCCGGTACCAGGATAGTATATGAGGATCGGAGTGTCACGTTCCGACACCAGGATAGTAGATGGAGCGGAGTGTCACGTACCGACACGAGGGAATAAAGATAATGAATCTTGAAATATGTTAATGAATTCAATCTAATGAATCTAATTCCCAAATGAGTATGATATTGAGGCTTGAGTCCTCATGGATGACTTGTTAGTACTTATTGATGATTTTAGTACTTGTTGTTGCTACATGTTGAGTATTACAGTTGATTTATGATATTACTTGATGTATATTGTTTTTCTATTTTGAGTTGGCCGATGATATCTACTCAGTACTTGTGGTTGTACTGACCCCCTACTTTATGTTTTCTTCTTTGTTATTTGTGGAATGCAGCAAACGCTCCGTCAACTTCAACTCAACAGTAGATCTAGCCAGTCTTCACGACCTTCGGAATTCAGGGTGAGCTAATGCGTCTAGCTTGGACTGGATCTTCTTCTTCAAGTCTTGATGCCTTGAACTTCCGGCATGGACTAGCTTTTATTTGTTTTAGCTTCTTAGACGTTTTTAGTTTAGTAATTTGAGGATAGATGTTCTTGTGATGATGACTTCCAGATTTTGGGGATAATAATATAGTTTGAATTGTTTTATAAATGAGTTTAGTCTTCCGCATTATACTCGTGTTGATATATCTTGAAATGTTAAGGTTTAGATGGGTTGGTTCGCTCACATAGGAGGTAAATGTGGGTGCCAGTCGCGTCCCCGATTTGGGTCGTGACAGCGACTGGCACCCACACTTACCCTCCTATGTGAGCGAACCAACCAATACAAAACCCAACATTTCAATGTAATAACAGAATATAATGCGGAAGACTTAAACTCATTAATGAAAATCAATTAATAACTTCTAAAAACTCAACAACTATTATTTTCCCCAAAATCTGGAAGTCATCATCACAAGAACATCTATCCTCAATTACTAAAACTAAGAGTAACTAAGAAAGCTAAAATAAGTAATAGCTAGTCCATGCCAGAGATTCGAGGCATCAAGACATGAAGAAGAAGATCCAGTCCAAGCTAGAAGCATTAGCTCACCCTGAATTCCGGTGAAATGAAGACTGGCTAGAGTTGCGGTTGATTTGAAGACGACGGCACGTTTGCTGCACTCCACAAATAACAAAGAAAGAAACATACAAGTAGGGGTCAGTACAAACCACAAGTACTGAGTAGGTATCATCGGCCAACTCAAAATAGAAAACAGTATATATCAGTTAATATCATAAATCAACTACAATACTCAACATGTAGCAACAACAAGTACTATAATCATCAATAAGTACCACCAAGTTCATCCATGAGGACTCAAGCCTCAATACCATACTCATTTGGGAATTGGTTCATTAGATTGAGTATATTAACATCTTTCCAGATTCATTATCTTTATTCCTCTTGTGTCGGTACGTGACACTCCGATCCCCTACTACTATGTGTCGGTACGTGACACTCCGATCCCCTACTTCTACGTGCCGGTTTGTGACACCCGATCCCCTAATACTATGTGTCGGAACGTGACACTCCGATCCCCTAATTCTACGGTCGGTTCGTGACACCCGATCCCCTAATACTATGTGTCGGAACGTGACACTCCGATCCCCTACTACTATGTGTCGGTACGTGACACTCCGATCCCCTACTTTTACGTGCCGGTTCGTGACACCCGATCCCCTAATACTATGTGTCGGAACGTGACACTCCGATCCCCTAATTCTACGTGTCGGTTCGTGACACCCGATCCCCTAATACTGTGTGTCGGAACGTGACACTCCGATCCACTAATCTCATTCTATCAATTCATCAAGCCTTCTCTTGTACCAAGGCATCATCAATCTCATTACTTTAGTTCATCAAGCCTTCTTTTATACCAAGGCATCACCATTAACAAGGTAGATTAGGATTTCTTTCAAGATTTAGGATTCAATAGCTTCATCATGCTTATTTTATCACAATTATATAATTCACATTCATGCAATCATACCTTAAGCATATAGAAGGGTTTACAATACTACCAATACATATCATTCGCTATTAAGAGTTTACTCTACGAATATTATCAAAAACCATAACCTACCTCCACCGAAGATTTCGTGATCAAGCAAGCAAACCTCACAATCTTTGATATCCCCTTCGTTCCTCTCTCTCGATCGATCCTCTCTCTCTCTTCTTGTTCTTTCTATTTTTCTTATTCAAACCCTCTTTCTTTTACCCTAATAGCATATAATTAAGTATAAAAGATGAGGAATTAACCCACTAATTAACTCAAGGTTATCTCTTTTACCCCCAAGAATTTGAGTTATTAATATTAACCCACGAAATTCATATTATAGCAGGAATAGTCCGAAACGCCCCCTTAAAACTTAAACAGAAATCCGACCCAGCCTGGGATTACGCAACCTGTGACGGTCCGTCATGGCTGTGACGGTCCGTCCTGCTGGTTCGTCGCAAGTTCAGAGACTAATTTTCTGTGGAAAATGTGTGACGGTCCGTCGTACCCACGACGGTCCGTCCTGCCATTCCGTCACGAAGTTCAGAGAGTCGATTTCAGTACCAAATTTCAGAATTCTAAGTGTTTTGGAACGAGACCCCCTCGACGGTCCGTCGTGCCTATGACGGTCCGTCGTGGGATCCGTCGCCTCAGCCAGTTTTTCCAGAAATAAAATCTGCTGCTCAAAATGACTAAACAGGTCGTTACATATATATATATATATATATATATATATAGCTATTAATAAGTTACTTATTAAGCATTACACCCTCCTACCTTTTAATAATATATAAACTCTTAACCTTTCAATTTAATAATAATATATATAACTCCTAACCTTTCATATTCATAACCTTCAAATTATTTGATATAAAAAAATTATAACTCCTATATTACACCTATAAAAAACCACTTTGAAACATACATGATGGCCATTTTATTTTTATTTTCCTTATTCTTCATTTTTTGTATCTTTGATTTGTTAATTTTTTTGTCTTTTTTGATCTGATTTTCGCAAGAGAGGGATGTATAATGAAAAATGTTAGATATTTTGCATAGTTTGATTTTGTGAGGTAAAATAATTTGACATGTCTAATTATCATTGACACTTATGTTCTATTCTAATTATACATTTGATATATTAGTTTGGATTGTGGATAGTACAAATTATGATTTTTTTAAGAAAAAAATAATTTGTTCGTTTTCTCTTTTGCTTCTCTTTGTAGTTTTTTGAGATTTTTTCTTATTTTTATAGTTTCTAACAACACTGATTGTTTTTTTTCTTTTATATTCATAACCTTCAAATTATTTAATATAAAAAACTATAACTCCTAAATATTACACCTATAAAAATCCATTTTGTGTCACGACCCAAAACGAGCCGCGAGTGGCACCCACACTTATCCTACTATGTGAGCGAACCAACCAATCTAAACCCCAACATTTCAACCATAATTAAACAGAATATAATGCGGAAGACTTTAAACTCATTAATATAACCAATAAATAACTTCTAAGATTTAATACTTATTATTCCCAAAATCTGGAAGTCATCACCACAAGAACATCTATCCTCAAATTACTAAATCTAAGAGTATCTAAGAAGCTAAAATAAATAAACAGCTAGTCCATGCCAGAACTTCAAGGCATCAAGACGTGGAGAAGAAGATTCAGTCCAAGCTAGAAGCAATAGCTCACCCTGAAATCTGGTGTGATGAAGACTGGCTAGAGTTGCGGACAAGTCGAAGTCGATGGCACGTTTGCTGCATTCCATAAAGAACAAAGAAAAAGAATACAAGTAGGGGTCAGTACAAGGCACAAGTACTGAGTAGGTATCATCGGCCAACTCAAAATAGAAAACAATATATATCGAATAATAACATAAAACCAACCAAATACTTAACAGGTGATAGCAACAAGTATAAGAATCATTTGCAACAACACCAAACACATCTATGAGGACTCAAGCCTCCACACCATACTCATTTGGGAAATAGGTTTCTTTAAAATCTAAGTATATTAGCATAATTCAAGATTTATTCTCTTTGTTCATCTTGTGTCGGAACGTGACACTCCGATCCCCTACTATTATGTGTCCAAACGTGACACTCCGATCCTCTACTATCCTGGTGTCAGAACGTGACACTCCGATCCACTACTATCCTGGTGTCGGAACGTGACACTCCGATCCTCTACTATCCTGGTGTCGGAACGTGACACTCCGATCCTCTACTATCCTGGTGTCGGAACGTGACACTCTGATCCCCTAATTCTACGTATCAGTTCGTGACACCCGATACCCTAATCTCATTCTTTTAGTTCATCAAGCCTTCTTTTATACCAAGGCATCATCATTAACAAAGTGGATTTAAAGTTTAAGATTCACAACCTTATCTTTCCAATCCATTACAATTACGTAATCACATCATGCAAGCACACAATTAAGCATATAGAAGACTTTACAATACTACCCAATACATATCATTCGCTATTAAGAGTTTACTATGAAATAACATAAACCATAACCTACCTCCACCGAAGAATTCGTGATCACGCAAGCTACTCCTCAAAGTATTTGCTTTCCTCTTCGTTCTCTCTTCTCTCGCTCGTTCGTTCTCCCTTTTCTCTCCCTGTTCTTTCTATTTTTCTTATTCAAACCCTTTTTCTTTTACCCTAATTGTCATATAATTAAGTATAAAAGATGATAAAAATAGCTCACTATTTATTTCAAGGTTATCTCCTTTAACCCCTAAGTAATTGATTTATTAATATTAACCCACTAACTTTATAATTATAAGCATGAATAGTCCAAAACGCCCCTTAAAATTTTTAACAGAAATCCGACCCAGTTAGGGTTACGCAGCCTGTGACGGTCCATCATGACTGTGACGGTCCGTCCTGCAGGTCCGTCATGAAGTTCAGAGAGTTAATTCTGTGGAAAGATTTGTGACGGTCCGTCGTGCCAACGACGGTCCATCCTGTCATTCCGTCGTGAAGTTCAGAGAGTCGATCTCAGTACCCAAATTTTCAGAATCTAAGTGTTTTGGAACGAGACCGCCTCGACGGTCCGTCGTGCCCATGACGGTCCGTCGTGGGATCCGTCGACCCAGACAGTTATTACCAGAAATAAACTCTACTGCTCAAAACGACTAAACAGGTCGTTACATTTTGAGACATGTATGATGGTCATTTTATTTTTATTTTTCTTATTCTTCATTTTTTGTTTCTTTGATTTGTTAATTTTTTGTCTTCTTTGATCTGATTTTAGCAGGTGAGGGATGTACAATGAAAAATGTTAGATATTTTACATATTTTGATTTGTGAGGTAAAATAATTTGACATGTCTAATTATCATTGTCACTTTTGTTCTATTGTAATTATACATTGGATATTATTAGTTTGGATTGTTGATGATACAAATCATGATTTTTTTTTAGAAAAAAATAATTAATTCATTTTCTCTTTTGCTTCTCTTTGTAGCTTTTTGAGATTTTTTTTCTTATTCTTTTAGTTTCTAAAGACGCTGATTGTTTTTATTCACTTTGTAAATTTTGAAGAATTGAATTATGTTATGTTGAGAACATGATTCTTCTTTCCTCTTCAAATCATATATAACTAAATATTTTTAATATTTTCGCTTGATTAGTAACTATAATTTTATGTCCTTTTGTTGTTATTATTTCAAGGATTGTTTTAGTTCTCCGGTTAAACCTCCAATGCTACGAGAGCAGATTGGTTCCTTATCAATTTAATTAGTTAATTGAAAAAACGTCAATATACTTTTTTTAATTCGTCTAACAATTATCTTCCTCCTCACTAGCTATAAAAAATGTTATACAAATATATAATAAATATAAGTAAAAAAAATTAATCACATCTCAACAAAAAGTAAATAAAATACTAAATATTAAATACAAACATGTTATATAGCTAAGAATCAAATAAATCGATCCTCTTACAATTTTATATCTCACAATCACATAACAATGGTATGGTAAAAATACATAATTTTAATGTTGTATGATTTATTATATTATTTATATATAGAAATTATTTATAGGCTAAAAAGTTGTTTCACAGTTTTGAGAATTTAATTAACAATAAATTTAACTATTTTTTAATTTTATTTTAAAACATTCGTAGAGATTACTTTTTTTTTTTACGATTTTTAAAATTTTTCTATTCCTTTTGATTAACTTTTTAATTCTATGTCCCTTTTTAAATTTGTTTTAATAAATTTTTCTCTTAATATATTTCTCTTCTGTAATAATATAAAATAAGAGAAAAAGTATATATTATTCAAAATAATAGTAATTTCTAAAAATAATGTTTATTAGTAGAAGTATATTTGGAGACTTTTAATTAATTTAAAATTTTTAAAATGGGGTAAAAATAAAATATGTCATATAATAAAATTAAACCATAAAAATGGTGGAGTATTTTACTTAAACATACTTTTTTTTATTAAAAAATTAAGTAACTTTTTTTTTAATTTTTCTCTTATTTTAATATATTTATTTTAATTTAATTTTTATCATAAACACACACTTGTTCATCTTTCATAACCTCTATACTTAATTAATACTTATAAGTAATATCTATACCTTTCAACTTTATACCTTCATAATCCCCTTACTTAGTGTTTTAATTTGTGACATCTTAAAAGCACATCAAAAAAATATTTCTAACCAAATATATTTATGTGTAGCTTAATTGTCCTCTACTTGAATCTTGTAATGCAAAACCTATCGACAAAGATTGCTTTGTGTAATTATTTTTACTTATAATAAGGATGATACAAAATAAATTATATATAAAAGAAAATAATTGATTTGTTTCTTTTTTGCATGAAATTATAAGAACAAGATCATTAATAAAAGTCAGATTAAAAACAATTCTTGAAAAAATTAAAATGTATTTGTAGATAGGTTTAGCGACGTGTCACGATCCAAAAATGGGTGTGATGACACTCGTCTTATCCCACCAAGACAAATCAGCCTAACTCAATAATTTTGATTAAATACAAAAATAAAACCAAAGTCTGATAACAATTACCAATACAAAAACAATTCTACTTAATTCAATCCTAAAACCTGGTTGTCACATGCACAAGCCTCTAATGTAAATAACAAAACTAAAATAAGATACACAGTCTAAAATGATGTTGTCTTTCAAGTAAAAACAAAGTCATAAACAGGAGTTGGAAGGTTCGCTGGGATGACAAACAACTACCTCACAATTCATTACAAGATGTCTCGGAAACGAAGAGAATGGAAGGACACGAAGATCCGGGCTCATAACCTACAAAAATTTGTAGAAGCAAGGGCTGAGTACCAAACCACACGGTACCAACAAGCAAACCTCTAAACACAAGATAAGAGAACAAAATACGAGTACTCCTTACACCCTATCTGAACCTCTACATTATAACTTGCATAACACCAGTCCAACCAAACAGTTCACAAGCAACCAACTCAATAGCAACACTCTAACATATTACAATTTTCAATAATAATTCAATATTTGTCAGCCACAAACTTCATAGAAAATCACTCACAAGATCTGCAAAACACAAGTTCAAGTTCTTCAATGATCAAATTGTGCAATGCCGTGAAATCCAATGTCAAATATAGTGATACATGTCTGACCTAATGATACACACCCGCTGTCTCTCAGTCTGGAACCCATAGGGGACATATCTATCTATGCATCTGTCACAGCGCGCGACACTACCCTCGATAATAGTAACTGTCGCGGCGTGCGACACGTCCCTCGAAATATAATATCCATCGTGGCGTGCGATACAACCCTCAAAATGGTACATCCTCTTATCACATAACTCTTACCACAACCATGTATAAGATTAATGTAAATGACATGCTCAAAGGAAAATGAGGAGATAACAATTTTGATAATAAGACATAATTTACAACAATGCAACTGTGATACAACACCAACAAATTGCAATAAGCCTCCAAATCATTCTCAAACATCACACAAGGAAATACACGAATTTCATACGCTTAACAAGGGTTTAGAAATCCACTTGCCTTAGCCAACCGAATAATCACTATGGGAATTGAGCCTTCCCTTTCGTTGAACTTCCGAACCAATGCAATCTATTTAAATATATATATTCACAATAAGGTTTCAGAAATAACAACACCCACATTATTATATGTTTAACCTTGACCTTGAAATTCACCCAAATTTATAGTCAGGTTCTTAATTCTTGATGCCAACTAACCTTTCAACTATCATAATTTTCAACTTTTTCAAGTATAATGTTAATTCCATTCTTTCAATATCATGATTCGAATGGTATTCATATAATTCAATAACCCAATATGTAATACCGATTTCCATTTATCAACTTAAATTATAAATTGATGATAAAAAAAATAAGAATTTCCAATTTTTTCGAAGTCAAGACATAAATTCCTCACTTATATGGTTCTCATTTATGATATTATAACTCTTAATGATTACCGTCATAACCCTTTAGTGAGCATTTTAATTACTACTTGAAACTGTAGGTTGTATGTATGGAAAATATACATATAAATAAACTCCTAACAAATTAATTCCCTTAAAACCCATTAATAACCTAAAATTATATAATTATACTAACAACAATCCCATTGTTTCTTGTTTCTCATTTCTCCAAAGCCCACGGAATGATGCAGAGCATCATATGACATCACACTACACATGCACCCCCTTATAACTACTACACTGATTCAACAATAAACATTAAAATAATGATTGCCTCCAATAAGTGTCAAAATCCCACGAATCACCACTACCCAAGTTAATTATTATTAATAATTGATAACAACCAAAAGAACTACAAACCAACACTTTATTATTGCAAAAGATAAAATCTTGTAATTAACGTCTTTCCTTAAATCTTGATTGACAATCTGCCATATCCCAAAAATCACATACCTTAGGGACCCATCACACTAAGAATACCCACCACAATTTCTATTTATTTTTCCCAAGTTTCAAAACATTACAATAATTCATGCACAAATCTTCTTAACCCACTTCATTTAATAAACAAATATGGTAATATAATCGTATCATATAGTGGTTAGTGTTCCTAGAAAAATTAATGAATCCTCAAACTTCCTCAATTCTTAATTCTAAAAAAATGAAAAGGAATACACTGCCATATATATCTTATATCCGAACATATGAAAGAAATCTTTCCCTTCCAATATAATAAAATATTATTTTCACACCTATTCATCATTTGTAGAAATTAATGACAATATGCAGAGAGCACTTGATGCCGTACCTAGAGCAATTGAGTCTCGCGATGCCGAAACCCTCCACCTCCCTTTTATTTTTTTCTTATTCAGTTATGACCCATATATTAAAATGAATAATTCCACCTAACGTATTTTATTATTTTAAACTTGGCACATTATTATTAAAAATAATTAAATTATCCATAAATTTATTAACTATAGTTAAAAGACTATTCAAAATTGCCAAAAAATGACTTTTCGGGTCCGGGTCATTACATTATCCATCACTTAAAATTATGTTCGACCTCGAACATAAGGTGAAAGAAAGTACCTGAAACTTCAAAAGTTGAGGATATCTAACACGCATGTCAGACTCTATCTCCCAAGTTGTCTCTCCTACTGAACGGTGCTTCTACTGCACCTTAACTGAAGCAATCTCCTTCGTCCTAAGATTTCTAACTTGCCTATTCGGTATAGCTATAGGCTCCTCTTCATATGTCAAGTCTGAACCCAGCTCCACATAATCAAGTGAAATTACATGAGATTCATCTGGAATATACTTCTGAAGCATAGAGGCATGGAAAACGGGATGAACTGCTGACAAACTAGGTGGCAACGCCAACTTATAAGTCACCTCTCCCACTCGGCTCAAAATCTCAAAAGGTCCCATGAATATAGGGATAAGTTTACCCTTCTTTCCAGACCTCATCATACCCTTCATGGGTGATACTCGGAGCCAAACATGATCACCCTCCATAAACACTAAGACTCTAATTCTCCGGTCTTCATAACTCTTCTGTCGACTCTGGGCTGTCAACAGTCTATATTGAATCATACGAACTTGATCCATAGCATCTCTAAGCAGGTTTGTACCCAAAGAGTCCAACTCCATCGAATCAAACCAACCTATTGGAGACCTACATCGTCTACCATACAACGCCTTAAATGGGGCCATTTGAATACTAGAGTGATAACTGTTATTGTAGGCAAACTCTGCTAAGGGCAATGCCGATCCCATCTAGCACCGAAGTCAATCACACATGCTCGGAGCATGTCCTCCAACACCTGAATCGTGCGCTCAGACTGACCACTATCTAAGGGTGAAAAGTTGTGCTCATATCTAACTGAGTTCGCAAACCATTTTATAATGCTTTCCAGAAATAAGAAGTAAATAGTGAACCTCTATCCGATATAATAGAAACAGGAACTCCATGTAGTCTCACAATCTGACTGATATATAGCTCGGCTAACTTTTCTGCTGTATACTTAACCCGAACTGGAATAAAGTGGGAAGACTTGGTCAACTTATCAACAACAACCCAAATAGAGTCATAACCACCCACTGTGGTAGGCAAACCCACAACAAAGTTCATAGTAATCTGCTCCCACTTCCAAGTAGGAATAGGCATCCTCTAAGATACACCCCCGGGCCGCTGGTGCTCTCACTTGACCTGCTGTCAAGTCAAACACCTCAAAACAAAGTATGAAATATCCCTCTTCATCCCACACCACCAGTAATGCTGACTCAGATCATGATACATCGTCACTGCTCCCAAATGGATGAAATATCGAGAACAATGGGCCTCCTCAAGAATCAATCTAATCAAATCGCCCTTCTTGGGCACACAAATCATGACTCCAATCCTCAAGACACCATCAGAATCAAGGACAACCTCCTTACCTTCCCTCTCAATACTTTGTCTCGAATAAGACATAACTTCTCATTATCAAACTGGTGTGCACGGATCTGCTCGACTAAAAAAGACCGAGCCACAATAAAAACAATCATCCCATCACTCTCTTCTGAAATCTATAAGTGGACAAGACTGTTAGCTAATATCTGCACATCTCTAGCCAATGGTCTCTCCTCAATACTAAGTGTTGCAAGACTCCCCATGCTATGAGTCTTCCTACTCAGAGCATTGGCCACAACATTGGCCTTCCCTATATGATACAAAATGGTCACATCATAGTCCTTCAGCAACTCAATCCATCTCCGCAGCCTCAAGTTCAAATCCCTCTGATTAAAGATATATTGAAGACTCCGATGATCAATGAAGATCTCACAATGCACCCCATACAAATAATGATGTCATAACTTAAGTACAAATACCACAACCTCCAACTCCAAATCATGAGTAGGGTAGTTCTTCTCATGTGACTTCAACTGCCTAGAAGCATAAGCAATCACCTTCCTCTTCTGCATTAACACGCCCCCAAACCGACTCCTGAAGCATCACAATACAAGTAAAGTCTACACCATCCTCAGGTGAAGTCAACATAGGATTTGAAGTCAACAAAGTCTTGAGCTTTTGAAAGCTCTCCTCACTCATCAGACTATTGAAAACCCCCACCCTGACGAGTCAATCTAGTCAATGTAGCTAGAATAGTAGAGAAACTCTAAATAAATCATCGGTAATAACCTACCAACCCCACAAAACTCCGAAACTAGGTAGGAGAAGTAGGTCGCGCCCATCCTCTAACTGCCTAAATCTTGGCCGTATTTACTCTAATACCCTCCTTGGACATCACGTGTCCCAAAAATGTCATAGATTAAGCCAGAAATCACACTTTGAGAACTCGACATACAACTTCTCTTCTCTCAACCTCTGAAGTACAATTCTCATGTGTTGGACATGGTCCTCCTCAGTCTTGGAGTAAACCAAGATGTCATTGATGAAAACAATCATAAAAAATCAAGGTATGGTCGAAACACCCCATTTATTAACTCCATGAATGTTGCAGGAGCATTAGTCAATCTGAAGGACATCACCAGGAACTCATAGTGCCCGTACCGGGTCCGAAAAGCTGTCTTAGGGATATCTGATGTCCTAATCTTCAACTAATGATACCCGAACCTCAAATCAATCTTTGTAAACAATGATGCTCCCTATAGTTGATCAAATAAGTCATCAATATGCAGAAGATGATATTTATTCTTTTTACTGTTACCTTGTTCAACTGTCTGTAATCAATACACATCCTCATAGTCTCATCCTTCTTCTTCACAAACAATACAGGGGCACCCCAAGGTGACACACTAGGGCGATTAAAAACCTTACTCAATAAATCCTGCAACTGATTTTTCAAATCTTTCAACTTTGTTGGAGTCATATAGCATGGAGGGATAGAAATAGGATTAGTGCCCGGCTCCAAATCAAGAGCAAAATCAATATCCCTATCGGGAGAAACACCTGAAATATCAGAAAGAAATACATCGGGAAACTTCTGAACCATGGGAACCGAGTCCATGAGAGGTGGTTCAACACTAGTATCCCGAATAAAATCTAAGTAAGACAAACACCCTCTCTCCACCAATATCTGAGCACAGATAAAAGAGATGACCTTTCTAGGATAAGAACCACTAATACCCTTCCACTCAACCCTCAAAACACCAGGCATCGCTAAGGTCACGGTCTTAGCATTACAATCAAGGACAACATGATAAAAAGAAATCAAATTCATACCCAAGATAATATCAAAGTCTACCATCCCCAGAATGATTAAGTCTACCCAAGTTTCATTCCCCGTCAAAGAAATAAGACAGGATCGATACATTTGATCCACCATTAAGGGCTCACCCACATGTGTAGAAACACGAATAGGTACATTCATGCTATCACATATCATACCAAATTCAGCAGCAAAATAGGTAGACACTTAAGAGAATGTAGACCCTGGATCAAACAATGCAGACATAGGTCGATCGCATACTGGGATGATACATGTAATAACAGCATCAAAGTTTTCTGCCTCGGGTCTACCCCAAAAATCATAACAGTGGCCCCCTCGTCCACCTTCACCCTGGGTGGTACCTCTACCCCCACTTTGCTGAACTGTAACACCACTACTAGAAACTCTATCACCTCTACCTGACTGAAATCTGCCACGGCCTCTACCCTGTGGTGCTGGTCATCTAGTCTGAAATGAAGAATTAGGTCAAGGCCCACCACGACCCCTTTGAGAAGTACACTGCCAAATCAGGTGATCGGGATCTCCACAAGCGAAACAAAATCTCTAACCTGGAAAATGCTGTGTGGACCCTCAAAATCCACTATAATTGCCTCTCCCTGTAGGTCGTTGTTGTGAACGGTACGAGCCCTAACCCGGGCAATAAGAACTCCTAGATGTCTAATTACCCTGGGATGTCATCATAGATGCATGGATGGGTCCCCGTTGCTGAATGGAGACATCCCCCTTTGTGATCCCCTACCTCCAGATGAGGTACTATGAAACTGACCTGATGTACGGTCCCTTTTAGGGTCCCCAAACTTCTCTCTATCCATGAATTTCATCTCTTTGGCGGCTCTCATAATGGACTTGAAGAATCCCCCTCTCTAGATGTCCGAAACACAGTTGACTTGATAGAGAAAGTCAATTCCCTCACAAATTTGCGGATCCTCTCTATCTCATCTGGAATAATGACCAACGCAATCCTAGACAAGTGGCAAAAACTCATCTCATGCTCTGTAACCGATAAACCATCCTGCCTCATATTTTCAAACCTCAAGCGACTCTCTCTCTCACGCTCCAAGGGATAAACTGATCATGGAATGCACTAGAAAAATCCTCCCAATTCACTGGAGGAGATCCAACTAGCAAAGCCCCCGAATAAGTCCTCAATCACTCTCTCGCTGGCCCACGAAGCTGAAGTTTAGCATATCGAATCCCATGCAACTCAGCTAATCCAACCACCTCTAGTAACTCTAAGCATGTGGTCAGAAACTCATGAGCTTCCTCACTCTTTCCACCCTAAAACTGAGGTGGGTCCATATTTTGAAATCTCTTATACCTATGTTGCTCATCCTCTGTCAAAACAACCACCGGTGCAACTTGACCCCCAACTGCTGGTGCAACATCATTCTCAACCGCGGGATCCATTGGTAACTACCCCACTGCATCCTAAACAATTGAAGCTTGTTGCTGCTCTTGGTTCTGAGCCCCGTCTCTAGTCTGTAAGTCATGTGGTGTGGCAGTTGCACCACCACCCTAAGTAAAGCCCTTCAGCACACTTAACACCCTCAATAATGTATCCTGTGACTGCAGGATTTGGAGGAATTTGGTCCTCTCTGTCATCAATCTGAGGCTCTGGAGAGACCTCTCTAGTACGACCTCTCACGGGTGTTGCTCCACGGCCAAGGCCTATGGATAGTGTAGTACCATGAGCACGACCTCTACCTCGAGCTCTACCCTTACCCCTAGTTGGGGCCTCAACAACTGCCTCGGGAAGTGCCCCCCTTCTACTACCAGTAACATTACCTTTAGTCCTCGTCATCAGTCAAAAGAGTATATAATAACTCAGTACTATACAAGGTGACCACGCAAGATAAGAAAGAATGAACAAAAAGAAAGTTTCCTTATAGTCTTTATAGTCTCTCAGATAAGTATAGATGTCTCTGTACTGATCCTTGAGACTCTATGTAGACTCGGCTTGTATACACGTGAGACCTGTGAACCTGGGACTCTGATATCATTTTGTCACGATACAAAAAATGGGTGTGATGACACTCGTCTTATCCCACCAAGACAAGTCAGCCTTACCCAATAATTTTGATAAAATTCGAAAATAAAACAAAGCCTGATAATAATTACTAATACGATGGTACGTTTGCTTCACTCCACAAATAACAAAGAAAGAAACATACAAGTAGGGGTCAGTACAAGGCACAAGTACTGAGTAGGTATCATCGGCCAACTCAAAATAGAAAACAGTATATATCAGATAATATCATAAAATCAACTACAATACTCAACAGGTAGCAACAAACAAGTACTATAATCATTAATAAGTACGCCAAGTACACCCATGAGGACTAGAGCCTCAATACCATACTCATTTGGGAAATAGGTTCATTAAATTGAGTATATTAACATATTGCAAGATTCATTCTCTTTACTATCCTGGTGTCGGAACGTGACACTCCGATCCTCATCATTCTATCCTGGTGTCGGAACGTGACACTCCGATCCTCATCATACTATCCTGGTGTCGGAACGTGACACCCGATCCATATACTATCCTGGTGTCGGAACGTGACACTCCGATCCATATTCTATCCTGGTGCCGGAACGTGACACTCTGACCCATATACTATCCTGGTGTCGGAACGTGACACTCCGATCCATATTCTATCCTGGTGCCGGAACGTGACACCCGATCCCCTAATCTCACTACTTTAGTTCATCAAGCCTTCTTTTATACCAAGGCATCATCATTAACAAAGTAGATTAGGGTTTAAGATTCAACAGCCTCATCATGCTAATTCATCATAATTAGAATATTCATATCATGCAAGCACACAATTAAGCATATATAGGACTTTATAATACTACCCAATACATATCATTCACTATTAAGAGTTTACTACGAATAGCATAAACCATAACCTACCTCCACCAAAGAATTTTGATCAAGCAATCTACTTTCCCCAAAGCTTTGATTTCCTCGCGTTCTTCCCCTCTCTCTCGATCGATCGTTCCTCTCTCTCTCTCTTTGTTCTTTCTATTTTTCTTATTCAAACCCTTTTTCTTTTACCCTAATTAGCATATAATTAAGTATAAAAGATGATAAAATAACCCACTAATTAATTCAAGGTTATCGCTTTTAACCCCTAAGAAATTGACTTATTAATATTAACCCACTAACATTATAATTATAAGCCTGAATAGTCGAAAATGCCCCTTGAAACATTTAACAGAAATCCGACCCAACCATGGTTACACAGCCTGTGACGGCCCGTCGTGCCTGCGACAGTCCATCCTGCTGCTTCCGCCACAGAGTTCAGAGACTAAATTTTACCAAGGGTCTGTGACGGCCCGTCATGCCTGTCACAGTCCGTCCTGCCATTTCGTCACGAAGTTCAGAGAGTCGATTTCAGTACCCAAATTTCAGAATTCTAAGTGTTTTGGAACGAGACCCCCTCGACGGTCCGTCGTGCCCATGACGGTCCATCGTGGGATCCGTCGACTCAGCCAGTTTTTTCAGAAATAAAATCTGCTGCTCAAAACGACTAAACAGGTCGTTACAATAGATACCAATTTACCCATCGTTCGTCCTCGAACAATCACAAGAAGAAAAACAAGGGCGAGAAGGAGTACCTGAATCTGTAAACAGGTGTGGGTATCTTTCTTGCATATCAGCCTCCTTCTCCCAAGTGGATTCCTCAACTGGTCGATTCTTCTATTGAACTTTGATGGATGCAATCTCCCTTGACCTCAGCTTGCGGACTTCTCTATCTAAAATAGCAACAGGCTCCTCCTCATAAGACAAATTCTCATCAAGCAGAACAGAATCCCAACGGATGATGTAGTTTCCATCCCCATGGTATCTTTTCAACATAGACACATGAAATACCGGATGCACTCCTGACAGTCCTGGGGGCAAGGCTAATTCATATGCTACCTCCCCCACGCGCTTCAGAACTTCAAATGGACCAATATACCTTGGGCTTATCTTACCTCGCTTACCAAACCGCATCACCCCTTTCATGGGCGAAACCTTCAGCAAAACTTGCTCACCCTCCATAAACTCCAAGTCTCTAACCTTTCGATATGCATATTCTTTCTGCCTACTTTGAGCCGCTAAAATCTTCTCTTGAATGCATTTCACTTTATCTAACGATTCCCTCAGAAGGTCAGTACCCCAAGGTCTAACCTCAAATGCATCAAACCAACCAATGGGAGACATACATCTCCTCCCATACAGTGCCTCAAATGGGGCCATACCAATACTTGAGTGATAGATATTATTGTGTGAGAATTCTGCTAAGGGTAGGAAGTTATCCCAATGACCACCAAATTCTATCACACATGCACGAAGCATATCCTCCACCACTTGAATCGTTCGCTCAGACTGACCATCGGTCTGAGGATGGAACGCAGTACTAAGGTCCAACCTAGTACCCAATTCCGCATGCAATGTTTTCCAAAACTTAGAAGTAAACTGCGTACCTCTATCTGATATGATGGAGAGTGGAACCCCATGCAACCGAACAACTTCCGAGATGTAAAGTTTGGCTAACTTCTCTGCATTATAAGTCACCTTGACCGGAATGAAATGAGCAGACTTAGTTAATCTGTCAACAATTACCCAAATGGAGTCATACTTACCCATTGTCTTTGGAAGACCAACCACGAAGTCCATTACAATTCTCTCCCACTTCCATTCCGGAATGGGCATTCTCTGAAGTGTTCCTCCAGGCCTCTGGTGTTCATACTTTACTTGCTGACAATTTGGACATTTGGAAACAAACTCCACAATGTCACGCTTCATTCTACTCCACCAAAAATGTTGCTTTAGGTCACGATACATCTTGGTTGCACCAGGATGTATAGAATACCTTGAGCTATGAGCCTCTATAATAATAGTGTGAATCAAATCATCGACGCGGGGTACACATACTCTTCCCTTAATTCTCAAAATACCTTCCTCATCGATTTTTGCTTCTTTAGCCTCTCCTCGCAACACTTTATCTCGGATTCGGATCAGATTCTCATCAGTAAACTGTTTCCCCTTAATCTTGTCAAGAAAGGAAGATCTTGCCTCCACACAGGCCAAAAATCCTCCCTTCTCATTCACTTCTAGCCTCATAAGGTCATTAGCCAGAGTCTGAACCTCTTTAGCTAATGGGCGTCTGGAAACCTGTAAGTGAGCTAGGCTTCCCATGCTCCCTGCTTTTCTACTTAAGGCGTCTGCCACAACATTAGCTTTTCCCGGATGATACAAGATAGTGATATCGTAGTCCTTCAGTAGTTCCATCCATCTCCTCTGTCTCAAGTTCAAATCCTTCTGAGTAAAGACATACTGTAGGCTACGATGATTCGTATAGACTTCACACTTCACCCCATATAGATAGTGCCTCCATTGCTTTAATGCAAACACTACCGCAGCCAACTCCAAATCATGGGTCGGATAGTTACGTTCATGCACTTTTAATTGCCTCGAAGCATAAGCAATTACATTATTCTCTTGCATTAGCACTGCACCCAAACCTGAATAGGATGCATCACAATAGACAATGAAATTCTTACCTTTCACTGGCAAGGTAAGAATTGGCGCAGTAGTCAACAAAGTCTTGAGCTTCTGAAAGCTTTCTTCGCACTCGTCCGACCATACAAATGGAACACTTTGCTTAGTCAAATTTGTCAGTCGGGAAGCAACAGAGGAAAATCCCTTGACAAATCAACGGTAGTAGCTAGCTAAACCAACAAAGCTCCTTACCTCTGTAACATTAGTAGGTCTCTTCCAATTCTTCACTGCTTCAATCTTAGATGGATCCACCATCACTACATCCTTAGAAACTACGTGCCCTAAGAAGGACACTGAATCTAGCCAAAACTCACACTTGGAGAATTTGGCATAAAGCTTTTTCTCCCTTAACATTTCCAATACAATTCTCAAGTGCTACTCATGTGCAGTAACCGACATCCTACCTTGCTCTAGGCTCAAGAACTCATCTCTCCTCCTATCCCTCAAAGTCCGGGGGATATACTTCTCCATAAACAAGCTAGAGAATGACTCCCAAGTCATAGGTGGTGCCTGTGCGGGTTGACACTCAACATGTGACCGCCACCACATTTTGGCATTTCCCTGAAATTGATAGGTTACAAACTCAACGCCAAACCGTTCCACTATGCCCATTTTATGTAGTAACTCATGACAGTCAACCAGAAAATCGTAGGCATCCTCAGATTCAGCACCCTTGAAGACTGGAGGTTTCAATTTCAAGAACTTACTGAAAAGTTCATGCTGATCACTTGTCATTATAGGCCCTGTAGTCAAATGAGAAAACGTGCCTATTTCAAATAAGCATCCATGCGGAGAGCCTCAGCAGCTGCATGTTGTACCTCCGGAACCTGAGGTGCTGGTGCAGAAAACACTGGAGGTGTCTGGCCTTGATCAGATAACCCGCTAAGATAGGCAAGAACCTGATTAATCATCTATGGGGTAGGTTGGGGTGGCAATTCCTCATTCTGCACTTGCTCATTTTCCTCTTCCTCACCCTCTCTTACTACTTCCTCAGTCGGTGGATGAGTCACCGCCCTAGTACCAGATGGGCTAGGTGCTTGTCCTCTTCCTCTAGAGGACGTCCTCCCATGACCTCTTCCACGGCCTCTTGCCACTACTCCTCTTCGAGCTACAACCCCAGTGGCTGGCTCAGACGCACCTTGTCTTGCTGGTGTTGGTGTTGGCGGAGTCGTTGCTCTAGTTCTAACCATCTGCGAAATAGAGTGAAGATGGTCAGATACCAATTTGTATCACCTAGATACCAATTGGATCCAAGTAATAGCACGAAAGAAAGAAAGAAAGAATGGAATTTTCCTAAAGTCTTATAGCCTCTCAAAGAAAAGTAAAGGCATCCCTCTACCGTTCCTTAAGACTCTACTAGACTCGTTCTTGTGTGATGAGACCAACGAACCTAATGCTCTAATACCAAGTTTGTCACGACCCAAAACCGAGCCGCGAGTGGCACCCACACTTATCCTACTATGTGAGCGAACCAACCAATCTAAGCCCCACCATTTCAAACATAACGAACAAAATACAATGCGGAAAACTTAAACTCATTAATGAAAATCAATTCAATAACTTCTAAAAACTCAACATCTATTATTCCCCAAAATCTGGAAGTCATCATCACAAGAACATCTATCCTCAAATTACTAATCTAAGAGTATTTAAGAAACTAAAATAAGTAAAAAGCTAGTCCATGCCGAAATTTCAAGGCATCAAGACATGAAGAGGAAGATCCAGTCCAAGCTAGAAGTAATAGCTCACCCTGAAATCTGGCTTGATGAAGTAGAGTTGCGGTTGAGTTGATGACGACGGTACGTTTGCTGCACTCCACAAATAACAAATAAAGAAACATACAAGTAGGGGTCAGTACAAGGCACAAGTACTGAGTAGGTATCATCGGCCAACTCAAAATAGAAAACAGTATATATCAGATAATATCATAAAATCAACTACAATACTCAACAGGTAGCAACAACAAGTACTATAATCATTAATAAGTACGCCAAGTACACTCATGAGGACTCAAGCCTCAATACCATACTCATTTGGGAAATAGATTCTTTAAATTGAGTATATTAACATATTTCAAGATTCATTCTCTTTACTATCCTGGTGTCGGAACGTGACACTCCGATCCTCATCATTCTATCCTGGTGTCGGAACGTGACACTCCGATCCTCATCATGCTATCCTGGTGTCGGAACGTGACACCCAATCCATATACTATCATGGTGTCGGAACGTGACACTCCGATCCATATTCTATCCTGGTACCGGAACGTGACACTCCGATCCATATTTTATCCTGGTGCCGGAACGTGACACCCGATCCCCTAAACTCACTACTTTATTTCATCAAGCCTTCTTTTATACCAAGGCATCATCATTAACAAAGTAGATTAGGGTTTAAGATTCAACAGCCTCATTATGCTAATTCATCATAATTAGAATATTCATATCATGCAAGCACACAATTAAGCATATAGAGGACTTTATAATACTACCCAATACATATCATTCACTATTAAGAGTTTACTACGAATAGCATAAACCATAACCTACCTCCACCGAAGAATTGTGATCAAGCAATCTACTTTCCCCAAAGCTTTGATTTCCTCGCGTTCTTCCCCTCTCTCTCGATCGATCGTTCCTCTCTCTCTCTCTTTGTTCTTTCTATTTTTCTTATTCAAACCATTTTTCTTTTACCCTAATTAGCATATAATTAAGTATAAAAGATGATAAAATAACCCACTAATTAATTCAAGGTTATCTCTTTTAACCCCCAAGAAATTGACTTATTAATATTAACCCACTAACATTATAATTATAAGCATGAATAGTCCAAAACGCCCCTTAAAACATTTAACAGAAATCCGACCCAGCCATGGTTACGCAGCCTGTGACGGCCTGTCGTGCCTGCGACGGTCCATCCTGCTGCTTCCGCCACAGAGTTCAGAGACTAAATTTTACCAAGGGTCTGTGATGGCCCGTCATGCCTGTCACGGTCCGTCCTGCCATTTCGTCACGAAGTTCAGAGAGTCGACTTCAGTACCCAAATTTCAGAATTCTAAGTGTTTTGGAACGAGACCCCCTCGACGGTCCGTCGTGCCCATGACGGTCCGTCGTGGGATCCGTCGACTCAGCCAGTTTTTCTAGAAATAAAATCTGCTGCTCAAAACGACTAAACAAGTCGTTACAATAACTTTTATCACTGCCATGTATAATATCAATGCAAATGACATGCTCAAAGGAAAACGAGGAGATAACCATTTTGATAACAAGATACAATTTACAACAATGCAATTGTGATACAACACCAAAAAATAGGCAATAAGCCTCCAAATTATTCTCAAACATCACAAAGGAAATACACGAATTTCATACGCTTAAAAAGGGATTAGAAATCCACTTGCCTTAGCCAACCGAATAATCACTATGGGAATTGAGCCTTCCCTTTCCGTTGAACTTCCGAACCAATGGAATCTATTTAAATATATATTCACAATAAGGTTTCGGAACTAACAACACCCACATTATTATATGTTTAACCTTGACCTAGAAATTCACCCAAATTTATAGTCAAGTTCATAATTCTTGATGCCAACTAACCTTTCAACTATCATTATTTCCAAGTTTCAAATATAATGTTAATTCCATTCTTTCAATATCATGATACGAATGATATTCATATAATTCTATAACCCAATATTTAATACCCATTTCCATTTATCAACTTAAAATATAAATTGATGATAAAAAAATTAAGAATTTCCTATTTTTCGAAGCCAAGACATAAATTCCTCACTTGTATGGTTCTCATTATAATATTATAACTCTTAATGATTACCGTCATAACCCTTTAGTGAGCATTTTATATACTACTTAAAAATGTAGTTGTATATACGGAAAATATACATATACATGAGATCCTAACAAATCAATTCCCTTAAAACCCATTGATAACCTAAAATTATATGATCGTACTAACAACAATCCCATTGTTTCTTGTCTCTCATTTCTCCAAAGTCCAGAGAGCATCATATGACATCACATTGCACATGCACTCCCTTATAACTACTACACTAATTTAATAATAAATATTAAAATAATGGTTGCCTTCAATAAGTGTCAAAACCCCACAAATCACCACCATCCAAGTTAATTATTATTAATAACTGATAACAACCAAAAGAACTACAAACCAACACTTTATTATTGCCAAAGATAAATCTTGTAATAACGTCTTTCCCTAAATCTTAATTGACAATCTGCCATGTCCCAAAAATCACATAATACCCGAGTTTTTGGCTAAAATTATCCCTCTAATATAGCCCAAACTTAGAGTACATCCTCATGGCATAATTGTGACAAAAAACATCCTTTTACTGTCTCAAAACTTAAATAAACATCCTTTTTGTTAACTACTATTAAAAGTAACAGAAAAAAAACATTTGCCAAGTACATGAATTACCCAAATCCCCATATACTGTACTATTGATTTCATTCCAATTCCCGTCCGATCAACTTCCAAAAACAAAACTTCAGCTGATTTTGAACTAGGAGCAACCAGAGAAGTTTTTTTCTAGCTAGGGTTATTTTCTATATTCTCTTCCCTTGCCTCACAAACAAGGTAAAAGAACTAGTCATTGAAGAAGTTTTGGTTTTACAATTACTGATGTATTTTTATTTTTGTTATTTCTCAAAATGATCATCATTTTCATTCTCAATAACATCAGATTTTGTAGGTTGAAAAAAGAGAAATAATATGAAGAATGTTTGCTCGAAGTTCAACTGACATATCAGTCACACGCAACTATGGTATTGTTGATATTCAAAACCTTTAAGCATTTGTTAATATCATATATAACAAGCTTTTCAGCAATTTGTACATTTTATGATATTAGTTTTATTGAACTTGTACTTCATTCTCGGATTTATATATTTTATATTTTTATATATAAGAACGAGTTCTATATTTGTGTAGATTCTATTTTTGAGGCATCCTTTTTCACAATTAAAGTACATCATGGAGGATCATTTGTGCGTGGTCCGACAAGAGGCTACATAGGTGGAAAAGTTGATTTTTTTTACTATGTAAACAGAACAATTATAAGCTTCTCAAATTTTTAAAAATATGGCCGAATAATGTGGTTTGATAAGGAGTCTGTGGTGTTTTGGCACAAGTATGGTTTAACCCTTTATAAGGTTTGATTAATTGGCAGCAACATTGAGTAGCTAAACTTGCTACTTGCATTCCAAAGGACAGGGTAATTGAGATATATTTTGATCATTTGAGTTTCTATCATGATGATCTTTAACATTGTGAGAAGACGGGAATGAATTCTTTGCGAATAAGTGATACAGAAGCACATAATGATGATTTTCATAATGATGATTTTGAAGATTTTGATTATTTATTAGAGGAGGATGATATGTTATTTTCTAAATATATTGATCCTTCTGCTGAATCTTTTGGGATCAATATAAATCAGAGACATGAGAAAAATGATGAAAATCAAGATTATATAAATGAAAAGATGCAGATTGTGGAGGGTGATTCAGATTGTGTAGATTCTGATGATATAGAGAGTTTAAATGGTGATTGTGATTCTGAAAATGAAGATTCTAACTTTCCAAAGCACAATCCAAAAACGGATGCCCTTAATCCCAAATTAGAGTTGGGAATGATATTCAGTAACAACAACGAATTCAAAGAAGCTGTCATTGCAAATCAAGCCAAATAGGAAAGTCAATTGAGTGGATCAAAGTTGACAAAAGAAAAGCAAGGGCCAAATGCAGAAAAAATGGATGTAACTGGAGAATATTGGGTTCATCGGTGCAAAGGGAGACATATTTTCAAATCAAGACATTTTCCCCCAATCATACTTGTTTTGGGTGGAATTATAACAACAAAAATATCACTTCCAGTTGGATTGCAAAGAGGTATGTTGATAGAGTTGGATCAAATAAGAATTGAAAAACGTCAGAATTTAGAGATACATTGAGTAGGGAATTACGGTTACATGTAAGTATGCATCAAGCAAGAAGGGAAAAGGAAAAGGCTATTGCAATGATTGGTGGAGATATAAATGTTCAGTTTAGTATGTTATGGATATTGCAATGAAATTGTTCGAACCAATCCTGGGACTTCTGTTTTCCTGAAAGTAACTCCAAATGAGATATCTAACAAGTTGATGAGATTTGAAAGGTTTTATATTAGTTTTGCAGCATGTAAAGTAGGATTCAAGGCTGGTTGTAGGAAGATTGTTGGGGTCGATGGGTCTTGGCTGAAGGCCACCATGTATGGGGCACAATTATTATCAGCGGTTACTTTGGATGGAAACAACAACATCTTTCCAATAGCCTATGCAGTAGTTGAGGAGGAAAATAAGGAAACATGGTGTTGGTTTTTAACATATTTAATGAACGATCTTGAAATTGAAGAGAAATACTTGTGGACTTTTTTGTCAGATAAGCAAAAGGGACTTCTTAAAGCTTTTGAATTAGTGTTGTCTGATGTTTCTCATAGATTTTGTGTGCGACACTTGCATAGCAATTTAAAGAAAGTTGGGTTCTGTGGAAGGGCACTAAAAATGCTCTTTGGAAGGCAGCTTTAGCAACAACTATTGACAGGTTTGATGCTTCTATGGCTGATTTGTTTGAGTTAAATATAGATGCTTATGCATGGATTTCTACGAAATTGCCTAGTGAATGGTCAAGATCATATTTCTCTCCGCTTCCGAAGTGTGACATTCTTTTGAACAATCAATGTGAGGTGTTTAATAAATTTATTCTTGATGCGAGAGATAAATTAACTATTAAACTTTTGGAAACCATTAGGCATTTGCTCATGACAAGAATTAACTCAATAGAGAGAAAGCTGAAAAGTGGAATTTTTGGGTGATATTTGTCCTACTATTAAAAAGAAGTTGACTAAAATTATGAAGGATGCTGCCACTTATATTCCTAAAGAGTCGAATATGTGGAACTATGAAGTGATTGAACCTGTTGAAGGTGATATTTGGGCTATTGATTTATATAACAGGACATGTAGTTGTAGGCAATCGGAACTTTTAGGTATCCCTTGCAAGCATGCTATATCATCAATTTGGTTGAAAAATGATGAAGTTTTAGACTATGTCTATTATTGTTACAAAGTTGAGACATATCAAAAATTTATGAAGTTCCGATATTGCCACCTTTATACTTGAAGAAGACAAAGAAAGGAAAGAAACAACAACTAAGAAAGAAAGAAGCCGATGAGGCGGGAGCTAGCAGGATGAAGTTAAAAAGGAAACAAAAATCAGTTCATTGTAAGAAATGTGGTAGGCCTGGCCATAATAGTAGAACTTGCACTCCTTCATATGATGCCATTGAAATTCATCCATCGGACTATCCATGTAGTTTAGACTCCATCGTGATTGAGAGAGCATCAAGTTATCATAATGTGGAAAAGCTATCTGTAAGAGTGTTCAACTATTCTTTTTATCTGTAATATTTTCATTTCTTATTTCAGGTTAGAAAAGGCAAATCTGAATTTGGCCATCAAAGTTATATTGTTCAGACATCTCAAAACGGCAGGGAAGATTGAAGAAATTACTTCTTTTTACTTGTTAGATTTTTTTTGTTCTTGTGTATCAAACTGATGATATGCGACTGGTTTTTGTTGTTCATTTAGTTATTCTGTTAATTTAGTGGTACTAGACGTTGTTTCTATATATTTTAATTGTTTTGCTGGTTTTTTTATGTTGTTTTTCTTATGTTTTGCCAAAGAAATTGTTGTTTGTTATTGGTTTATTTATCAATTTTTATGTTGTATTTACTATCAGTTTTGCTAGTATGGTGTTGTTTTGCTGATTTTCTTGTTGTTTATATACTGATTTATCAACTTCTTTGTTGTTTTCTTGTGTGTTGCTATGGTTGTCTAAATTGGTATTGTTTTACTGATTTTGCTATTTTTATACTGATTTATCATTTTTCATAATCATTTTTTCTGTTTTTAATTAGCTACCTTGATGTTTTCTTGAGTGTATTTTTGGTGCAAGTTTTGGTTCTATTTTACAGGTGAAATATTAGTATTTTTGTTGGATTGAAGTGTTATAATGCTCAAGGTGGAAAAAAGAAGAAAAAACAAATGCTTTTAGGCAACTCAGAGTACTTTCATTGCTCTTGGCAAACACACAAGATACGTTTAATACGAATAACTCAAAGAGAGACTCATCCAACATAAAACGACTATTTTACTACAACTCCAAATTCTCATTTTCTTTCTTTTCAAAGTGATATCAATCCTTCCTCTTGTCGGTATACTTCTTTTTTATAGGCGGTGCATTTCTATGAGCTCTAAACTAGGCACATTAGGCTTGTCTTGATTCCTCTTTGCTCACATAAGAGAATGGATCTGTATGACTCCAAAGCATTCTATAAGAGTTGGTATATGCCCTTCCTAGAAGTGAGTTGTCCATTTTCTTGGTGTAGAAAAGTATGGAATTCATTTTGTGTAACTAGGATCAACAGTAAAATATAAAAAATGTCAATAAGGTCGCACATAAAAAGTGATTAATTCTATTGATTTTATCCAATTTCTTTGGCAACTCTATATTATACGATAACTAGGAACAGAGATTTCGAATTTTCTTTGTCATTGCATTGAAGTCTCTATGGATGACACTTCTAATTATAACCACCTTATCGAGGGTTGAAAAATCATGTTTCTAGCGGCACCTCTCAAAAGTAAGCAAAAATCTCTTCAGGCCAACATGTTTGGCGTATTTCTATGAACATTTTTTGTCTCATATAACTGCATTTTCATTGCTAATTTCCTCTCTAAAGTACTTCTCAAGAGGTTTCCGAAGTTGTCAAAGACTGTGCATTTTCTATATTGTCGAGTGCTATTAGCTCTTTAAATGAGTTATATGAGAAGTTAATTTCAACCCTCAATTAGGGACACATTTTCTGAAGGTTAAACTGAAAGTGGGATAGAGCAAAATGTTTTTCTGTGCAAAAGTATGAAATAAGAGTCTGCACGTGAGCTATATGTAGATTTTGGAAGGAAAGTCATGTGCTTGGCACATATTTTTTTCTGTTAGTTTTAACAGTAGTAGTTAACAGAAAGGATGTTTATTTAAATTTTGGGATAATATAATGATATTTTTTTTGTCACAATTATACCATGAGAATGTACTCTAAGTTTGGGCTAAACTAGAGGAATGATTTTAGCCAAAAACTCAAGAATACCCACCACAATTTCTATTTATTTAGTTTCAAAACATTACAATAAGCCATGCACCAATCTCCTTAATTCACTTCATTTAATACACAAATATACTAATACAATAGTATCATATAGAGGTTAGTGTTCCTAGAAAAATTAATGAATCCTCAAACTTCCTAAATTCTTAATTCTAAAAAAAATAAAAAGAATTACACTGTCATATATCTAATCTCCAAACATATGAAAGAAATCTTTCCTTTCCAACATAATAAAATATTATTTTCACACCTATTCATCATATGTAGAAATTGTTGACAATATGCAGAGAGCATTTGATGTCGTACCTGGAGCAATTCGAGACTCGCAATGCCGAAACCCTCCGCCTCCCTTTTTTTTTTCTTGTTCAGTTACGACCCAAATATTAAAACTAATAATTCCCACTAACCTATTTTATTATTTAACTTGGCCATAATTATTAAAAATAATTAAATTATCCACAAATTAATTAACTATAATTAAATGACTATTCAAAATTGCCAAAAAATGACTTTTCGGGTCCGAGTCATTACATGACGGGAGATAATCAAATTTATTATGAATTTATTTTTAAATTTTTGATAAAATATGAATCATTAAAAATATAATAAAAATTAATTAAGAGAATTCATTTTAAACATTTTGTATAAATTAATAAAAAGCTAAAGACAAGCTAACTTGATTATGTTAAGATACGATGCTAATTGTTACTGTTTAAAAAAAATATAAATTAGTAAAAACACTAAAGACGAGCAAACTTGATTCTCTTAATAATTACTTCAATATCGTAATTAAGAGAATTAAGTTTGCTCGTCTTTAGTACTTTTACTAATTTATATATTTTTTTAAAACAGTAACAATTATCATCGTATCTTAACATAATCAAGTTAGCTTGTCTTTAGCTTTTTATTAATTTAAGCAAAATGTTTAAATGAGTTCTCTTAATTAATTTTTATTAGATTTTTCATGATTCATATTTTATTTAAAATTTAAAAATAACTTCATAATAATTTTTATTATCTCCCCCAGCTAAGCGTATCTACAAATACATTTTAATATTTTCAAGAATTATTTTCGTCTTACTTTTAGTAATGATCTTGCTCTTATAGTTTCATGCAAATAATCAATTATTCTCTTTTATATATCTTATTTTTATTAGAAGTAAAAATAATTACACAAAGCAGTCTTTGTCGATAGATTTTTGCATTATAAGATTAAAGTAGAGGACAATTAAGCAAAACAAAATTATTTTGGTTAGAAATATTTTTTTATGTGCTTTTAAGATGTCACAAATTTAACATTAAGTAATTTGAGTTATGAATATATAAAGTTGGAGTTATAGGTATTAATAATAAGTATTAATTAAGTATAGAGGTTATGAAAGATGAAGAGGTGTGAGTTTATGATAAAAATTAATTAAAATAAATATATAAAAATAAGAGGAAAAAGGTAAAAAAAAAAAGTTACATATTTTTATGATTTATTTTTGTAACACCTGTTTAGTCGTTTTGAGCAGCAGATTTTATTTCTGGGAAAACTGGCTGAGACGACGGTCACCACGACGGACCGTCGTGGGCACGACGGACCGTCGAGGGTGTCTCGTCCCAGAACACTTAGAATTCTGAAATTTGGGTATTAAAATCGACTCTCTGTAATCTGTGACGAACCTGCAGGACGTGCCGTCACAGCCACGACGAACCGTCGTGAGCTCCCGTTGCAAAACACTTCAACTCTTGAGAATTTGGTACGGGAAACGAGTCTCTGACCGTCATGACGGAAGTGCAGGACAGACCGTCACATGTGTGACGGACCGTCATAGTGTCCTTGGTGAAAAATAGAGTTCTGATCGTTACGACGACCTGTGTGACGGACAGTCGCAGGCATGACGGGCCGTCACAGGTTGCGCAAATCCCAGGCAGAATCGGATTTCTTTACACGTTTTAAGGGACGTTTTGGACTATTCTTTCCTTAATTACAAAGTTAGAGGGTTAATATTAATAAGTCTAATTACTTGGGGGGTTAAAAGAGGTAACCCTAAGTTAATTAGTGGGTTATTATTGTCATCCTTTACACTTAATTATATGTTAATTAGGGTAAAAGAAAGAGGGTTTGAATAAAAGCAAAACAGAAAGAACAGAGAGAGAGAGAGAGGATTTAATCGAACGAGGCTAAGGGGAAAACAAAGCTTTGGAAACTCTTGCTTGATCACTAGTCTTCGGTGAAGGTAGGTTATGGTTCTTTTTACGATTCGTAGTGAACTCTTATAGTGAATGATATGTATTGGTGGTATTGTAAACCTGTCTATATGCTTAATTGTATGCTTGCATGAATATGATTATGTGATTTTGATAAAACAAGCATGATGAAAACCATTGAATCCCAAATTTTGAAAGAAACTTTAATCTACGTTATTAATGATGATGCCTTGGTATAAAGAAGGCTTGATGAATTAAAGTAATGGGATTGGTGATGCCTTGGTATAGAGAAGGCTTGATGAACGGATAGAATGAGGTTAGTGGATCGGAGTGTCACGTTCCGACACATAGTATTAGTGGATCGGAGTGTCACGTTCCGACACATAGTATTAGTGGATCGGAGTGTCACGTTCCGACACATAGTATTAGTGGGACGGGTGTCACGACCGACACGTAGAATTAGGGAATCGGAGTGTCACGTACCGACACATGTAGGGGATCGGAGTGTCACATTTCGACACATATAGGGGATCGGAGTGTCACGTACCGACACGTATAGGGGATCGGGTGTCACGAACCAACACGTAGAATTAGGGGATCGGAGTGTCACGTATCGACACATAGTGGTAGGGGATCGGAGTGTCACGTACCGACACAAGAGGAAGAAAGATAATGAATCTTGAAAGATGATAAATATACTCAATCTAATAAACTTAATTCCCAAACGAGTAAGGTATGGAGGCTTGAGTCCTCATGGATGAACTTGATGGTACTTGTTGATGATTATAGTACTTGTTGTTGCTACATGTTGAGTTTATAGTTGATTTATAATATTACTTGATATATATTATCCTCTATTTTGAGTTGGCCGATGATATCTACTCAGTACTTGTGGTTGTACTGACCTCCTACTTTTATGTTTTCTTCTTGTTTATTTGTGGAATGCAGCAAACGTTCCGTCAACTTCAACTCAACAGTAATTCGAGCCAGTCTTCGTCATACCGGATCTCAGGGTGAGCTAATGCTTCTAGCTTGGACTGGATCTTCTTCTTCAAGTCTTGATGCCTTGACTTCCGGCATGGACTAGCTTCTTATGTATTTTTAGCTTCTTAAGACATTCTTAGATAGTAATTTGATCATAGATGTTCTTGTGTCGATGACTTCCAGATTTTGGGGATAATAATAATAGTTTTTGAATTGTTTTTATTAATGAGTTTAAGTCTTCCGCATTATTTTCTGTTGATATACATTGAAATGTTAAGGTTAGATTGGTTGGTTCGCTCAATAGGAGGGTAAATGTGTGTGTGCCAGTCGCGTCCCCGATTTGGGTCGTGACAAACTTGGTATCAGAGCATTAGGTTCGTTGGTCTCATCACACAAGAACGAGTCTAGTAGAGTCTTAAGGAACGGTAGGGGGACGCCTTTACTTTTCTTTGAGAGGCTATAAGGCTTTAGGAAAATTCCATTCTTTCATTCTTTCTTTCGTGCTACTACTTGAGCCCAATTGGTATCTAGGTGATACGAATTGGTATCTGACCATCTTCACTCTATTTCGCAGATGGTTAGAACTAGAGCAACGACCGCACCTGCAGCAACAACGGCAAGACAAGAAACGACTGAGCCAGCCACTGGGCTGTAGCTCGAGGAAGAACAGTGGCAAGAGGCCGTGGAAGAGGTCGTTGGAGGACGTCCTCTAGAGGGAGAGGACAAGCACCTAGCCCATCTGATACTAGGGCGGTGACTCCTCCACCGGCTGAGGAGGTGATAAGAGAGGGTGAGGAAGGGGAAACTGAACAAGAGCAGAATGAGGAATTGCCACCCCAACCTACCCCAGAGATGATCAATCAGGTTCTTGCTTATCTTAGCGGGTATCTGATCACGGTCAGGCACCTCCAGTGGTTTCTGCACCAACACCTCCGGTTTCAGAGATACGACTTGCAGCCACTATGGCTCCTCGTATGGATGCCTCATTGGGAATAGGCACATTTCCACGTCTGACTACTGGACCTATTATGACAAATGATCAGCATGAACTTTTCAGTAAGTTCTTGAAATTGAAAACTCCAGTCTTTAAGGGCGCAGAATCCGAGGATTCCTACAATTTTCTGGTTGATTGTCATGAGCTACTACACAAGATGGGTATAGAAGAACGGTTTGGCGTTGAGTTCGTGTGTTATCAGTTTCAAGGGAACGCCAAAATGTGGTGGCGGTCACATGTTGAGTGTCAACCAACAGAGGCACCACCTATGACTTGGGAATCATTCTCTAGCTTGTTTATGGAGAAGTATATCCCAAGGACTTTGAGAGATAGAAAAAGGGATGAGTTCTTGAGTCTAGAGCAAGGAAGGATGATGGTTAACGCCTATGAGGCTAAGTTTCGTGCATTATCCAGGTATGCCACTCAACTCTGTTTCAGTCCCCAAGAGCGGATTCGCCAGTTTGTGAAGGGGTTGAGGTCAGAATTGCGGATTTCAGCCTTACAGGTAGCAGCTACGGCAACATCCTTCCAAGAGGTGGTAGACTTTGTAATAGAGGTGGAAGGAATGAAGCCAAATGACTTCACCACGACATCGACATCAAAAAGGTTTCGAAGGGGAGGTGAGTTTAATGGTTCTTACTCTAGAGGACAGAGTTCCGGAGGTTACTCGGTTCGACCAATTCAGTCTTCACTACAGACTGTAGTTGGGGGTCCACCTTAGAACGGTCAAAACTACTCCGAGAGACCTATGCCTGACTCCAGAGAGTGTTATGGATGTGGGGAAATTGGACATATTAGAAGGAATTGTCCAAAACAGAGTTACAGACCCCCGATAGCTAGAGGTAAAGGTGGTCAAGGTAGAGGCCGTTTTTCTGGAGGACGTGGTGGTCGAGGCAATGGTGGTCACCAAAACGGCCGAGGTGATGGGCAAACTGGAGCCACTACGGCCCAACATGGTAGGGGCAACGGACAGACGGGTGATAGGGCCCATTGTTACGCTTTCCCTGGGAGATCTGAAGCGGAGGCATCAGATGCTGTCATCACAGGTAACCTTTTGATTTGTGATTGCATGGCTTCCGTATTGTTTGATCCTGGATCCACATTTTCTTATGTATCTTCCTCATTTGCTAATGGTCTAAATTTACATTGTGAATTGCTTGACACGCCTATTCATGTTTCTACTCCGGTGGGTGAGTCCGTGATAGTTGAAAATGTATATAGGTCTTGTTTGGTGAATTTTGTGGGGAGCAACACTTATGTAGATTTGGTTATTTTAGAAATGGGTGACTTTGATGTAATTCTGGGTATGACTTGGCTTTCTCCGAATTTTGCGATTTTGGATTGTAATGCTAAAACTGTGACGTTAGCCAAGCCTGGGGCAGATTCGTTAGTGTGGGAGGGCGACTACACTTCCAATCCGGTTCGCCTCGTGTCCTTTCTTCGTGCTCAGAAGATGGTTAGTAAGGGTTGTTTAGCTTTCTTGGCACATCTCAGGGATGACACTACCCAAGTACCCTCAATTTAGTCGGTTTCGGTAGTCCGTGAATTTTTGGATGTGTTCCCTACAGACCTTCCTGGCATGCCACCGGATAGGGATATCGACTTCTGTATCGATCTTGAACCGGGTACTCGCCCCATTTCTATACCCCCTTATAGAATGGCTCCCGCGGAGTTAAGAGAGTTAAAGGCACAACTTCAAGAGTTGTTGAGCAAAGGCTTCATTAGACCAAGTGCATCTCCTTGGGGTGCTCCGGTGCTATTGTGTGAAGAAGAAGGATGGGAGCTTTCGGATGTGCATAGACTACAGACAACTGAACAAGGTAACTATTAAGAATACACAAGTACCCCATTCCTCGCATTGATGACTTGTTCGATCAGTTACAAGGTGCTTGTGTCTTCTCTAAAATTGACTTGAGGTCCGGTTATCACCAATTGAAAATACGAGCAACGGATGTGCCAAAGACTGCTTTTCGAACTAGGTATGGGCATTATGAATTTGTGGTAATGTCTTTTGGTCTTACGAATGCCCCTGCTGCCTTCATAAGCTTGATGAACGGGATTTTCAAGCCATATTTGGACCTCTTTGTGATCGTGTTTATTGATGATATACTGGTATACTCCAAGAGTAAGAAGGAACATGAGGAGCATTTGAAAATGGTGTTAGAGTTGTTGAGGAAGAAAAAGCTTTATGCGAAATTCTCCAAGTGTGAGTTTTGGCAAGATTCAGTGTCCTTCTTGGGGCACGTGGTTTCTAAGGATGGAGTGATGGTGGATCCATCTAAGATTGAGACGCTGAAAAATTGGGTAAGACCTACTAATGTGTCAGAGATAAGGAGCTTTGTTGGGTTAGCTAGCTACTACCGCCGATTTGTCAAGGGATTCTCTTCCATTGCTTCCCAATTAACGAACTTGACTAAGCAGAATGTTCCATTTGTATGGTCGGATGAGTGTGAGGAAAGCTTTCAGAAACTCAAGACCTTGTTGACTACCGCACCTATCCTTACCTTGCCAGTAGAGGGTAAGAACTTCATTGTTTATTGTGATGCATCCTATTCGGGGTTGGGTGCAGTGCTAATGCAAGAGAAGAATGTGATTGCTTATGCTTCGAGGCAATTAAAGGTGCATGAACGTAACTATCCGACCCATGATTTGGAGTTGGCCGCGGTAGTATTTGCACTAAAGCAGTGGAGACACTATTTGTATGGGGTTAAGTGTGAGGTCTATACGGATCATCGTAGCCTACAGTACGTCTTTACTCAGAAAGATTTGAACTTGAGACAGAGGAGATGGATGGAACTACTGAAGGACTACGACATCACTATTTTGTATCATCCGGGGAAGGCGAATGTTGTGGCGGATGCTTTAAGTAGAAATGCCGGAAGCATGGGAAGTCTAGCTCATTTGCAAGTTTCTAGACGCCCATTGGGTAGAGAGGTGCAGATTTTGGCTAATGACCTTATGAGGTTAGAAATAAATGAGAATGGAGGATTGTTAGCTTGTGTAGAGGCAAAATCTTCTTTTCTTGACAAGATCAAGGGAAGACAGTTTGATGATGAGAAACTAGGTCGAATTCGAGATAAAGTGTTGCGAGGAGAGGCTAAGGAAGCAATAATTGATGAGGAAGGTGTTTTGAGGATTAAGGGAAGGGTATGCGTACCCCGCATCGATGATTTGATCACCACTATTCTGACAGAGGCTCATAGCTCCGGATATTCGATACATCCTGGTGCAACCAAGATGTACCGCGACCTAAAACAACATTTCTGGTGGAGTAGAATGAAGCGTGACATTGTGGATTTTGTTGCCAAATGTCCAAATTGTCAGCAAGTAAAGTATGAACACCAGAGGCCCGGAGGAACACTTCAGAGGATGCCCATTCCGGAATGGAAGTGGGAGAGAATCGCAATGGACTTCGTGGTTGGTCTTCCAAAGACATTGGGGAAGTTTGATTCCATTTGGGTAATTGTTGATAGGTTAACTAAGTCTGCTCACTTCATTCCTGTCAAGGTGACCTACAATGCAGAGAAGTTAGCCAAAATCTACATCTCAGAAATCGTTCGGTTGCATGGAGTTCCACTCTCCATCATATCAGATAGAGGTACGCAGTTTACTTCTAAGTTTTGGAGGACATTACATGCTGAATTAGGTACTAGGTTGGACCTTAGTACTGCGTTTCACCCTCAGACTGATGGTCAGTCTGAGCGAACGATTCAAGTGTTGGAGGATATGCTTCGTGCATGTGTGATAGAGTTTGGTGGCCATTGGGATAGCTTCTTACCTTTGGCAGAGTTTTCATACAATAATAGCTATCACTCCAGTATTGATATGGCTCCATTTGAAGCATTGTGTGGGAGGAGGTGTAGATCTCCCATTGGTTGGTTCGACGCATTTGAGGTTAGACCTTGGGGTACTGACCTCTTGAGGGATTCGTTAGATAAGGTGAAGTGCATTCAAGAAAAGCTTCTAGCGGCGCAAAGTAGACAAAAGGAGTATGCAGACCGGAAGGTTAGAGACTTGGAGTTCATGGAAGGTGAACAAGTCTTGTTGAAGGTTTCACCCATGAAAGGGGTGATGCGGTTCGGAAAAAGGGGTAAGTTAAGTCCAAGGTATATTGGACCATTTGAAGTGCTTAAGCGAATAGGGGAGGTGGCTTATGAATTAGCCTTGCCCCCAGGGCTGTCCGGAGTGCATCCGGTATTTCATGTGTCCATGTTGAAAAGATACCATGGAGATGAAAACTACATCATCTGTTGGGATTCAGTTTTGTTTGATGAGAACTTGACTTATGAAGAGGAACCGGTTGCTATATTAGATAGAGAAGTTCGCAAGTTGAGGTCGAGAGAGATTGCATTCATCAAAGTTCAATGGAAGAATCGACCGGTTGAAGAGGCTACTTGGGAGAAGGAGGCAGATATGCAAGAAAAATACCCCCATCTGTTTACACAGATTCAGGTACTCCTTTTCGCCATTGTTTTCCTTCTTTTGATCGTTCGGGGACGAACGATGGGTAAATTGGTATCTATTGTAACGACCTGTTTAGTCGTTTTGAGCAGCAGATTTTATTTCTGGGAAAACTGGCTGAGACGACGGTCACCACGACGAACCGTCGTGGGCACGACGGACTATCGAGGGTGTCTCATCCCAGAACACTTAGAATTCTGAAATTTGGGTATTAAAATCGACTCTCTGTAATCTGTGACGGACCTGCAGGACGTGCCGTCACAGCCACGACGAACCGTCGTGAGCTCCCATTGCAAAACACTTCAACTCTTGAGAATTTGGTACGGGAAACGAGTCTCTGACCGTCATGACGGAAGTGCAGGACGGACCGTCACATGTGTGACGGACCGTCACAGTGTCCTTGGTGGAAAATAGAGTTCTGATCGTTACGACGACCTGTGTGACGGACCGTCGCAAACACGACGGGCCGTCACAGGTTGCGCAAATCCCAGGCAGAATCGGATTTCTTTACACGTTTTAAGGGACGTTTTGGACTATTCTTTCCTTAATTACAAAGTTAGAGGGTTAATATTAATAAGTCTAATTACTGGGGGTTAAAAGAGGTAACCCTAAGTTAATTAGTGGGTTATTATTGTCATCCTTTACACTTAATTATATGTTAATTAGGGTAAAAGAAAGAGGGTTTGAATAAAAGCAAAACAGAAAGAACATAGAGAGAGAGAGAGGATTTAATCGAACGAGGCTAAGGGGAAAACAAAGCTTTGGAAACTCTTGCTTGATCACTAGTCTTCGGTGAAGGTAGGTTATGGTTCTTTTTACGATATTCGTAGTGAACTCTTAATAGTGAATGATATGTATTGGTGGTATTGTAAACCTGTCTATATGCTTAATTGTATGCTTGCATGAATATGATTATGTGATTTTGATAAAACAAGCATGATGAAAACCATTGAATCCCAAATTTTGAAAGAAACTTTAATCTACGTTATTAATGATGATGCCTTGGTATAAAAGAAGGCTTGATGAATTAAAGTAATGGGATTGGTGATGCCTTGGTATAGAGAAGGCTTGATGAACGGATAGAATGAGGTTAGTGGATCGGAGTGTCACGTTCCGACACATAGTATTAGTGGATCGGAGTGTCACGTTCCGACACATAGTATTAGTGGATCGGAGTGTCACGTTCCGACACATAGTATTAGTGGGACGGGTGTCACGAACCGACACGTAGAATTAGGGGATCGGAGTGTCACGTACCGACACATGTAGGGGATCGGAGTGTCACATTTCGACACATATAGGGGATCGGAGTGTCACGTACCGACACGTATAGGGGATCGGGTGTCACGAACCAACACGTAGAATTAGGGGATCGGAGTGTCACGTACCGACACATAGTGGTAGGGGATCGGAGTGTCACGTACCAACACAAGAGGAAGAAAGATAATGAATCTTGAAAGATGATAAATATACTCAATCTAATAAACTTAATTCCCAAACGAGTAAGGTATGGAGGCTTGAGTCCTCATGGATGAACTTGATGGTACTTGTTGATGATTATAGTACTTGTTGTTGCTACATGTTGAGTTTATAGTTGATTTATAATATTACTTGATATATATTATCCTCTATTTTGAGTTGGCCGATGATATCTACTCAGTACTCGTGGTTGTACTGACCCCCTACTTTTATGTTTTCTTCTTGTTTATTTGTGGAATGCAGCAAACGTTCCGTCAACTTCAACTCAACAGTAATTCGAGCCAGTCTTCGTCATACCGGATCTCAGGGTGAGCTAATGCTTCTAGCTTGGACTGGATCTTCTTCTTCAAGTCTTCATGCCTTGACTTCCGGCATGGACTAGCTTCTTATGTATTTTTAGCTTCTTAAGACATTCTTAGATAGTAATTTGATCATAGATGTTCTTGTGTCGATGACTTCCAGATTTTGGGGATAATAATAATAGTTTTTGAATTGTTTTTATTAATGAGTTTAAGTCTTCCGCATTATTTTCTGTTGATATACATTGAAATGTTAAGGGTTAGATTGGTTGGTTCGCTCACATAGGAGGGTAAATGTGGGTGCCAGTCGCGTCCCCGATTTGGGTCGTGACAATTTTATTATATAACATATTTTCTTTTTACATCATTTTAGAAAATTCAAATTATTAAAAGTTTCAATTGGATACTAATAATAAACATTATTTTTAGTAATTACTATTATTTTGAACAATATATACTTTTTCTCTTATTTTATATTATAGGAGAGATATCTATTAAGAGAAAAATTAATTAAAACAAATTTAAAAATGGACATAGAATTAAAAACCTAATCAAAAGGAATAGAATTTTTTTTGAAATTATCAAAAAATAAAGTAATCGTACGGATGTTTTAAAATAAAATTAAAAAATATTTAATTTTTTTGTTGATTGAATTCTCAAAATTGTGAAACATTTGGCCTATAAATAATTTATATATAAAAATAATATAATAAATAATGCAATGTTAAAATTATGTATTTTTATCATTTCATTATTATGTGATTGTGAGATACAAAATTAAAAGAGGAATTGATTTATTTGATTCTTAGCTATATAATATTTGTATTTAATATTTAGTATTTTATTTACTTTATATGAAGATGTGATATATTACTTTTTTTAATACTTATATTTATTATATATTTGTATAACATTTTTATAGCTAGTGAGGAGGAAGATATTGTTAGACGAAATTAGAAATAAGATATATTGACGTTTTTTCAATTAACTAATTAAGCTGATAAGGAACCAATCAACTCTTATTGCATCGGAGGTTTAATCGGAGAACTATAAACAATCCTTACAATAATACAAATAAACATACATAAAATTAGTTAACTAATCAAGAAAAAATATTAAAATATTTAGTTATATATGATTTGAAGGGGAAAGAATGATCATATTCTCAACATAACATAATTACAATCCTTACAATAATAACAACAAAAAGACATAAAATTATAGTTAACTAATCAAGCAAAAATATTTAAAATATTTAGTTATATATGATTTGAAGAGGAAAGAAGGATAATGTTCTCAACATAACATAATCCAATTCTTCAAATTTACAAAGTGAATAAAGACAATAAGTGTTGGTAGAAACTACAAGAATAAAAAAAAATTTCAAAAAACTACAAAGAGAAGCAAAAAAGAAAATGAACAAATTATTTTTTCTATAAAAGAATCATGATTTGTATCATCAACAATCCAACCTAATAATATCAAATATATATGTAATTACAAGAGAACAAAAGTGATAATGATAATTAGACATGTCATATCATTTTACCTCACAAAATCAAAATATGCAAACTATATAACATTTTTCATTATACATCCCTTTCCTGCAAAAATCAGATCAAATAAGACAAAAGAAATTAACAAATCAAAGAAACAAAAAATGAAGAATAAGAAAATAAAAATAAAATGACCATCATGCAATGTCTCAAAGTGGATTTTTATAGGTGTAATATTTAGGAGTTATAATTTTTATATTAAATATTTTGAAGGTTATGAATATGAAAGGTTAGGAGTTATATTATTAAATTAAGGGAAAATACCCAAGTACCCCCTCAACCTATGCCCGAAATACCAGAGACACACTTATACTATACTAAGGTCCTATTACCCCCTGAACTTATTTTATATGTAATTTTCTACCCCTTTTTAGCCTACGTGGCACTAGTTCGAAAAAAAAGTCAACCATCGTTGGGCCCACAAGATAGTGCCACGTAAGCTAAAAAGGGGTAAAAAATTATTAATAAAATAAGTTTATGGGGTAATAGAACCTTAGTATAGTATAAGTGTGTCTCTGAGATTTCAGGCATAGGTTGAGGGGTTACTTGGGCATTATCCCTATTAAATTAAATGTTAGGTGTTATATATCACCCTATTAAGGCCTTGCTAGAAACAAAATTGAGTCCCTTCTTTTATAGGAACCGCCTCTGCCATGAGATTGGTAGTATCATAGATTTTCACTCCTTTAGCCCTCTTCAAATCACCTGTTGCATCTCTAACACAGAAATCTGCCTCTAGAAGCCCATATGTGTTGCATTTCCACCACCCTACCATTTAACTACCTTGGTCTGAAATGCAGGTCTGTAGGCCACTAAAAGAGCAACCATTTGAGGCCAACTATTGGGAATATAAGCATACTAGAATTTCAAGTTTTTGTAGAGCAACTAATATCCCATATCACCTTGTTACCCCCATGAAGCACCGTATTTCTTCTTTTCCAGATATACCACAAGATGATGTTAGGGACTACTTGATAAACACCTTTTGTTTACTATTACCTTTAGCCGTCCACCAATTAATCGGAACTTGTTTAAGTTGAATCTAGTAGGCCAGCTGCACTAGAATAATACTTTTCTAGCAACATCTCCTGAGAGAAAAGATGTTCTAAAGTTTCTCTTGCTGGAATATCACAACAACCACATAATTGAGAAATATTATGATTCCATTGTCCTATCACAGAAGCAACTGGTACTTTGCATTTCCACACCTTCCAAACAAATAAAGACATTTTGAAAGGAATACCTTAGACCCAAATCTTCTTAAGACAATCTAGTTCCTCCTCTCTTTTCCTGACTAGATCCCAAGCACTTTTTACTATAAAAAATTGTGAACTTGTTTTAGTCCACCAAGGTTTATCTCTCCGACTTGATTTCCTTATACGATCCATGTGTGGTTGAACATGCTCAATAATATGTGTAGGAACGCGCAAATGCATATTATCATAATCTCGCTTTATTGATAAAACTCTCTATATCAGTAAGGTTATGACAGGTTCAAATTTTTGTTGGAATTGAAAATAAAGGACCCAACTTTGTCCAATTATCAAATCAAATAGCTGAGGTGCCACCTCTTGGTTCCCACCATAGGAATTGTTCAACAACATGTTTTCCCAAACCTGTGACCCTTTTTTAAACTGCACCAATGCTGGAATTTGCTTTTTACAATACTTATTCCACATGAAATTAGCCCAAAGAGTGTTTTGAGATCTAAATCTCCACTAAAGCTTGGCATATAATGCTTTTGACACATCAAACATATATTTGAACCCTTAACCATCATCTTGTTTAGGTAAACAAACTTTATCCCAGGCAGTCCAATGATTACTCTTGCAATTGGCTTTTATAACTCCAAAAGAATTTAGCAAATATTTTATGAAGTTCTTCTAAAACATATATAGGAGTAACTATTGCTGAAAGAACATGGATAGGAATGTTTTGTAATACAATGCTGATAAGCACTTCTTTGCCTCCATATGAAAGCATATTCCCTTTCCAAGCTTGAAATTTGCCTTTGACCATTGCAATAAGCTCAACATAATGTTCCTTTCTTTTCCTTGCATGTGTGATAGGACACCCTATATACTTCATTAGAAATCTCCCCCTACTAATTCTTGTACAATTTCAACCGTTGCATACCAGTTGTCGCTGCATTAGGATGTAAATACAAGCACCTTTTTCTTTGTTTATGATCTGCCCCGATTGCGTTTCATACTCATGTAATATTGCCATGATATTTAATAAAGAATATATGATAGCTACAGTAAATATAATGGTATCATCTCCATAAGCCAAATGATTGATATTTGCACTCCATTTAGGCAATCCATATCCTGGAATAAATAGATCATCCTCATGTAGAGAATTTAAAGCCCTAGACAGAACTTCAACTAATAAAATAAACAAAGTAGGGGACAAAGGATCCCCTTGCTTCACGCCCCTAGTAGAGTGGAAGAAGCCATATGACTGCCCATTTATCATAACCAAATACCAATTATAAGCAAGTAATCTCCACAAAATCAGATTGGTTTGATGAGATTAATTTGGGTAACACACGTTCAATTCTATCATGAACCACTCTTGAAATAACCGTGTTGATGAAATTGCTCAAACAAATTGGTCTCAAACAGCAAAAGCCTTAACTTGATCTCTTTTAGGCAAGAGAGACAAATAAGTACGAGTGATGGATTTAAAAAGAATATTACCATTGAAAGAATCTTGCACCATTCGGACTATATATTGACCCGCAATATCCCAACATATTTGATAGAATTTTCCTGTAAAACCATCTGGCCCCGACACTGTCTCCATTTAAATTAAATACAACTCTCTTAACCTCTTCAAAATCAGGAACTCTACAAAATTGTACATTTTCCTCCTCTCTAATAAGATTAGGAGTATGCCTTGACAAAGAAAAGGATGTGGCATCTCTATCTTGAGTAAATTGACTTCTATAGAAATTCACTGCCTATGTTACTATATCTCCTTCTTGCTCTAACCATGTACCTTGATTGTCATGAATTTTGAGAATTTGGAGTTTCTTTCTTCTTCCTTTGACAATACTATTAAAAAACCTAGTATTACTATCTCCATTTTCAAACCACAATCATAACCTGCCTTTTGTTGCCAATATATCTCTTTAAAGTGCAAATATTTCTTATATTCTTCTCGAACTTTTTCTAATATTTGTTTATTTTCAGTATTTGGATTCTCCTCAAACAATTGTTCTTTCATTCTGACAATATTTTCCCTGATAGTAGTTTCTGAAAAATATCCCTATAGGTTTCTTTGCTCCACATAGACAAGGAATATTTGAATCTTTTGATGTTCTCTTTGAAACTCAAGAATGTATTTTGAGATTCATCCACCACCCAATTCTGCTTTACCACATCAACAAACGAAGCATGCTCAGTCCAAAAATTAAGAAACCTAAACGGATTTTTACACTTAATCCCCCTTTCCTCCATGGATAACAACATAAGAGCATGGTCAGAACCTCTTCTTGCAAGATGTTCAACCTCCATACAATTGAACCAATTCTGCACAATGGGAATTAGAAAGAACCCTATCCAGTCTTTAAAAATGCAATGCTTTACCACATCAACAAACGAGGCATGCTTAGTCCAAAAATTAAGAAACTTGAACGACTTTTTACACTTAGTCCCCCTTTCCTTCATGAATAACAACATAGGAGCATGCTCAAACCTGTTCTTATAAGATGTTCAACCTCCATACAATTGAACCAATTCTACATATGGGAATTAGAAAGAACCCTATCAAGTCTTCAAAAAATGCAATCATTCCCAACTCTTTTATTCCACCAAGTGAAAGGATTACCCTTAAAATGAATTTTAAATAGATCACAATTTTGAATACAAATATCAAAATCCTCATGATCGGCATCTTGAATTGGTAGACCACCAATTTTCTCTTCTATATTAAGAACTATACTGAAATCTCCTCCCACAAGCCAAGGGCCTTCCATATGTGATGATAGCTGAAAATATCCTCCCAAAGAATAAGGCTATCTTCATTATTATACTTAGCATAAACTAATGTGACTATAGAACTATGTAATTGTTGTTGATGTTTCAACTGTAAAGACAATTGTTGTTCTGTGTCCTTAGGATTGAAACATCAAAATCTCAGCTATGATAAACCAAAATTTTCCATTGCAATTGGCCTTACCCAGTGGCATCTTCAATCTTCTTCTGTACTTGTTGATATGTGTAGAATTCTGAAATGGTTCCATAAAAGAGAACTTATGAAATTTATGAAGCATTTTCACCCTATGAAATGCTTATTGGGACTTCACTAATATAATGTTCCGGATTAACGATTTCATTTATTAGTAAATGATTATGTTCTCTTAGGTTGTACCCTGGTAGGTTGACTGTTATCCGCATTTCCTTGCTTCTTTCCTTTTCTAGAGTTCTTTAATAATTTTGGTGACACATCTGCCTCCATAGGAATATAATCATGTAAGTCATATGAGATATCTAATTTTGGGACTCCTACTGCTTGATTATTCTGTGTACAAAATGTGTCTTCCCCTTTAAGGTTATGTGAAACAATATCATGAAGGACCCTACCACTTGAATAGGATTCACTTGCACAACCTTAGGCATCACCATGATAGCTTTCGAGTTATCACTTTCTGCATTTTTGAATTCACCAACTCGATCATGAAAAAAAATCACTTCATATACAGATTGGTCTTCACTTCTCATGAAATGTGGTGTTTTTATCCCTTACTTCCCTGATTGGGGCCTCCATTGCAAGTATATTTTAAGTTCTGGTATCATTAATTGTCTTCGCCTATTGCTGACTATTGATTTCCTCTTGTGCAGGTTCTTGACTTGCAGATATAAAGATGGTCTGGTGGTTTTGATTACTACCAAAAACTTGAGAGACCCACTTTTTAGTAAACTCACCCTTATGACTCTCCATTTTCCGTTCCTCTCCATTAAAATTATTGATTTCCTTTGTAATAATAAGAGTTGAACTATTGGAGTCTTTATTATCAATGCATGTATTATCATCGATATATGTAACCTCATTATTAGAGTTTTCCCCTAGTACGGAAACCTATTATCTTCAATCACATTCCAAGAATCTCGATCTCCAACCACTCTGCCACTAGCTAGTATGAACCCAAGGTTGAGTTGTTTGTTGATAATCCTTATTCTACCCTCTTTTTTTTTTTAATTCTCCTCTAGCTATACATGTACCTCCTTAGAAACCTCATTTTGTTTACTAAAGGTTTTGCATTCATTTTTTTCATGTATGCCCTTGCATCTTACAATCATAATAGTATTTAGGTACATAATCATGTCCGATATGTACCACTTCAGTTCTCATTTCCCCATCGTCTTCATTAACGTTATCCATCATACCTGACTTGGAAAAATTTCTTTTTAAATCCACCAGCACCTTCACCCTCGCACAACTTGGTCGAGTTTTATTAAATGTTGCTAGATAAAGTGGGATGGGTTACCCGACTAGAGACGCTAAAGAAAATAAATATTCTTTAACAAAGAAAGTAGGCAAGAGGTTTAAAAAGATATCCAAGCCATTGCCTTAGTTTTCTCCTCATTGATCTTAAACCGTGCATCATAAATCAAAGTCCGCATCAGATATGAATATACATCCTTACATTCAAGATAAAATGCGCCTTCCGACACAAGATCAATTCGATCCATGTGTTGGATGTTGATCCATATGATCATTGAACCATGTGCTCTGATACTATTTGTTGGGTTACAAAGGGGATTAGGGGGTCACTCGGAAGCTAATAATTGCATATCATATGGTTGATGAATCAGTTGATATAAACTTAACTAAAAACATAATATTATTATATGAAAACTAATATAAAAGAGAAATATTATAAATTGTGAGAGAATAAATCTCCCCATAAACTAAACTCTTAGACGTCTACATTTTGAAAGTTCTTGTTGTGTCGTGCTTGAAGAAACAAGTCTATATTTATAGAGTCCTAAAAATTTTTCCTACTAGAAAATGATTAGCTACTTCAAAGCTTTTTCCTACTCCAAAACTTTTTCTAAAAGGAAAGAATAAATCAAATATGAAGAGAATTATATTTTCCTTTTAGAAAGTAAAAGCAATTATAATAATGCTTTAATATTTCCTTCAAGGTAAAAATAAAACTCAAAATGGTAAGAAAATCAAGGCAAAACCTAATGCATCTCTCCTTTTGGCTAGATTTTCTTGATAAACCTGATATGTCTTCTTCAACTGCATGATAATTGTTGTTCTTCACATAGTCTTCATCACTACTGCTTGCCATGGTTAAAAATAAAGTTTAAAATATTTGGGTTAAAAATAGTTTGTTTTTATTCTTAAAAATTGCAGCAGCAGGAATGTTGAAAATATGGTTGAAACTTCTTCTCCACATGTAACTTGAATTTTTTTTTTATTATCATCAAATTGATTATAAATTGATTTGAAACCATCTTGATTTTGTATTCAACCTTGTTGAACCATAGGACCACCGATCTTTGAACCATGTGTTCTAATACCACTTGTTAAGACATATGATCGTTGAAACATGTTCTCTGATACCACTTGTTGGGTTATCAAGTGGTGAATAAGTCGTCATGCGGAAGCTTATAATTTGCAAATCATATGGTTGAAAAATCAGAAATATTATTATATTAAAACTAATATAAAGAAAAACATTGGAACTGTAGAGAGAATAAATCTCTGGTCTTTAATTTATAAAGTTCCAAATTTCTCCTTTAAGGAAGGAATAAACCAAATATGGAAGAATATTTTATTTTTCTCCAGGAAAAGTAAAATCATTTATAGTAATGTTTTGTCTTTACTTTTAGAAAAAAATAAACTTCAAATAAGGTAAGAAAAAACCCTAACATTGTGTAAGTCGAATTAGAATGTGATTATTTCGTAGAAGGCCAAGTTGAAAATCTCCTTTAATATCACATTGCTCAGGGATTATCAATCTCAATTCCTCTAGATCTTTACATTCATATATGAATTTTCTGATTAATGCGAATTGCAAATTCTCAATTTGATTCATTATTGACCTCATATTCTGACCATGTGATGTGAGGTACACTTCCACAGTGACAACTTCTTTGCATTGATACACTTCTGACCTTTGAGCAAACATTATCATTAGTAATAGTACTTCATATGACTCATTAGACAAACTAAGATTTGATATAGGGCTATCTGGATTAAGGGGTGGAAACTTTGTCAAAGAAATTTGACCAGCCACCGTAGGTGTCATGCTGCGACTATCAATAAATGAGTGGGTCATTGACATGTCCAAATATTATTTAGGTTGAAATGAATTAAACTGAAATAGACTAAAACAAACCATGTAATGAGTATATTTGTTGGTTGGTAAATTATTGGTGTATGTTGCATATTTGGTAATTGATAGGACTTATTGCTAAATATACTTATCATTTAAATTAAAGATCTCCTGGTTTAGAATATTAAGTTTGACAAATGAAGGTGATTGTGGTAGTATATGTCCTTCATTTTGAACTTGTGATTTCTATGTTATGTGGCATTGTTTAATCCTGATTGACTGATGATTCTTATCACACGTACGTTGTAGATTGACTAGAAGTCTCTTATGGGAAGCGATGAATAACCATCCTCAACTTTTGCGTAGTTTTTGGCAAAATGTGTCTTTTTCTCTTATTTCATTTAGAAGCACTTTTCATGTCTAAACTAGATCGTGTGAGTTGATTTTTTTTAGTTTGCATTAAGTTTCTCATTAACGTTATGGATTTTAGTAAATTTTTCAGTAAATTGTAGGTGTATTTATTTAAAAGGTTTATAAATGATTTTTCTTTCTTTTGCATATTCTTAGTTGGGTGGTAAGGATTCATTATATCTTATAAGTTATAAGGAATAGGTTAGGTGTCTGCAAATTCCATAATTTGGACCATTAATGAGTCAAGGACTTTTGACTCATTTAAGACTTCCAATTCACCAAAAGTAATATCCTCAATGCCCATTTTTATTTTTGTGTGATCAAAATGTAGTTATAGTTAAGTTAGGAGAGCATAAGGATATTATAGAGATGACAGAGGTCAAAAGAAGTCAAAATTTTTAAATAAGTGGGCAAAAACTACATTGTGCATATATTAGGTGTCATAACCTGAGCCTACATCCTAGATGTGACCGTCACTCGAAAATCATTGTTGGTCCCCAAGCAAATCTTCATACTTGCTGACTCAAGAGGAAAACTAACTCAAGCAATAGTATGCTTAAAACATAATGAAATCTGTTAAACTTAAATATTCAACTGATGAAGTCTGGAAAATACTCAACAACAATACTTAGTTTGTAAAACAACTCGAAAGAAAGTAAATGTTGAGAGACACCTTGACTCTGTCCATCTATGAAGCATCTACTATTAAGAAAGGATATCAGAACAAGACCCACGACATATCAAAACTACTAATTAGAAAGTAAATGTGAAGTCTTATGAAATACAAACATTTGGGAAATACTTAGTTCTCTTATTCTCTTTCTCAGACTCCTCTTACTTCCTCACAACTCAGTTCAAAACACAAATGTTGGCTTTAAAAGATTCTCAAGATTTACAACTCAAAAGAGGATTTATGCTGATTTATAGACATGAATAAATCAATTCAAGGATGTCAATACCAATATAGAAAATTCAATACTAGAACTCATCACTCAACGATACTCATCTCAAGAATACTCAATTCATAGGGCTCATGCTGAAATATAGACATGAACGAATCAAATGAAAAATCTCAATAAATAACACATAACAATTCAATAATTAGGAATAGAATTTCAAAAATAATGAAGAACAAAAAAATCAACTCATATCAAGAATACTCGAATCTAAATATGCAACTCTAGATTAATCTTTTACGGATCTGAAAGTAGATGTTGGGCTTGAGGATGAACTAGTTGAATACTACGATAACCTTACATACCTGGAAGAATGAAGATCTTAGTGAAATTGATGAAACTCGAAGAGCACTCGAACCATAGCTTTTCTCCTCCCGGAACCTTGTTCTAATGACTTGAAGTGTTAATGAATATGAAAGAACTTATTTACATTTTCTAGGCGGTCTTAATTAGGTGTAAAAACTTTGTGGTTTAGGATTAGAATAGGGATAAAAAAGAAGTAGTTTAAGTACCAAATGCATAAGAAAAAGACCTAAATGACCTAAATTAAAAAACTGACGAGGTTTCATGGACCATTTAAGGCTCCACGATCCGTAAAAAACTTCACGGGCCAAATTGCTTGTCGTGAAACTTCACCTGCCTGACAGGACTTCACTAAAACAGGCATAACGTTTTACTCTAAACTCAAAATGATGCAAACTTGATAGTGTCTGGAAAGAGGACTGAAAAACCTTTCATTCATAGGGCATGCTATGGTCGTTTAAAGTTTACCCAAGTAAAATGTTATATTGAAACTCAATCGATAAGAAAAATTTTAACTCAACTTTGTGGTAGGGAAATTTAGTGACCTTAATTCATATAAAAAAAACCATTCACACACTAAATAATTGAACTTAACACCTAAGAACAGTCAACAATCACTCAGTATGACCTTATGCACAAATGGTTTGAGTTTTTACTTTGAAATTTTGAGTGTTACATAAGGTAACTCAGCGCATTGTCCATCTCAATTTGGAGATAGGAAGTAGAGGTCGCCGCGTCTTTGAAATGATTCAATGAAGGTAAAAAAATTGTAGAATTTCACAATAACACGAAGGAAGAAATCAAGTCTTGAAGATGAATTGGCGATGAAAGTGACCAACTGAAGCATCCCCAATCTATCTAGTGACACCAAACAAGTTTGTTGATGTCACAGTCCAAAATAGAGAAGTGTGAAACTCTATATTGTATTCGATTTAGTTACCCTCTTGAAATATACTAGATAACTAAGTTGTGGGCCCAAAAGATTGATCAACACAATGTCTGAAATACATAGTTTGGACCATTAAATCCATGACCTGAATAAATATAAACCACACAAACAATGGTAGACAAGCCAAAAATAAGAAATATCAAGCTAGCTGACGAGGCTGCAAATGAAGAGATATATACTTACACACATAAAAATACATGTCAGGATTATAGGTTGGAGATTGAAACCTATAAAAGGAACCCCAAATATTGTGTCCAAAGTAGCCTCTACGAGTGATATAAGCCTTGTCCGAATAAGGACACGACTATATCTAAATTGTACAACAAAAGTAAACAACATCTGATATCTCAGGATAAGATGGAGCTTAATAACTCGCAGCTGAACCCAAATCCTAGTATGTGGGTCTATTAGAATCCTTGCCTAAACCTACCTACACGAAACAAAAAAGAGTAGTGTCCCAATTAATGGGACGTCAGTGTGTGTATATACATATATACAAATGGATTACATACCTAACCAAATTCTAGAAGTGGTGGTGTCTTGGGTCTCTAAACAACATGATATTTTCCAATCTATGAACATCTTCACAATATATATATATATATATTATATATATATATATATATATATAGTCTTCATGAAAAATAGCCTTCTTCCCTCCGATTATAGCTCAGAGTAAATGCATAACATGCCAATGATATAATATGAACTTTATATGCACATAGTCGGTCATAACAAGAACTTAACCAACCTTAGATTTTGTTTACTCTAGTTCTCATAATATTGTAATCACTTTCATATAACATATAAGTATCTCATGGAACCCCATATGCTTTCTGAATAAGCTAAAAATTTAATTTGACTTTTAGAAAAACAATTAAACCTTGAAGATGTTCACAAAAAACATAAGGTGCTTCACTTAGTTCCTATACTTGGTTCCTTGATAATTTATAAAAGAAAGTATTTCAAAAAACCAAGTGGTTTCATAGTTTAAACATACAAGTTATAGTTGAGAATTTTGAAAATCGTGTGTTACTTTAAAGATTTTC